>JBBYHQ010000018.1:4735160-4760598 GCA_038382645.1 Spergularia azorica
GGTGCTAACCTCTGCAGCTTTAAGCGCTTTGATACCGCCAAGGACCCCTTGGACCACTTTTTCTTGGGTGCCACCATGCCGGTAAAGTTTGCCTTCATTATTTCTAAGTCAGGGATAGAATCCATCTTTTCTTTTTCTTTTTTATGCAAAGCCTTCTTTCTCTGAGGAAGGAAGGTGTGAGGGTCGACATTAGACTGAACTGTGTATGTTTAGTATGATCTAATGCCTCAACAATCATTTCAGAGTAACAATGAAAGAAAATGGCTAAAGAAAGTCCAGCGAGATTGGACCATTCTACAGAACAACCTCCCAGGTAACAATCTATTCGAAACTGCTTATCATTGTAATGACTAATTAAATCTGACTGGATAATTTTCCCACCATCTTTGCCTGTTAGATGGAATATATGTACGCGTGTACGAGGATCGGATGGATCTGTTAAGAGCAGTAATTGTTGGTGCTTATGGAACACCATATCAAGATGGCCTTTTCTTCTTTGATTTTCATCTTCCTCCAGAGTATCCTGATGTTCCTCCTGTGAGTGTAGATCCTTGAAGTACAATTCGGGTTACGAAAATGTGTTTTTCAAATTTTGACACGCAATGACTTGGTGTATTGAAATATTTCTGTGGCAGTCTGCGCATTATCATTCTGGTGGCTGGCGTATAAACCCCAATTTGTATGAGGAAGGCAAAGTCTGTCTTAGTCTGCTAAACACCTGGACAGGAAGAGGAAATGAAGTTTGGGATCCACATTCCTCAAGCATCCTTCAAGTTTTGGTTTCTCTGCAGGGTTTAGTTTTGAACTCAAAGCCGTATTTTAATGAAGCTGGATATGATAAGCAAGTGGGGACAGCTGAAGGGGAGAAAAACTCCTTGTCATACAATGAGAATACTTTCTTGCTAAATTGCAAAACGATAATGTATCTCATACGGAAACCTCCAAAGGTAATTGTATCTCATCCAGCTCCTTTTTTTTATACAAAGGAGCAGCTAATGCTGCGGGGGTTGGGATATTAGGATTGGAGCCTAAGCTTTGATATCCGAAGATATGTGGTGGATAACTGGAAGCACCTTTCTTTTTCTTGAGCAGCAAGAAGTCTGCGCTTCTTGTATTGTGAAGTAACAGTGGGTTTGTGCAATTCTCAAACAATTTTCATATTGGGTCATCCGTAAGAAGCCTCTCTATGTTTTCAACATAGGGGTAAGACTTGTATACCTCTGACCTTCCCTTACCCCGCCTTAGCCTTTGGTAGCGAAAAGTCGATATATCTGAACCTCCCCAGATGTTTTTGGGTAGCTTTGTTGCGTGTTTATACTCCTGAGTGTTAATGGAATGTGTATGTTGATTTGTAACTAGTAGGAGGCTTTGTTTGGCAGCTAATGTGCTTTGAACAATCCAGGACTTCGAAGATCTTGTGGAAGAACATTTTAAGCGGCGTGGGTATTATATCCTCAAGGCTTGTGATGCATATATGAAAGGTTACCTGATTGGAACTCTGGCAAAAGATGCTTTGGTGACCAATAAAAGTGAAGCAAATGCCACATCTGTTGGTTTGAAATTGATGCTGGCTAGGATTGTCCCGAAGCTCATCTCAAGTTTGAATAAAGTTGGAGCTGATTGTCAAGAGTTTGAACACCTGCAGGAATCGTAGTCGCGTGTTACTTTCTTGGCAACCAGTCTTGAAACCCTGCAAAAGGTTAGTGTTCTTTTCTCGAGCAAACATCGAAGATGTTGTCTGCTATGGCTTGTTTATGCTGGGTGCATATTGTTGATTCCATGTTTCTTAAATACTCGTAGGTTGTTTACTTCTTTCTTTCTCGTTACAGCTCAAGTTTTTGGAGCAGATTGCAATTCAGTTTGCGCGTCAAGTGACAAAAACAGCTACCTCACCAGAATGTGCAGGAGTATATATTCCGATGGACTCAGCTAACTTTGCTTACAACATACTTTGATTCTTTGGTACTGAATTCACAATCCCCTTTGGTCAGGAATGCTGAATCTCTTCTGATGGAAGAAGAGATCATTCTATACTTTTTTTTTTCGGGGTCCTGCCATTTTTCTTGTCCATAAACTTACGGAAGCAGTTGGTGAAGACAACTGTTCTCCATGTGTACCATTGAAATTTGTTCGAGTCCTCGGAAAAACGAGGACATGAACCAGGAACAAAACAGCCTAACCGAAAGGTGTAACACTAGGCTCAATGTAGTAAATTACCATTGTCAGCATACTGTATCTTCAAAGAACCGAATAATTATTTGTTGAATTTCGACCTCATTTTCAGCTTCTGGAATGTCATACCCTATGCAGGGTGCTAAGATTGTACTCTCTCATTTTCGTAATGTCCTTTCTCTTCGAGCTTTCTCTCTCCCCTTCTGTTTTCATATCGTGACTGCCTTAGCCTACTGTCGATCATTGAACTGCTTCTCAAAAGGCCGTGTCTGAATGTTATATGTGCTGAACTTGCTAATGTGGTGGAGGGAATTAGTGTTCGTCCTAGTCCACTTTGCCTCACTTATCCTGTATTCGCTCATTTCAGCTTGTGAATGACAAACAATATAGCCAAGACGTTGGCGGACAAGGGACTATGACCGAGTGCCTTACACGGTGATGCTGATCCGTGCCTATGTCAGAATGATTTATGCTGAGAATGACAATCGAGTATGACGAGTAACCAACCAAATTGTCTTTCGCGAAAAATATTTGATCATGTACGTTGACAGTGACTAATCCGCCAACAACCTAACACTGCTGAATTAGAAAATGGTTCACCACGCATCAAATCATCAGGTGCATAACAGACTTCACACTCCGTTGCTACACATTATGTCATTCATAGTCATTCTTTTGGATGATTGGAACGCCATTACCAACAAAAAAAAGAAGCGGGAGTGAACCCTAATAAACCGCAACATTGAGGAGACGGGCTTCAATAAGACAAGAAACCAACATGCCTAACAAGTTTCGTACAAATCATGGAGGGTGCAACTTAAAATCACCTTGTAACGAAAGAACAGACTAACACACCTGAAAACCGCCACACATGAGAAAAAACAAGGCAGAAAAACAAAGCTAACCAAGTGAAAATCTGATCTTGTACTGGGAATACTCTTCCAGTATTCACCTTGTTCAAAACATTCTCGACGTCCTTGAGAATATGTTCTCTAAGACAGTATCAGCAAGTAGCACCCATGCCTCATCTCCCTTCATTCTTCCACAATCATTATGATTGGGCAAAGCAACGAAAAAGTACCTTCCATGGCCTAAGTGGACTCAAACACTTCAAAAACCTAATTTTGTTTACTCGATACAAAGAATAGTTTTCCCTACTCCGGAAAGAAAGTGGAGTAAACACCTCCACTCTATATGACAACATTCGGAGAAGGATGTCAATATGGCGTTGGCTCATGCATAACACCCATTGTCCAGGTGCAACGCTCGAAATGCAACGCTGACTCAAATGAACCAAAAACAACAATCACTCTGACAAAAGGGCAAGCATCGTGTTATACGGGTGTAGCATTTGGAATTTAATGTCAGGCTACGACCAAAAAATCTTACCCTCCTATCTTATTTCAGGGTAATAAAGCCTAAACTCGAATTGGATGTTATAGCTATAAAAGGAGTAATTTTTCCTACTTCAATGATCAGAAATGTATAATCTGCTACGGAGTATTTGACAGGCAGCGACTAATACCAAATGACTTTTATCAAACAAACATCATTTCGATGCCAGGGAAAATGTAGAACTGAAGAGTGGTGTGCAATTGTGTTTCTCTAGATCTTAGTGGGAATTCTCCGGGTGCTAAAAAACCCCAGTTCGACTATGTTCTTCCAATACCATCCTCAAGCAGAGAAACTCAGCAAGGGCAACAAGTATAAGCCAGACAGATTATTCAGATGTCACAAAAGAAACTGCAAACACGTAAAATAACCTCCCCTGTATCCTCATCAAATTACTCCTATTATAGAGGTAGTGACAACAATGAAAGGAACGACTACAGCAAGAAAGTGGTAGAAGATACACACTGGGTATCTTCTCATTCTAAACTACGCCCAAGGACCAACTCTTCTCTTTCACAACTTATCAAACTCGCACAAACAAAATAGTGACTCAACTTAAGGGTGAAGATACACCAGCCCCAAATCCTCAAATGCCGGCCATTGGCAGTCTAAGAATATTTTTGAAGCGCAAAACGTAATCTCTACTAAAACAGAAACCAACAGTGAGAAAAATTCAAACCACATCATCATATATTCATATCCTCGACTCTCCAAGTTCACCAACTACAGGGCATCAAGCAATTTTAGAGCTTAGCATAAGGTCAACACAGATACTTCTCCTAACAAGATTGCAACATGAAGCTACAATCTTGTTGACAGCATAACAATTTAACAAAGAATGCATCCTATCCCCAATCTCCAATCGTCCACTACTCACCACCATGACAAAATTTCGATTTTTAGAGCCTCATAACACTCACTGTAACTGTGTGACAGCCGAAAGCTGATAGGCCTTGATCGAAAGGGTGACATTACAAGGTTGGGGGTGTATCTACTATTACTCACCATGAGACTCTCGCCCAAACGTTTGCAATACTGAAATGAATGCCCCCGCATACCCCTCACCCTCCCTAACCCCACTAATCTTGTCAAAACTCTCCACCAGCATAATCAAGGCCGAAACATCTCCACCGAGAAAAATGTCACAACAAAACAGAACATAACACACCATACCCATCCACCACAAACCCATTCTACTCTAGCAACAGTCATAAGTCCAACAATGTCGAAAATTCAACACAATTGAGCTACAAACACAGCTCAAAATAACATCAACACTACCCCAATGCTCGTAAAAGCGCAATCAATCGTCGTTAATTACACCCTTAATGAACTAAAAACACAAATTGCTAATGATATAAAATCAACAGATAATCATCATCCATTTATTGAAGAATAAAAATTCTTCGAAATTATAGTCTTCAAGTGAAAGATTACTCCTTCAAAATCCCCTTCATTTAATCAAAGAGCTACAAACTTGTAAAACACACAACATTAAAAAAAGCTAAGTATGTGAAAAAGAAAGACAAAGATCATACAGAGGTCCTAATAAGATTCCTTCTTGCCAAAAACCTCGCAATCGGTGGCGTAAGCGCGACGGTAATCGGAACCCTAATTGGAAACAACGCCTTGTTACATAGCAAAGCAAGAGCAAAAGCTCCGCCGCTCGACGCCGCGAGCTCAGCCGTGCGATTCCGCTTCTTCTCCTGCACCGGCGGCGGTAAGCCGCCGTCAATTGGCGGGAGTTCGTCGGCGGTGGCGGAGACGCCACCGCCCATTCCGACCTTTTTGAGGAGGGATTCGACGTCGACATTGTTGTTAATGGCGACGTAGAGGCCGGAGATAGAGGCGGCGGAGATGGAGAGGTGGACGCCGAGGCCAACTTTGCCGTATTTCTTCATGAATTGCTTGAATCTGCCGGCGGCGGACGCCATTGTTGACGGTGGAGAGAGAAAATGTTGATGAGAGAGAATGGATGAGGAAGGTTTGGGGGTTTTCTAGGGTTTTAGATTTAATTGATCTAATTAGGGGGAAAAAAAGGGGGAAATTTTGGGGTTTGGTTTGTTTAGCAAGAAACACGTACATGAAGTCAAGGTTGTGTGCCTTGTTACAGAAGTTGTTTACTCTACTTCCTACTTACATCAGTACATGCGTGTTTTTTTTTTTTGTTTAGGCTACTTACGGTAAAAATGAAATTTTCGTCGAATTTTGAGAAAACGGGTTATTAGTTAGTTTTATATCACTCGTATGGATATTGGTAGCATGGAAATGTCGGTGACAAATCCTTGACCCAAGTGATGACCATTGCGTAATCGGTATAGTAATAGCGCATTATTTATAATTTTATTCTACAATCAAGTTCATCTAGTTGACCTAGTGTCTCATACTCTCATTCCAATATGTCAAATTGGCAAGAATGAAATAAGAAGATTACTCAATTTGCAACATGGAGTTTACAAATTCTGAAATTCTTATATTAAAACAGACATAAATATGTTTGTTGAATGAGTCAGCCCAAGTTCATACCAGGCCAATTGAAGAAATTATAGCCTGTTCCATTCCACCTTCCATGTGATGTGAGTACTAATATTAATCATCAAAAAAATTCAAAGGGAAATAGAAGAAGCAAACAATGAGTTCTAAGGCATCCATGTCTTACACAGGGATCCTGTATATCATTGTGTTATGCACTTGTTCATTGGTTTTAACCGTTGTAGACTCTGAAGTTATCAACGTAGGCGGCCCTGACAGGTGGAATGACAGCACTGACTATGTTTCTTGGGCTCAACCTTACAATTTCACAGTTGGTGATGTTCTTGGTATGCTTTTCTTTATCCACATATATATATCATGTTTATATATGTATCTATCTAATGTTTTACAGGTTTTTGCACTGTTTAATTTGCTTACTTGGTCTAATATTACCCTGGTGTGGTATTGAACAAAGTCAACCATTATATGAAACAAATAAAACTTAGATTCTAAGCTAGTTTCAAATGGATCATGGTCATGGACTTATGGATGGCAGTTTACCATTGCGCTTTTCGCTTAGTCGATGCAGTATCAACCGAATGTAATGTCATATCTTGTGCTTTCTGGTTGATGTATGCAGTATTTAAGTATACACCAGGAGCACATAATGTATACGATGTCACAATGGCAACTTTTCGGTCCTGTGATCCAAGCACAGGAGTTAATGCCATGTATGAAAGTGGTGATGATCAGATTGTACTAAAAGAGGCCAAGCAATACTGGTTCATCTGCACTGTGAATAATCATTGTCAATTAGGGATGAAACTTGCTGTAAACGTATCAGCAGCGCCCACGAATCTCGGCCAGACAGGGAACTCACCTTCAGCACAGCCTGACAGTAATGGGAATTCTGCACCTAGGGGGCTCATCAGGGCTGGGAACTTCCTTCTTGCAGCTGGACTTTTGTCTACTTTATCTATAATTGGTTGATTCTTTTGTGAGTTTAGATTTTACAGTTTCCGTAAATTCTTTGTAAATATCTTTATTGATTGCAAAGAAGACCAACTTCATGATTTATTACTTCAGATGTCATAATGTGTCTTCTGATGTGTTCAGGATTACATTCTGATCAATACCCTGAATGTTTATAATTGCGAATTTTTGTTATGACAGCTGAATTTTGGTATATCAGGATTCAGGACCGATAATCTGATTGTTTGCTAAAGAAATAATATGCTGCAGATAAGATGTAGTGCGGCTCGTCTTTTGCTCTTTAACTACAAGTCTATAACTTCCTGAAAAATCTATGCTTTCTTTTTACAATTTGCACTTTTGATATGAGAATGGTACAGGATTAAATTTCTCTTGAAAGGTATCTTCTTTATTACACTGATAGAACTTTCTGATAACCAAGGAACTAAGGAATGAACAGAACAGATGCTTGTGTTGACTTAAGTGTAGAGGCATGCTAGGACCTCCAAAATAAAATTAAAATAAAAAGTGTAGATGTATGCAACCATCTGTCCATCTTTATTCTATAGTAAAAGGAGCTGATCAGCTTCACTGCGCGAGGAAGAACTAAGCGGCTTGTGCTAGATCTTCACTCGTCAGTGCTACAATTTATTCAGTTACCAAGGTGATGGAAGTGGTTGTGAAAAGAGCCTATATGAGGGTTGTGAAGGAGATGCTGCTGGTGGCTCTGATGCTGATGGTGGTGATCAATTCCGTTTCCATTCTCTGATGCTTTCGCCATTTCAGACCAGAACCCTGTTTGGCTGCTACGTGTTGCCTCCAACAAAGAGTCCCTCAAGTATTCTGCATGTACATTTTCACTGTCCCTTTTCTATGATAGGAACAACAGAAAAGACAGTGTCAGTTAGTTACCTCTGCTTTCTTATTTTTGATGTTTGATTGATTATATCTACTGATGGTTCATGGTTGTTATGTTACCTTAACAATGAAGACGTAAGAAACAAGACTAATGCAGCTGGTCATATTCACATTGGTTATTTCCAAGCCAAGACAAATCAAAGCCTCCATCAATCTCACAAACCCGCCTCTCTTTTGTTCTCCGAAAACCTTCACATAGAAATCATTCCCTTCTAGCTGACCTACTTCCACTTGAACCTGCAGTTGTCACAGTTTTTCATTCACTGTTAACTTCAAGAACAAGAACAAAAGAACGCAAAGAATTTCAGCACAGGCAGTTGGAGGACTTCATCTGATGAATACCTCCATTTGTTGTGCTTTGTTGTCAGCACTTTCATGATCATAGTGACTCTTTACGCTGTCAGATGTTCCAATATGAAAGCCGTTTGTTGGCTTCTCATGGTCATATTCAGGTCTAAACATAGGAGCATTTGCATTTGAAACTTCTGCTGAGAAATTCTTGTGATAAAGCTGGTGATGATGATGGTTATAAAGATCTGTCATGTTACTGTGGTCAGTACTTTCATCATCAGAATTCCTCTCGAGCTCATCTTGCAGGTCTTTAGCTTCCTTTTGCAGCTCCTGCACGTATTTAATCGCATCCCCGAGAATAGAAGCCCTATCCAACTACAAACATTGCAATAAACATGTCATCTCAATATGATGAAATTATCAATCAGTAAATAACTCATTATATATACTGTCCTTTAGTACCTTGGAAATGTTGGGGACTAAAGAACGAAGATTGTAAAGCCTCTCGTTAAGTTTCTTCCTTCGCTTTCTCTCAGCAACGAGGTTTTTTGACTGAGGGCCTTTTGTGGCTCTCTTTCGGTACTTTGGATCATCATCATCATCCAGCTGATCACTGTCTGAGACAGAGTCAGCGCGGCCAACCTCCTGCTTGGGTAGTGAACTCTTCTCATCTACCTGCATGCCATTTTCAGAGTGGTCTAGAACATTCATAGTATTAGCATTCTGCATCAGTTCATCAAAGCCATTTTCTGTCAAAGGCTTGTAGGAATTTAGTTGCTGATGACAGTGATCAGCCTGAAATGAGTCATTTCCTCCCTCGAGAAAATCATTCCTGGCCCCCTTGCTGTTGTTCTCAGAAACATAATTAAACTGTTGCAGGAAATTCACTGAAGCTGCAGCAGAATCACATAAGTTCAAACTTCCTACAGCTGTTGCAGGATTTAATTGTGCCTGCTGAGATTCATTCATGTTTATAGCACTGTTCTGGCCGGAAAATGGTGAGTTTGATTGCAGCTCATTTATCATGTTCATGTTAACAGAGAAGCTAGGACCAGCATTGCTCGAGTTATTCATCGTCCCTTGCTCCATTAAGATGTTGCATTGCGCTGTAACATAGTCTATGACATTCAGATCTTCACTCACCTTCAAAGTCAAACGCAAAATTTAGGTGTACATGTAATGTCACATTGTCCTGACAAGAAACAAGAAGAATTGACAAAACATGATATAAAGAGACTAGTACTTGATGAGCAGCATATAGTTCAGCCAGCCCTCCAGGGATCGGAACTAAAACCTTTGTACCTACAGAATCCTGTCAGATGACAAAAATTCAATAGCCATCAGACATGATTCACAATTTAACGTCGAAAAGCAAGATTTCTGGTAGCTGATATAATAGGGATAATATTGTACTAGAGACATGTACATCCAGTAGGGCATGTATATATATAAGCAGACCATTCCGAAAATTGTCTTGTGACTTACTTCGTTCACGTTCAAATCCGAGACATTAGAGAAATTCAGCCATCTAGGTTGATTTGATATTAGGATCTCCATGTTAATCCTGTGTTACAGGGTCTAAAAGTCAGATGACAATGTACTAGGTAACGAAAAGTCGAAAACTAGGTACATGAAAGAGAGATTAATGTACCCATCCAAGGGATGAGATGAGGGAAATTGAGCAAGTATTTCACAAGTTCTTGTTCTTGGGTGTGGAAACATCACATCCCTGCATGTAAACAGAACATCTTCACCAACATTTCCATTTTCTGTACTGCCTTCAGTCCCAGCACAACAGCAGTCCATAAACTCAAGGAACCTGAAAAAAAAGGTAACAAAACTAGATTGAGCCTATCTTTAAAATATTCATACGACGTAAATGAAATATAATGGAAAAACTTGGATAAAACGGAATTGATTTAGGTCTGACGTGTGGTTTTGAGGTTTCAAGTTGAGTCTTGTCACATGCTAGTATAACTTACCAGATCTTATCGTAAAACTGTCTTACTCAAAACTTGTTAATATATAAACCGTGAGACGAAAACACAAACAATAATGTACCTTTGGTCTTCACTCAATTTCCAGAGGATACAGTAATCCCAGTTCTTTACGCCAACCAATTGCCTTAACCTCTCCATGGGGGTAGACATGATGTCCAGGCTCCCTTCAACAAAACATAAATGTAATTAAGTTATTGTTTGGTTTGTAATAAAGTTTGGTAATGTCATCCTCAGTAACACAAAAAAGGAACAATAATCTTTATGATAACTTAGATGCTTGCATGAAAAAATAAAAACAAAAAAAAAATAACTCTTGCATGATTGCATATGTGATATAATAGGAGCGGTCGTCTCGTCAAATAAGTTATAAAATTTGAACACTCGCCATTGTTTATAATTTATAAGAGATGGAGAAGCATTAAGAGACGTAAGTTACCTGGACGACCAAAAGAAACTCCTTTGCCACAACCTTGTTGAACTAACGAAAATATGACATATAGAAAAAGAGCTAACGAAGAACATACACAACACAAAGCAAATAACATGGAAGCAAAAATCCATATGTTTCACTCAAGTGCTATCGTGATTCGAATTTGACAAAACCCCATTTCATTCCTCTCCATACTTGCATATATAGAGAATCATATGATTTTAGGAAAATGTAAATTTATATGGTTTAAGAAAGATATAATATATAGTATGATCATGTACATTAAAAATGGAATTAATGAAAGTGTATTCTGTTGAGTTGGTAGGTGAAGTGCAGTGCTGGTGTGAAATTAGGAAGCAGTAGTGTATGCTTATTGGTCACAAGGAGATCGGAGAGTAAGCAATTAGTTAGTTGATTATAAAGCTTATTATATAAATTAGGAGAAATTAAAAATGTTGTAATGATAGGAGGAACTATTTGCATGACCCTAAGATGGCGTAACTGCCTTAGTTTCTCATTTGTTTTCCATTAATTTTCTTGCAAATTCTCAACTACTTGCTATCAAATTTAACCATAGAGTTGAGTAGCATTATTACCGCCTTGGTATCGCCTTAATTTTCGAGTTCAAAAACTTGTCTAGAAAGTCTGAATCATCCAATTGGTAAAAAAAATGGTTGTCATTCTGATTTTGATGAGAACTCTTACTACAATCACAATAACATAATGATTGTTACGTCATATATAACACTTACAATCGTATGTGCCAATGATGGTTGAAATTATGTGTGATCATGGTCATGCAATGTCAAATGCTTCAAGTAGAGATGTGAGGTCACCATATTCATTCACACTCCTGTTCATACCTCAGCATGATGAAATATTTCTCGTACGAAAATACATAGAAGGGGTACTCTTTTTACCGACTCCATAATGGCTTCATGGCCGTTAACCTTATTTCTTTGAGTTTGTTTTAAACTTTAGCGTTTTATGAAAACCCGTCAATGATAGCAAAAAATAAAAATACCGCGTATAAAAACCCGAAAAAACAAAAAATGATTAAACAGTTCCGGTTCGACGGTGGCGGTTCAATAGAATACAAAACAGGATCGAAATTGTAAGCACATGTAAAAAAATCAAATCAAAACGAAATTAAATCCCCCTTTTCAATTTTCTGGGTTTTGCTCAATTGCAAAATCTGGGTGAAGAAACAAAGCTTCTTTCTTACGATTCTTCTTTCATTGAAACAAAAAAAATCCGGAGTATACTTCTTCAATTGATATAATCAGGTAAAATTTCTCCCCTTTTTATTTCGCAGTGTTAATATTTTTCAATTTTATGAAGCAAATAAACCCTTCTTATGAAAAAAAGGGGGTAACTTTCTTGCTTAATTTGACTGATTGTATCGTTAATTTGAAGTTTTATAGTATGGAAGATCATAAACCCTAGTTTTGAAGTATTTGTAGTTGATGGGTATTGTTTTTTTTTGGTGAAATTGAAATTAGGGTAGAAGAAGTATGGCTGATGGAAGAGGGGTTCACCCAGAATGTATAAATTCATCAAACCCATATCATGAATGCGTTGATTATTGCTTCAGGAAGATTGCTGAATCGAAAGCTCGTTCCGCGAAACATAATGCTGGTAATTGCTATAGTTTCTGCTTATCAATTGCCAATTCTTAGTTGTCGTATTGTATGATGTATGATATGTATGGTGTTGCTGTTTTCCGTCAAATTGAATTGATTAGAGCTTCTATAATCGAGAGAGGGGTGTGAGGGATCGTCGAATGCCTTGTAATTAAACCCTGTTTGAGTTAAGTAGCTTATGGTGTGAGAGACCTTGTTGGCACTGGGGAAGGTTGAGAGTAGAGTCAGTAGACTGTAGAGAAGAAGGTTGTTACTTATTGAATTGGCTTAAGTACTCGCTATGGAAGTATGGAACAGATACAGGGTCTTTGTCCTTGTTGGGTGTTTAGATTTGGTTAAGTTAGCTTGAGACACACAATGGTCGAGAGGTACATGAATGGAGGGACATGGTATTAGAAAGCGTTTTTAATGATCGTTCCTATTGGGATGGCATGGGGATTGGGATGGAGTGAGGAATGTTTGGCAATGATGTCGTGGATTGGGAAAGATCTGAACTCAGGTTTGCTTCGAAGATCTAGTCTCTGATTGTGATTTTTTAGTAGGTTTCACTCATTTTGTGCGCTTGTTGGGTCTCATATAGTTTGGAGATTCTTCATGAAACTACGAGGAAGTACTCACTGTTTCTCGGTCGACATAGATTCTTCATTGGGCTCCATAATTTAGATATTTAGTGTCTGTTGCTAAATGTCTATGCTCCCCAGTTTTAAAGAATTAAGTTATTGCCAAGAAACATTAGTAGGACATGACTGTGCTAACTCTGGTATTGCGTGCTTCCAGAGGCTAATGAAGCTAGCAGTAACCACACTAATCGGGATGCAGTTCCTGATGAAACCGAAGCATCGCCCCAAGAAGTTACAAATGAAGAACATGCTAGCATTGCTGATGAGAAAACTCCTGAGGAAACCATGGTAGAGGACGGGTCTAACCTTACTGGGAGGGTGAAAAAGATGTTTGAATTGAGGCTAAAAATGGTGAGTATGGCAAAACCTTATATTTAGTCGTTGGCTTGTTGCTTTTAAGATTTTCCATGGTTGTTATAAAGCACATATGTGCTACTTTTACCAACTTGTTCACCATGTTGTTCAGAATGAAGCTAGAAAAGCTAATCAGACAGCTATGGTGGCTGAGAAGAAGAGATTGGAAGCTCCTACTGAGTCTAGGGGTATATCCAAAGAAAAATGGATTGATGAAAGGAAGAAAAAGATTGGGAGGCTTCTAGAGGCTAATGGTTTGGAGATGAAGAAGGCATACATGCTTGATACACAGGAAGCAGCAGAGAAGAAATACAAGAAATGGGAGAAAAAGGCTGCTCCAAGTGGCTGGGATGGTATGTACACAAAAAAATTAGTTTTCTTCCAATTATTCATGTTTGAATAATAGTCTGATCTGATATCAATTGATTTGTGTGAAGTCATATAAATCGACTCAAGTATTGAGGACACCTACCTTGTGTTGTCATATGCTGTTTCACTTTTGCCTTGCAATTCCTGATGGCTGCAGAATCATTTCGGGTCATCGTTGAGTTAGATTTTGTTTGATTGTAGGGGACATCGCGATCTGCTGTACATGATATACAAACTTGCTTTCTGAGCTTAGCAGCCTATAATGGTATACGTAGTTGACGGGTTTTGTTGGTGTACATATATGTGTTATACTTTTCAAGGCATTTCTGCAATTGTTGTCACCGACCATGTTCACATAACACTTGGACATACCGACGTGCAACCCTGTACTCAGCATCTGCAACCCTTATGCTTGCGCAAGACACTTGTTGTCATACCTGATTTTCTATTTAATGCTATATTGTGTGTCATATTGCTTGCTGGAACGATACTTTAACTTGTGTTTGTGATACGCTTTTCATAGATAAGAAACAAATTCATAAATTTCAGAGGATTCATTGATATGTACAGTACTGCTAGCTTTGTGTAGATCATCTTATTAGGCTGTGTAGCTTTTTGAGCTTTTGTGCGAGGTTTCAATGCTTACTGCAAGCTTTGCATGATTTTGAAATTATGTGTCCTGAAGAACTTACATATATATCTTATGTATGTGATGCAGTTTTTAATCAGAAAACTTTGTATAATGCCTACAAGAAGCGGACTAATAATATATCAGTGGACCTTGAAGAATATAGCAAGATGAAAGAAGAGGACCCCGAATTCTATAGAGAGGCTTCAAGCCTTCAATACGGGAAGGTGGGTATTCTAGAGTTGAAATCTTTTTTTTTTTCCGAAATTTGTTGCTTCATTCATATGAGTTAAGTTATCTGCTGTTTCTTGATTGCACAGGCTCCAAAACTTTTAGCAGACAAGATTGAGAGAATGGTTAAGGAGCTTAATGATAGAGACCAGAAGCGTAACAGTTTTAGTAGGAGGAGGAAGTTTAATGAGGACAAGGATATTGACTCCATTAATGACCGTAATGAACACTTCAACAAGAAAATTGCACGCACTTTTGATAAGCATACCCAGGAAATCAAAAACAATCTTGAAAGGGGAACTGCATTGCCCGACTAAGGTATTGGATTATTTGTCTGTGAGTACCCGTGCTGCACTTTTGCCTAGTTGTTGATATGCTTGATTTATGCCTGACATATTTTCTAATTTACCACTGAAATTGTTTGATGAACCATGCACTGCCTACATATTGGCTTGTGTTTTTTTTTTTTTTTTCTGAGTGATCGTATGCATGCTTAAGCAATTGAAGTACCTGTAGTAGTAGTGTTGGAGTGCTTTTGGAAAGCACATTTGCACCATGTGTGTAGTAGAACACTAGGACTAAATCATTTTCGCTCTACGGCTAAACCAACTAGGATATACTCCGTACAAACATATTACAATATATATGATCATGCATTTTTTTACCTCTGCTCTCTCCTCGTTATAGTAAAGGGGGTGGGAGACAAAGCCATATTGCTATGATTTGTTTATTTTAACTTTGATTGTTTGTGAGATCGTATCCTTTTTTTGTTGGCTCACCAAGACATTAGGGCTGTACACTCACTGTTTGATCAGCATGGATTTATGGTAGTTCATGTCCAAGGGTGTACTTTAAGTTGCATAATACCTTGGAATATCTAGTGTTTTAGAGGTTACAGGATTTTAAAATAAGAAATAGGTGCGATGTAAATTTACCTCGGTAAAACCTTATCATGGACTGCGACCTTTTGTTATTATAGATAGACAGTTTTTACTTCCACATTAGGTGCGAAGATCTGTAAATCTGTTGACTCGTGGATGATTTTTTTCGACATATGTGATGATGAATTGATTGGTAAAAATTCTGTTTTCCCTTTGTTTGCCTTTAGACAGCCTGCTCATATTCAAATTTTATACCGATGGATTTTCTGCATTCTACGTGGGTATATAAGCCTCAAAATTGTGCACTGGGAGTGGAAGTATCATTTTGACGTAGTGCTTTCTTGAGTTCTGGGCCTGTTACTTCTGAACATTGTTGTCTGGTCGCATGGTGGCCTAAATTTTACTACAGTTTTTGCAACATTTCTTTGAGTGGTTGTTTGTATAAGGAGAACCATAGAGATGGGATATCCATGGTCGCTTTTGCCTTAAGGTGATATTAGGGATATATTTTTGCTGTGACGATGTATTTGATAACTTAGATTGTTGGTAGACCCTCAGTCCCCCCGCTGTAAGGGGATAATTCAGCTGGAGAAACCCAGCATCTGATCTTTTCTTATGGAATTGCTTTTATGATTCATATTCAGGATCAGACTCATACCTAAAATTCTGTAGTACTCAGTTGTGAGGGATATATAAAAATACAAGCACCAAACGGCAAATTCTGTGGCTTCACCCTTTTCTTTTCCGTGGTAGAGGGTGGAATGGTGTATTTTTAGCCTCGTTTTATGAGGGATAAGGTGTAGTGGTGTACTCTGCTGAGTGATGATGATAAGGAGATAACATTCTGTTGCTCTTGTCTGTAGGTTTATTCCATCTCAACACCCAGAAAATTGGACAGGCCGAAAATGGACCGAGCTTATGGCCTCTTCCTTGGAAGTGTCTCATCTTGAAGAATCTCCAACTCATTGAGGGGCCAACAGCCTGTAATGTGGATTTTGTGTTGTACAATTGTGAAATGTTGGTATTGCAAGAATATAGAAAGCCACTTTGAGTACTTCATGTTATCAGATCCAGGTGCCCTTTGTCAAGTTTTCCTTCCGCAAGGCATAAACAAGGACTTCAATCAGTAGATTCGATTTGAATTTGTTAGATTATATTCTCGAAATCGTGTCTTCAGCTGCATCCTCCACTGCCTTGTAGATTATTCTCTGCTGCAAGTACTCACTGTTAAGTTGGCTAGGTTTACATCTCCTTTATATACAGTGATACAAAATGTCGTTCATTCTAGAGTTCTCCTTGGATCTGTAACGGTTTATTCTTGTCATCGAAGTTTATATCAAAGAAATATACTGCAACCTCACTCGATGTTGTATTATCAATCCTATCATTCGACAAGTGTTTAATATAGTAGCCGCCTACCGGATAATGATGCAACCCGTGTACTCTCGTAATATGTGCTTTTACAATATTACCCCCTCTACCATTTTAACAAGAATTTGCCCGTTGGAGAGAATCAAATAGAAGTAGGAAAATCTAGAGCGAACCAACTTTTTTTTTCTCGAGTCTATGTTCTTTGTGTTATTCTCGAGACCACGTAACACACTTTTAACCTGGAAGTGTGTTGGGTTCGAAGTGGTAGCACTCATTTCCTCAACGAAACCTGACCCAAAGACTACCAACCATTGGCTAGCTGGCTAAACGGGTGGTTAGCCGTGCCTAGCCCTATGCGCTGACCACGGGCTCCAAGAAAAAGGACCCACATCAAAAGTCGGTAAAAAAACAAGCACCCGAGGTGAAAACTTGTGGGGGTCCACTTTGGTGACTTTGCATTCTGCTTTGCACGTGACTTGTGTCATTGTGTGTAAGGTTTGCCAATAAAAGGTAAAAAAAGGTGAAACAAGTTTAATGGGTTAAGATAAGCCTAGTTGTCTCATTTTGGGCCACCCATTTCCAAAATACAATTATTTTGAAATTGTTAAGAGCAAGCTTTTGTTCGATGAGATTACAATGTCTTGTGTACGGCCGTCTTAAAAAGTCGTTTTTATTAAGATGGTTATCTATCGTATTTTTCATGACTATATGTCACATATCTATTGTAGGTTTTGTTTATGCGAAACTACATTCGAAAAAACAAAGCTTAGGATCAAATCATAATCTTTGTCATGGATAATGAAAGGTGAAGGTGAAAAGAAGGAATAGGGCAAATGTCCAAAATATTAAGAAGTGGTTCTTACCAAAAAAACGGAATTTTTGTCTAACACTACCTAATACAACAAATAAATTGTGAAACACTCCCTAATAAACAAAATATTGTCTAACACTACCTAATATAACGTATTTTTTGTCTAACACTACCCCAAATGAGATTCCCGTAGGAAAAAAAGTCAACTTATCAGTGTGGACTTGCCCCGAGCAATCTTGACCATGCATTAGTTTGGTCAATGGTCTACGATGTAAAACAATAAAGGTAAAACACCCATTTTTTTCCTCTCCTTCCCCTACCCCTCCTTTTCTCTCTGCTCTTTTTCCTTCCACAACGGTCACGGAATTACGGCACCACCACACAGCCTCCGCCACCCCCACATCATCTAGCTAATGGATGGCCAATATTGATCAAGCGAGTCTACACGGCTATATAGACTTTTATTTTGCCGAAATCTCATTTATATATGGTAGTGTTAGACAAAAAATACGATATATAAGGTAGTGTTAGACAATAAATTTTTTATTAGGTAGTTTTTCACAATTTTTACGTTGTATAAGGTAGTGTCAGACAAAAAAAATCCAAAAAAAATGATGGGGTGTCTGATTCTTTAAGAAAGACCCCACTTCTCCTTATTAACATTGGTTCTTTTTGGATTTTGTCCCTACTCTTTTGCTCTCTTTGTTAAAAATAAAAGTTGATGTTTGGTTAAGTGGGAATTTTGCATTTTGCACCTTTCCTTCAAAGGGATTGAAATTTAAAAAGGATGATTAATCATACAGTATGATTCTTTGACATTGATATTGATATTCTTACGCCCTCTTCTTAACGCAATGCCAAATGAAACTATGTCGAATGAACTAGAATCAAGTGTCATACTCGTATTTCATTTTCAAGATTTGTGTGGTAATTATGTATCAGCGAATACATCGTCCAGAGAATTCTCACATATGTAGTGGCTAGTATACATGTATCGTCGAATAATGAATCCAACAGTTAATTACGACTATGGATATGGAGTACATGAGTTTCACGAGTGTGAGATCTTATGAACATTAGTAGAACAAACATAATTTAACCTCTTCTTGTCTCGACTATTGATAGACAATTAGCCATTCAAGATTGCTTGTTATAGTGAAATATATGAAATACCATGTGTTACACACTAGATTCGAACTCGATTCAACTGCAACTTTCCCTTTTGAGTTTGTAAGAGATTCATAAAAACATGTCTCTGCATTGCAAGAAACACATTCCAAGTTTTCTACTCTAAGTAAAGGATACTGAGGTAACTGGCAAAGGGCCTCTTTCACTTTAAGAACACTTATTATCGACTTGAACAATTCAGCTTCATTGCAGGTGAAAAACAAGTACAGAGAGTTAATAGTCGAAGACATACAACACGTATTTGGATACTTTGGTTGTTCGTGAATTCAGTTGTCAAGTCACTTGAGCTCAGCTTTGAACTCAACATCTAACTCAAATCACAGATGTAGAAGTGGTACCAACATCCATTAACTCGGAATCTTAAAAGCATGTCACCGGACTCGGGTTTGGGTTTAGGATAAAACTTCGCTTGGATTAATGTGTTAGGGTTTGACTCCCCCACCTACCCTTTTCGACCTAAATAGGGCTCTTAGAGAGTAAATTTGTCGATCAATCGATCTTATATCATGATGTTTGCTATGTGATGAATAATTGAATCGAATTGAATTAAATTCGGTCCCCCAAATTCCATGTGATTTCTCTTATAATGTCTACTAGCCCCATTACTCATTGATGACACATTTTGAAGAAGTCACTCCACATTTAAACATTCTTTTCCCCTTTTTTGCTTCACTCTTTTCTTCACTTTGGCTTTGTTCGGCCTTTTGTCAAAAAGTAGCCGAACCCCATTTCAGCCTTTTTCACCCAACCCAACAAACACTTGAAGCCAAATCCTACCACGTGTCGCCCAATAAGTGGGTTAAATTCTCATATTCGTTCCACTAGGACTAAATTCCACTTTCCATGTGATTTCACAACTCAGCTCATTTGGACATTTTAGTAATCCTTCACTACTAGGTTTTGCAAGAATGAGAAGGATAACGGTAATGTGGTAATATATACCGCTATAAAGTCGATATTAGAGGGTGTGAGAATAGACGTGATCTTAAAGTACACGATAATGGGCAATGGCCAACCACACCGAAGCATGACAACGCGAAATTATGGGCATCCACTAACAAAAGTAGTGTACTTGATCAAGAGTAACAATACATAATGATGATGATGCTAATTAAGCTCAATAATTTACTCACATAACCAAGAATTACTAGAAAAAGGTGAAGAAATTAAAGAGAGTAGAGTCTAGGAGAAGGATGATGGCTAAGATGATAGATTGATTAATAATACTGCACACACAAAAGAAAGAAAAAACGAATAAAATCCATTAATCTTCTTCTTGAAGTTTCTTTCATGATCCTTGACAATTTTTCTTAGTTGGTGGGGTTGCTACGGAATGATCCAAGAGCCTTGATTGCTCCTGCCCTCAAGATGTACTGATGGTATGCTGCTGCTGCCAATGCTCCAATAAATGGACCAACCCAGAAAATCCACTGCACCATACCAAACACATTTCAATTATTTAATTCCTTCATTAATAAGCTTCACTCTTATATCACATCATCAATTATTTGCCTTAGTTTTAAATCACATCATCATTAATGGTCATGGACAAAACGATTAATGAGCTTAATCACATTGCGCTAATAATACTCGTACTAGGGTGATGATTTTGCCAAAGTCGGAAAGTTAATCAAGGCGATACAGTTAATAACGAAAATTTCTCCCTAATGTACAATTGGCTTTAGGGAGTACGTAATCACTACATTGTCAAAAACTCTTGTGACTATCATAAATGACCAAAATACCCTTGTGAATGGCATCCAAAGAGGTATCATCAATTATCATCATTTGCTTTATTCAAAATAAAAAATAAAAAATAAAAAAATTATCATCATTTGCTAGACCTGTAACTAATACCCATGTGACAAAATGGACCAAAATGCCCTTCAATACATTCTCACAAACCACCACATAGTAATAACAATAATGAATCATCACAGACTCACAGCACAACGAGTAAATGACCAAACTACCCATCAACAAACAGTAAAAGAATGCAAAAAGTTATTGTAACAAGACAGTAGTAAAAAGAGGAAAAAAAACTTACTTGGTCATCCCAAATCTTCTTGTTGTTGTAGATAACAGCAGCACCAAAGCTCCTAGCAGGGTTAATACCAGTGCCAGTGATGGGAATAGTGGCCAAGTGAACCATGAAGACAGCAAAGCCAATAGGAAGGGGAGCCAAGATGGGCACGTGAGAGTCACGTGCAGACCTCTTAGGGTCAGTGGCTGAGAAAACAGTGTAGACCAAGACAAAGGTACCAATAATCTCAGCACCAAGGGCAGTCCCATTGTTGTACCCTGTAGCCACTGAGTTGGCCCCACCACCAAGCCTGTTGTAGGACCCCTTCATGAAGGCCTTCACTAGCCCTACCCCACATATGGCCCCCAAACATTGGGATATCATGTAGGACACTGCCCTTATTAAGGACACCTTCCTTGCTAGGAACAGTCCAAATGTCACTGCTGGGTTGATGTGACCTCCTGTTAGTTAATGCTAGTGATTAGTCATCATGTTTAGAGTAAATTTTTTAACACAAATAGGGAATACCCATAATGCCCTTTTGGATTGTTTGCTCACATGAACCACACCACAAATATGAAATTTAGGTAAGAAAGTTGGAATCTTTTTTACAACAACAAAATGATCTGAACTACTTTTCTTTTGACAAAATATGAAATGCCCATAATACCCTATTGGATACTGTGCTCATTGGAACAAGTAGTATGGAATTCAGGTAAGAAAGTTGGAATCTTTTCTACGCTAAATCATCATGTAACAAGTAACAAAACCAACAACAAAATTATTTGAACTACTTTTGTTTTTGACAAATATGAAATGACCATGATACCCTTTTGGATTCTGTGCTCATTGGAACAAGTAGTGTGGAATTCAGGTAAGAAAGTTTCATTCTTTTTTAACAACAACAAAGAAGTATTTTTAGGTCATTTTGAACAAGTATGAAATTTAGCTAAGAAAGTTCAAATCTTTTTCAGATTAGATACACATATAGATACACCATATAAGAACAACAAATGTAGGGTTTTTACCTACTAGTTGAACAGGCAAAAAGGTGAAATCTTTAACTTAAACAAGCACAAATGAAACTGTAAAAAAAGAATTACTATACCGCTGTAAAAAAAGAGGTATTAGCTAGGAGAGATGAGTAGAAAAAGTAAGCTAAGTAAAAAAAAAACTAACCAGAGATACCAGCAGTGCAGTAAACAAGGATGAAGATCATGCCACCAAAAGCCCAAGCAATACCAAGAAGGCCAACACCATCACAAGGGCCAGTCTGCTTCTTGTGACCAATGACAGTGGCAACAGTGATGTACAAGAATAAGAGTGTTGCTATGAACTCAGCTATCAGGGCTCTGTAGAATGACCACAGCTTCAGCTCACCCATGTCAAACAATGGTGCTGGTGGTGGGTCCACATAGTCCTTCCCATGCTGGTGCACTTGCCCTTCCTCACTCACTTCCTTTGTCATCCCTCCTTCTCCTCTCCAACTTCTCTTTCAAGCTTCTTCTTTTTTTTGGGGTGTTTTCACTCTTTTTTTTGGGTAGTGGAGAGGTGGTGTGTATGTGTCTCAAGGTTGTGGGAGTGGAGATATGTGAGTGGGTGTGTTTGGGGGGTTTATAAAGAGGGTTGGGAAGATGTTACTAGAAAATTGTGGGTGGGTTAATTTGGATAAGCTTCATAATAATCATAATCATAATGGGGGCCATTTACTTTGGCCTACTTTTGTGTTTATTTTTAAATTATGTGTGTGTGTTTTTTCTTGATTTGTTTTATTCTTACCTCAAAATAAAGTGTATTATTGCACTTTAATTGTGCTTTTGATTTTATATAGACTCTATAGACTCTCGAAGTCTCGAGATTTCATATATACTTGATAATAACTGGTCTAGTGGTTTACAACTTACGAGTATATGTTAGTGATATAAGCTTAAAATTATGACTCTATACCAGACCTCAACGTCGATATTTAGGTTATGAAAACAAGATCACTTGTAAGTTATAAGAGTTGATCATAAGTATTTCATTAATTAACTTAATCAAGTATCATTATGTCTTGAGCTCAACATTCCCCAATTTTAATATAACCTAATGGTTGTTGATTAATGAAAAGAGGAATGATGAGAGAATTGATAATTTGTTTTTATCCAATAAATTAATATAATAATGTTGTCTAAAAAAACATGGGTGGGTCCAAAAAAAGATTTAAAGACAGCAAGACCATGTGAGGGTTGGATTGATAGAGGAATTGTGTGTATGTGGTGTGATGTGTGAGTCTGTTGTGTTTTGGGTTAGGTGTGGGATTAGTTTGTGTGAGATGGTCAGCCTGGCATACAGCCAATGCTAGCCCACTGCGATACTCTGAGCCACCCTCTCTCATCTTCTCCCCACCTTTTGCTGTAACGGCTAGCTAGCCAACTTTATCTTGTCACTTTCTTTGCTTCTCCTATGTCCTTATCACTTGAATGCTCTACTACACTCCCATTCTTGTTAAAACGGACCTTAATTGATTGAATTTATCATGCCTTTTATTTGGATCAATAGATTATAGATAGCCGTTGGTCATCCCTACATCCGAAATTCGAAACGAGTTCGTTGGTTATCGTTTTAATATCCTCTTTTACATGTTTAAGATAAGATAACAATTAATTCATACAGAGAAATTATATTGTGTCGAGATTCTAGAGTTGGTTTTGGTGATGTATCTTATCGATCAGTTTTATATGAACATGATTACATGGACTTTCAAAACAAGCTATGGCTAACTTGTGAGACTTGAAAGTCGAAAAGAGGAAAACTAAAAGGAATTGGTTAATGACGTAATGATCCCGAACCACGTACTTGTAGTTTAATTCAATCTACTATGAAACAACTAACTCATGCGTAAACTTTTAATAATACGTATAGACTTGACATTGTATAATGTACGAATAGCGACTATTAGAGCATAACAGAATCGTCTAGAAAATCAAATTAAAAACTGATACAGATGGATTAAAATAAAATTAGGTTGTACTTCTCTCTACTGCCATGCAAAACAGATCACAAGGGGAAGGATGGCCCGGCATTTTGTGACATTCTCTGATTATGTAGATCAGATTAAACATTATTATTGCATCAACGACCATATCTTACAGCCAGCAGGAGTATATTTTACTAATCAAGTAATTAAGCATACAGACATTACAGAACAGTGGACCATTTTCCTTTTGTTTTATTTCCGATTTTGCTACGACATACTTCACCATAAACTTCTGGCACAACCTATAGATAGAAACCAAAAAACATGACCACACCTTAATCTTCAATCTACCTTATATATGTTGGGCTTATTTGGTAAAAATCGTATTCAAACCGAGAAGTTTTCTTAGTAGATGATGTCGTATATTTGAAAATTTTACGATGAGTTTTCGTAAAAATGTTTACCAATTGTAGCTATGGGAATTACGTGATTTATTTTGTTGATTACAAAAACGTACCATTTTGTCACAATGAATCATTTACCCAAATAACTAGATTATTTTTTTATTTTTTGGTAAAGCCCAAATAACTAGATTATAAAAATAACAAAGAATGTAAGCGTGGAACACTACTTTGAGAAGTGCTTCTTTTTTTCTTTCTTTTTTTTTAAATGGGAGAAGTGCTTCTTAAAAGTCTACTACTCGAAAAAGTAAATGGGCGTATCTAGTAATTTTCTTTGCTTAAAGGAAAGTAGAAAAGAAAAGATAACATTGGACATGTCACCTAACCGTTATTAACTTATGGGCCAATATTTGGGCTTTGCTCTACACAAACAAAGTGGCCCGGCTCAGTTCGGATTGTATGTTTGATCTTCAGGTTAACCCCATAGTTGAGCCAACAGTTCTGATTTTAACCTTTTACGTGATTTTGGTTAAGGAGCGACTCTTCTCATATCTTTTCAAACTATATTACTCGTGTAAAATTATCTCATGAAATAAATATTTTTCTTTTTGTATACTAAATACTCGTGTGTGGGTTCACTCATTAGAAGCTCAATGATGATGAGCTAATCATCAATTTGTCACTAATAATCTTTTCGTTTTCCTTTATTCGATCCCTAATCTAGTGTATTAGTTCTTTTTGGTTGATAACCTTTTGACTAATACTCCCATGCTAACATGCTAGGCGGACACAACAACACATATGACATAACCTAGGATTGATTGATATGTTTTCTAGCCGTTGTCAATTGGCACTGGCCTTTCTTGGACGGTAACGGTCATAATTTTGTAGGCACAAAATGAGTGGAGGAAAGCTCTGCCCTTTAACATCATTGATCATAATAATCTCCTACCTATTTGCTACGTCTATTTGGTTATTTCACCTGCCCTACTACCTCCGCTAATCATTCTATACCCCACCCTTTTTCATCATACTACTAATTCAAGCATAGCACTATGATTAAGCTTCTCAAATTTCAATTATTATCACTAATAATTTATTTTCCTCATACAAAATTATCTTGGAGAAATTTAAAACCTTTATGTTTGGTTTTTTTACACTATGTTTTAATTTATCGCCTATAGAAGTATCTAAATCACACTTAGGCCCTGTGCGATTGGACTGCATTTTTTTGATCTGATCTGATTTGATTTGATTTGAATTGAACTGATCTGATTTGATTTGATTTGAATAAACTTGATTTGATTTGATC
>JBBYHQ010000018.1:4765362-4782426 GCA_038382645.1 Spergularia azorica
GGAGATGGTATAAACGATGCTGCTGCATTAGCTTTATCACATGTTGGGGTTGCCATGGGTGGCGGTGTAGGAGCTGCCAGTGAGGTATCATCTATAGTGCTCATGGGCAACAAGCTTACCCAAGTACTTGACGCGTTGACACTTAGCAAACTGACTATGAGAACTATAAAGCAAAATCTCTGGTGGGCATTCGGTTATAACATTGTTGGACTCCCAATTGCTGCAGGATTGCTGTTGCCAGTCACCGGGACAATGCTAACACCTTCAATTGCTGGAGCACTAATGGGATTTAGTTCACTTGGAGTGATGACAAATTCGTTGCTACTGAGGCTGAGATTTTCATTAAAACAGGTAGATAGCTCCGACATTTTATCAATTTCAGATCAATCCAGAGTTTAAGTTTTGGTGACTGACAGTCAGAAGTCGGGTCCTCCTTACTCTAACTCTAGCTCTACATTGAAAAATGCATCATGATACAAGAGATGAAAGATGGTCCCGTGTATCATCTCCTTTAAAGCGACTGAGCTGTGAGCTCAAAAGCAAATGTTCATGAAAGTAAGACACGCCACATTGGCGATGGGTGTTCGTTGAGATATCATGTCAGGCATCACCGGCTCTCTATCAGTAATGGGAGATCTGCACCCATGTCATACGTATGACGAGATGGGTATAGAAAAAGAGTGGTAATGTAAGCACTTTTACTAACCACTGTAATTTTCGGAAAAATGTATCGGAGCATGTTAGGAACATGGCAAGGGTGAATGGTCATAGATTGAGATTGTGATATGGGATCACCTACCTGACTAACCTGAGTACCTGACTACAGTACCTCAATAGACAAACCTAACAATGTAAAGCGAAATGAATAAAATTTGCAAAATTGAAGCATCTTTCGGCGTAAAGGTCCCACTTTGACCTGGAAACCTGGTATTGAAGATTGACCGGAAAGTCAGGCTACACTGATCTACTCTGTTATAATTACAGGTTTCTTATCGTATTTAATCCTTGTGCTTTCGGCAAGGATGAACATCGGAGGATGTTTACCCTCCTAGAAGCGATTTTCAATCCGTGTACAAGCTTTCTATCTTGTGATTTACTCATACAACAGGAAGGCAGTGACAAACCCGTAAAAAATACTGTCTGAAACGATCCCCAAGCCTTGAATTTAAAAAGTCAATCTATGACTATACAAAGGCGAACAATTCCCCTTCGAGAATTAATCGAGTGCATCAGCAGCACATGCATGCTTTTGCAAGTCAAAGCAGATGTGTTGAACTTGCCCGTAATAGGCAGGGCAAACCGATACCTAATATCAATAGTATTAGTATTGATTCAATACAGTGAGTTCCGAAGCATCAACTGAGTGGAATTTACATGCATGAATCATTGGCCGGTTCAAAGACCAACATCTCAAATGACATTTATACAGAAAGCCGTAGCCATTCTAGAAAATGAGAGCAAGTTCAGCACAAGGAAAGGAAAAAAAACTAACTTGATTTACTGAATGGTCACGCTTATCATTACGTTAACTTTGCAACCATTTACATATTTCGCATTCATACTAGGTAGGCGTGGCAGTTTGCACATATAACCAAAGAGGATGTACTAATAATGAAAACAAAATGCAATTCTTCCAGCTGGTAACAAGATTTAGTGGTAACCAATGGGAGCTGGTGCTTCTTTCAGCTTCTTTCCCTGGAAATGGACATCCTGCATTTCAAGGAGACAGCAATTCATCAGTTCAAACTTCAAAGTAAATATTACAGTTACAGGGTAACAATGAACTTCAAAGGCGAAAGGTATGAGGATGAAATAGCAACTCATTGAACTTCCAACAAGCTCGCAATTCACCATTGAGTATCGTACCACAGAAATGTTAATATATAGATGCAGGATAACTTCTCGATATGAAGTAGACATCTCAACTATTACAGATCATGGCAGTGTAAACATACTCTCAAAAAAAAAAAAAGAGGCCACACATACAAGGTCACATGTGATGACAGATGAGCAAAGAGAGTCAAAAACTTAGGATCAGGATTCAAGCTACTTACTGAAGCAAAGTGGTTGACATCACGATGGTGAGCTTCATCAGCACGAATCACAGTAATAACATCCTTCAGAGTTGCATTTTTGGGAAGCCTCCAGTAGTCGATAGCAATAGCAGGGGCAGGCACATTTTCAATTGCACCGCTGTCAATGTCCTTCAGATACTCCGTGTATGAATGAATTGCCTCTTCCTCCAAGTAACCAACAACTCTATGTGCCAGCTTTGGAGAAAGCAGATACATAGCAAAATAAGCATTGAAGAAAACTCCCTGCACAGTGAGAACCAATGCCCTCTCATACCATTTAGGCTTCACAAGCTCTACCATTGTCATAAGATGCATTCTCTCATTTTCAGCTTCTTCAAGCAATGCTTTAATCCACCCACCACTTTGTTCAAATCTACGAAGAGACTTCAAGTGCAGCAGCATCCCACCAACCATACCAGGAACAGCAGCCACCGTTTCAAGCATCATTGCACGACAACCATAGCGCCTCTGGATGTAAATAGGGATAGATCAGCAAAAACATCACCAATATATAGACTATGATAACTCCATAAGCACAAAGATTGAAAAGGCAGATTTGGCATTTGTCTTCATATTTCATCACAGAAGACATTTAAAACAACCAAAACAAAATATCCGCAAAAATACAGGCCACAGAAACCCCAACATCAGGAAAACATGTATATCACCTATTTTCAAAACATTAATGGGACACATGAAAATGGTTTAAACCAGAACTAGAAAGGTGGTTATATACCTGCAAACAGACTTCTTAGCCGAAACTAGCATAGATCAATACATTTCTATCAGTATCACTCGATTGGCATACTAAGCAAAATAAATTCTTCTAGACAGGCAACACCTGACTATCCCATTTTCCTAATCCCTACTACTCAGCAATCTAACCATTTCTTTCTTTGTTTCAAGCATTTAAAGGTTGAGCATGGCATAATGCTTTAAAGATGACATAAGTAATTAAGCCGCGTAAATATAGAAAAGTGTTTACAAGTACCTGAAAGAAGATATCAGTTGGAAGCCTGAGGAGTTTCACAGTCCTGTAGGCAATTTTGTCCAAGATAGTTGTAGGCTTATGATGTTTGCTCAGATCAATTGACAAATCTGCTTCATATGTATCCCATGGCTGCAAAGCAGATTGATCCATCAAACACAATCAACCACATGCCAATCATCAAGTAAATCATCCGCCATGAACACGCACCCAATCAATAATGTATTCTAACAGAGAGGGAGGGGTTACTGCTCCGTGAAAAACAACTATACATGGGCACAAACTAAACTATCACACAAGTTTCGGATTATGAATTCTCTGATAAGAGACCTAGAAATGACATCCAGCTAATCCTAATGCCCAATATGTATGTGGCAAAACCCGACTAAAATCCTAACGTTAGCCAACTCATTCTATGCCATAACAACGTAAATCTTTAAATCAATTCAGTAAGGCGTACTTAAACCTTGACTACGTCTTTTTATATGTGCACCCTACTTTACCAGTCAGAAATTCTTCACATCTCCAAGCATCAAACGTTCTAACAAAGTTCGACACCGTCAGCCTTAAAGAACCACAAAGGCGAACCAATTCACACACAAACATAGAAATTATCTTACACCTCCTTACTACTCTTCGATGTCATTACGATAAGTCCATCTACATTTGACCAAAATTAGTTATTTGAATTCTAAATCAACTGACATAGCTCACAACTCGAGAATATCTACCACAATTCAACCACCTCACTCCATCACAATACATCGAAATTTGGCGAACGACGACTAGACATCTCTTACATAGTTACATACATCACCTGATACAAAACCTTAGTATTCTTCTCAAATGGAATGTATTATTACATACCACGCTAATAATCACAGGATTCTATAAATAAATAACTAATCGCCTATTAATCAATCAAAACCTAATCACCTACTAATTTCATCCTGCGCATTTTCGAAACAAAAATAAAATCAAAAGAATCTCAATCAAATGTTTTAAGAATCATAATTATCTATACATAATTTCAGAGATGGCGCGGCGCATAATAACAAGAACAAATGAAGCGTAATCATCACATATTCATAAATCATAATCCATCCAATAAATATCTCTTATTTTGCACAACAAAACAGAGTAAATGCTACGGAAATAAAGTAACTGTAAATATAAAAGGTGAAAAGATAAAAAAATTCATACCATGAAGCAGTTCCAGCGCCACTTGCTGCCGTCATCGGCGGTAATTTCAGGCCGAGAAACCGCCCAGTAACTCTCAACCACCGGAAGATTCGCTTCTTTCACCGTCTTCTCATCAACCGCAGTAATTTTCTCTTTACCGTCTGTCTTCGCCACGTCGGACGCCGATTTCGGCAGCGGCGACGACGCTGACGTCATGTTCCGGCGCCACTCGTTGACGCTCATCTTCGCCGTGCTCCACCGCTGAAACTGAAAGTTGTCATCCGGTTGAACTCCGCCGATAATTCGACCGCCGGAAATTGCGCCGCCGTTGACGGTGGAAGTGAGGACGGAAGAAGCTCGGATGAGCAGCGAACGCGACAGCGCACGATTCATGATCACGACTCGGTGACGCGACTCAGTGAGTTTGGCGAGCGGGTTTTGACTTTGACCGACGAAAATGTGGAAGAATGTTGGAAGGTTAAAAAAAGCGAAAGGGTTTTTTTGGCTTATTTATTTAATTTTGAAAGGGGTATATTCGGAATTTCGATGAGACAGAAAGAATGGATAGCACGAGGACAGAGAGGCGGTTTCGGTGAAGAGAGTAGCAGCCGCCTTGCTAAATGACGAAAGAAGGGTTGGAAATGTTTGATAATTACGAGGGGTTGCCACTTTCTTTTTCTCCAAGCATACTGGAAATTCTGCGAAATGTGCGGCCCAAGGTCCGTGGTTACTGGTCTTCCGATAATGTTTGAGTGCCACGTGTCGTGGATTATCGTTACGATGGGCTTGCCGATGGTAAATACATCAGTGGACCACAGTGAGTAGCCCATATAGAGCCATGTACAAACGTCGGTTTGATCCATTTTGGGCGAATATAGATTTTTTCGTTTGGTTGGATCAAATTCGTACTAGTTGATCAAAGTGCGTTGCTGGATTAATTTAGAGGATACAAACATAACTTATGTAGGTGGTATCACGGATTCAACTGTTGTGACTCGGAACAAAGAGATACGTGTTTGCATAGAGGTTGGTACTTGGTAGCATCGTCGATAAATTAACATCAGCTACCCGTGATCTTTGTCATAGTGATTGATCTTGGTTATTGAAATATGTTCTTGATATACGGAGTACAACTTAAGATGTGACAAAAAAAAAAAAAAATTAAGGTGTGAAAATAAGTTCGGAAACCAAATGACGGCATCTCTCTCTTGATACATACTGGTAGTCACATTCACTAATCATCAACCGATGCATATTACAAATAACGCTAACATCACTGATTATCTTGTGAAAATATCGATAACAAGTTACTGTACCACACGACAGTACGATAATAACGTGTTTTGATATTATTTTCTTTTTGGTCGACTTGTAAGAGTTTGCACTCAATTTACCCCAACTATCATATTCTTTGTGGTTCAGAGTTTGACGTGTCATTCTCACCAGATCAAATGCATCCATGCAACCAAATAAACCAAGACAATGATGTTAGTATGTAACCACTACTTACAAATTGCATCGGTCGCAACCCCAATTGCATAACCAAAATGTTCACTATGTTTTACTTTTCAGTAATTACTCCATACCAACCTTGTCCTTTATCCATTTCCATGAATTATAAGCATTTGGATCGAGTTATCTCGCACACTCACAAGTTACAACAAAAACGTCAAATCATCAGGATTCGAACACTGGCCACTTGAAAAGCTTTACCATATCCAAACCACTGGAGCAAAGTTCAATCTTTGCATAATTAGGCAAAGTTCATACATATATTTCAAATTCTAACAGGGGCTCGAGCCCCCTTAGCCCCTAACGTAGGTCCGTCCCTGACAAATACTCCGTATAAAGAAGGAAGACCCACCCAAAGAGTCAAAGACCATAACATACGCATTCATTTCAATTCCAAATACAATTGTTTGACCAACATCACATGCTGCCGGTGGTCTAATAGCCAAATACTATACCGTACGCAGCCAGGTTCCATCCCTATAGACCCATACACGCTTAATAGAATCTTAAAAAAAACAACCTGGCTGGCCACCACAGAGTCACCAGGAGAGATATATAAAAGTGGCGTCCAGTCCACCATTCGGGGTCACGTGTTCTAAAAGCTTCATCAACACACCACTTCACCAGTTCCCTCCTCCCCCAAATCCAATCTTTTTTTCTCTATAAATAATAAAAGTCATACTCACACACACTCCTTTTTTTTCCCCTTTCTTCCTCATTTCCTTCCATTTTTCCCCCCCCTCTCTCTCTCTCTCTCTCTCCTCTGTAAACCCCTTCTTCCCCTCCCTTTCCCCTCTTTCGTAACACCTTTATTACGCTTCCTCTCTCCCATCTCCTTCACTCCAATATTTTATTAAAAAAAAATAACCTAAACCAACATTCTTCCTTCAATCAAGCTTCTTCTTCACGATCCTTCTTCGCTACTCTTTTCTCTCTCTCTCTCCTCCGCCCGCAGCTATGGCGGATAGAGGAGGATCTACCGCTCCTGGTATTCGTTTAGGTGTGTGAACTCGATTTCTCCTCTCACTCTCTCTTTTCCGTTTCTTTAATTTCTTTAATTAAATTTCTCGAATTTATTGCTCTTTTAATTTTAATTTAGTACTGATTTTAGGTTTTTTTTTTGTTTAATTTTGGATTTAATTGAAGTAATTAAATTATCCAGTGGCAAATTCTCAGTGAAACTTTTGTGTATTTACTTGTTTTGGAGGTTGAATTTGATTTCTTTCTATGTAATTTGTTTGTTAATTTTGTGGTGTAATTTTGGTATTTTTACTGTGTGATTATTGTGTAATTTAAGTTTGTTAGTCAGCGATTGCGTAAATTAGTGGAATTTTGAGTGAGTAATTTGGTGGCTTTGCTGAGTCAACTTGTAGACCAAGTAGTTAATTTCAGGAAATAATTGTTTTCTTTTGAAGATTGATTATAATATAATTGTAGTTGTGTTAATAATTATGGATTATTTGGTTGTGGATATTGCATTTCTTGCTAGTGGTTGTTACTCGTGGTTGGTGACAAGGACTCTGTGTATTTCTTTGAATTTCGATATCGATTTTTACTTCAATTTGTTTCAGGTGTGGGAATGACTCCATGTGTGGAATTAGTATTCAGTACCCGTTTATCGAGTGTCTGTTCATGTGCTGTTTACTTTGGTCAATTTATGCTGTTTGTTGTGGAAGTAATGTACTCGAATGTCCATATGCCTGTTTACTTTGTCGATTCACGTTGTTTCTTTTTAAGGGAAGGACTATTGGCACTCCGTTATACTCTTTGTGATATGAGACTTTTAGTGGGAGTGTTGGAAGACTCACATGGCGCACCACCCTTTTTATAGCTTTGATCGGGAAATGCAGTTGGCGAGGAAAATATTTTCTTATATGCTTAGTTTCATATGACACTTGTGGTATTGTATAGTTCGTTGCTTTTTGGTGTAATTTTGCCGAAAGTTTAACTTCCTCAGTAAACATTCGCAGCCAACTTAATTTGCTCAGTTCTATAACACTATTTTCTGGAAAGATGCAACCTTTTTTTTCTTTTTCTTCTTATTGGTTGTTCTAAATTTATGCTTGTTTACTGACTTTTAAATCATACAGATATACAACAATTACAGCTGGATGCTCAACATCGGTGGTTGAGACCCGCTGAGATATGTGAAATTTTAATGAATTTTCAGAGGTTCCAAATCTCAGCAGAGCCTCCAAACCGTCCTCCAAGTAAGATCCATGTAATCTTTTTTGTTTGTTCTTTTTGTATGATGGTGCTTGTGCTTCTTAATGTTTGTTCGTCATTTGGTTAAGATTGAACAAATCAGATTTGAAACTGTTAGCCACAGAAACCGAATACCCTAACTCGAATATTCGTCCCATTGAAGAAAGCTTACCAGTTCATTAAGTTCTGGCAGTGACCAGGAAATGAGAAATTTCACTGCAGTGATTTGGCTATAATGCCAACTTTTCAATGACTTGGTTAGACCTCCTTGGTTTCTTTTTTCTAATGAAAATCTTCTTTACATATAAAAGATGATTAGATTTTTGTTTCAAGCCTTTCTTATTTTTTTAAATGCTGCACGCATTGGTTTGTGAGCCCGAGTTAAACAACATTAATGGTGGCACTGCTGGAAAAGGAGAGGAGGGTGGGGGTGGGAATCCCAATTTCCGTTGAGACTGTTACGCTTACACATATATTAATTAAACAAAATCTGCCCAATGCTTTTTCCCGTTAACTTCATCCTCTCATCACTCCAATCCAGACACTTGGACTGGAAATTGATATCACGGTTTGTGAATACAAGGTAGAAAGGGAATATAGGAGAAAAGTAGAAGCAGAATAAGAACCATACTCAAGTTATATAGCCTATTATTTATTAGTGCCACACCTGTTAGTTAGAGGTCATTGATGCCCATGGGATTATGGTATTGTTTAGTTCTGTTTGTTGCTGAATTGTCCTTTGTTGTCCCTGTATTTTGCTTTTCTTTAGTTCTGTTAAACTTGTATAGCTTTCATAAAATTCAGAATTCTTCTACGCCCTGTGTCTCCTGTGATTCCAGCAGTTCCTTAACACTCACATCCCATTTCTCAGGTGGCTCACTCTTTCTTTTTGATCGGAAGGTTTTGAGATACTTTAGGAAAGATGGCCACAATTGGAGAAAGAAAAAGGATGGAAAGACTGTGAAGGAAGCTCATGAAAAACTGAAGGTTAGCTTTAATAGAAGTGACACTTTCTTTCTTCATTTTTTTTTTTGGTATTCATACCATTACATTCCATCACTTCCTGTTTGTTTGAATTTTCCGCTCCTTATAACAAAACAAAGGACAACATAGTCAGAAGGAAGTTTTATTTATGGAACTTGAGATTACAGCTTCTGAAGTTTATTGGCCTATCAGCTTGTAGAAAATTTCTAAAACTCTTAAATTTGTTTGGAATCCTCTTAATTTGGAGAGCATATAAGGTTATGATTCAACTGAGAGTTCTAATGCATTTAAGCAATTATAGGTTGGAAGTGTTGATGTGTTGCACTGTTACTATGCCCATGGTGAAGACAATGAATGTTTTCAGAGACGCAGTTATTGGTTGCTGGAAGAGTATGTATAATTGTCATTTCAAACTATCTGTGCTGATATGGACATTTCTTTGAAGAATTATCTTTGACATCTTTGTCTGTTTGCTTCTCATAAAGATTGTGTTAATTTTGCAGGGAGTACATGCATATAGTTTTTGTGCACTATTTGGAGGTTCAGGTATGCTAATTTTGTATTGATTTAGTACATATGATAAGATAAATGCTTTACTCATGTGGTATCTAATTTTACTTTTTTTGAGGTTCAGTAATTTTACTTTTTTGGTGATTGTTGTTCTCTGTTGATGCGTTTATATCTATACACATTCCAATCTGCTTCTCCGGCATTTGTAGTCATCATTTACCCTGTTGAGTGGATTAGGTGCTACCTGATACTTGTGTAGTAGATCAGGAGCTCTGATAGGAAGTTTAATGCTGTCAGCGTCAGCAATAGCATTACATCACAAAAATTAGCAATTTTCCGTTTATTTGTTGTAACATACAATGGTCTATGATTGAGGGTATGTCAGTAATGGCTGACACTAGGACAACTGGGCAAGGTTATTTGCCGTGATGGGTTCCTTTCCGCTGATGTGTTCTGATTTTAAACTGAGCTGAGACTTTCCTGGAATGTATAATCTATTGGCATTTTTTTAATTTGAAGAAAAGAATGGGTATGAGTCTACCGTGCTATTTTACGCTCTCTGTCTTCTTTTCCCTTCCCTCCATCAGCACTTCGTCGCAAATGGTTATGCTCTCTTTACCTGCTTGATAATACCTGCTAGGGGTCATTTTGTTCCTAACATCCTTTTAATGTGTGTTATTGTTAGAAATTGATTGCTGTTACAAATGTTCTGTGTTTGGTTGATTGTGCACTTATGATTCTTAGGCTGCAAAACTTTTAGGGTTGCGAAATATTTCTTTAATATCAATTCCTAACCGTTCTTGCTAATGATTGTCAGCTTATTTAATATGGCTTTATTGGCTTTGTTTCGTGGAACCTCTGTGTGTAATTGTGCCATATCTTTCTCTTTTTGGTCATTAAAGCAGGGAAACAGGAGTGGCAATAGATGTGTAGAACCAGTATCATCCAGTTCCCCTTTGAGTAACTCTTTATCAAGTAGTGTCTCAACTGGTTATAATGAAGCTTTTGGTGGTAATACTGGCTCACCAAGTGCAGCCAGCACTTTAACTTCAGCATATGAAGACATTGAATCAGGTGAGCTCAGTCTCCCGTCCAACTTTTTTGAGTGAGCAACCAATTTTCACCTCCTTTGTTCTGCATGTGTGTCCCCCCCCCCTCTCAACCCCCTCACCACCTGATGGACAGGGTAATTAACAAATAAATACATAAAAGAAGTTACTGACCCTTCACTATCTGAAGTTTTTCGAATTAAATCTCTGATGAAACTATTATGCATGCTTACTGTGACATTGACCCTTGGTGCAGAGGATAATTACCAAGCTATGTCCAAGTACCCTCCGTCTCTGAACTTCCCACATTTAGAAGACAATTTTGAAAACAAGATGGGTGGCCCATCGAGCTCTAACTTTCTGCCTACGAGTATGATTGAAAATCTATTTGTTCATTTCTTGGACTGCTGTTTTAAACTGTTTTAAACTATTTGGACTTCATATAATCTCTCTTGCTTTTCCCTTTCAATTGGGCCAGATGAATATAACGGTAGGCAGCTTTCTGTTCCTGGGTTAAACTATGTGGCACTTGCTCAAAAGGGAAGTGGGTATAACGAAAGTCAGTTTAGAACACTTGATTTGGCTAGCTGGGAAGAAGTATTTGAGCAGTGTACAAGAAGCTCTGGAGGTTTACCTTCTCAGCCTGTTATTCCGTCTACTCTCCCTGCTGGAAGCACCGAAGACTATAATGGAACATTCAGCCAACTTTTAGATCCTGGCTTTGGGATTAGTTCTGGCACAGCGGCCTCTGTAGCTCCATACATTCCGCAGGTGATTTCTCATTTTAGCTAGAGTAACAATGCTTTTGTTTTATGCATACACAAATTTTATCTGGTGCAGTTCGTTTTTGCCATAGAGGGCAATAGAATATGTGGATTGAAATATGTTAAGCATGTCATTAGCCTTCTTACTTCAAGTGATGAGATGTTTTGAGAGGCTCAAAAGTTCACCATTTCGTATAAGCTGTTTTAGATTAGAAGTAGTTATTTATCATCTATCATGCTGAACTGGCGTCTTGTTTTTGAACTATTTAGCTCCTCCCACCCCTGGGAGTGCGAAAGAGAAGTTGGTCTACTAGCTTATTTTTAGAACCAGTTTTAGTCCATGAAGTTGTAGCTAAAATTTAACCTTCCTTTGAACTTGCTTTCATCCTCATGACATAATTTGTGCTGCCAGAGGAACAATCCCTCAGAGGTTTCAAGTATGGAATTTCCAGACAATTCAAACATTTCAGTTGCTCCAAAGCAGCCAGTACTTGGAAGCATACGGGCAGAGGAAGGCCTGCAAAAAGTTGATAGTTTTTCGAAATGGATGACCAAGGAACTAGGTGGCGTAGATGATTTGCAGTTGAAGTCATCTTCCAATCTTTCATGGCAGAATCTCGAGACAGCTACTGATGTTGATGATCCCTCTATACAAATGGAGAACTATTCTATGAGTCCCTCAATAGGCCAAGATCAGCTCTTTGACATTCATGACTTTTCACCAAGTTGCGCTTCCATGGAGACAGAAACCAAGGTATGCCAATTTGTGCTGAAGACTTAAGCCACCAAGTTTTCATGTATCTGATGATTTCTGTTCGTAACGGCGTTTGTGTTTGCATAAAATGTTAGGTTGTTATAACTGGAAAATTTTTGGTGAGCCCATTGGAGATCTCCAAATGTAACTGGTCATGTATGTTTGGGGAAGTTGAAGTGCCTGCTGAAGTTCTAGGAAATGGGGTTCTATGTTGCTATGCTCCTCCGCACAGTGCTGGTCGAGTTCCATTCTACATTACTTGTTCCAACAGATTTGCTTGTAGTCAAGTGCGAGAATTTGAATTTCTGGTAGAGAGTCAGGATGTCAGCAGCGGAAATTCTGCTGGCATCGGTGTGAAGGAGAAACAGCTGCTTGTCCAACTTGAAAGGCTATTATCTATGAGGTCTCCAGGCAATTTGGATTCTTACAGTTATATCAAGAAACAACCAGTTGTGAACCAAATTTTCTTGTTAATGGAAGATGAACTGTGTCTGGGGGTTGAAAACCATCTGAAGGAAAAACTGCTGTCTTGGCTGCTTGATAAGGTGAGTGAAGATGGGAAAGGACCGAATATACTGGATGAAGAGGGACAAGGGCTGCTGCACTTAGCTGCCGCACTTGGCTATGATTGGATTATACCGTCTACTTTAGCTGCTGGTGTTAGTGTGAATTTCCGTGACATAAATGGATGGACCGCACTCCACTGGGCTGCATCCTTTGGCAGGTAACACCTTATATTCTCTTACGTACTTTGAAGTGTTCAACTTTTAGGCACACATTGGTATGAAATTCACCATGAAGATCCTTGTGATTGTTGTTGTAATAGTTTTTTTGTTGAAATTGTGGCTACTGACGAATGTTGGAGCGTTGTACTGACAAATAGTGTAGTTATTCATCTCTGAAGCCATTGTATCGTCTCCTCACTGATCTTGTTTCAATTGAATTTCAGAGAGAAGACAGTTGCTCTTCTAGTTGCACTAGGCGCTGCATCTGGAGCATTAACAGATCCATCACCAGAATTTCCTTTGGGTAGAACAGCGGCGGACTTAGCTTCAGCTAACGGATACAAAGGAATATCTGGTTTCCTTGCAGAGCATTCTTTGACCGCACACTTAGAGACTCTTACAATGAGTGAACAAAACGGTTCACTGGAAAAATCTATTTGCAAGGCTGTACAAACAATAAGAGAGAAGGTGGTGACTCCTGCGGATGAAGGTCAGGGGTCAGACTTGTCACTCAAGGACTCCTTAGAAGCAGTTCGTAATGCCACTCAAGCTGCTGGTCGCATCCATCAAGTGTTCAGGATGCAGTCATTCCAGAGAAAGCAAATTTCGGATACTGCTGGTGCTGACGAGTCTTTGCTGATGGATGAACGTCTTCTTTCACTTATATCATCCAAGATTCAGAAGCCTGGGCATTCTGAGGCAACCCACTCGGCTGCAGTTCAAATACAGAAGAAATATCGTGGTTGGAAGAAGAGAAAAGAATTTTTGATTATCCGTGAAAGAGTTGTGAAAATCCAGGTGTGTTTTCTAATTCCTTTATTATGTCGCTTGCTGCTTTTCTTATAATTTGCCTTATAAAATTGATTAATGATATATGAATCTTTATGGACTCTTGATGTGAAAAAGAGGGAAACCCCATTGTAATTCATTGCATTTGGTATATATGTACCCGTGGGAATTGTGTTGACGGGCTTGGCCTTTTAGTGTATTTAACTGCAATTGAAACTAAAGAGTTCCTTCTCGGTCACACTTTGTGGTGGATCTTAGTGTGTTGGGCAGGGACCTGGGCCCCTTTGGGCTTTTGAAGGTCATATTTATATTCTAGTGCACAATCTATTATTTGGCTCTGCCAGGTTAATGTTTGCCCCTCTATTTTTTGCTCCAACATCTGTTGCACCTCATAATTAATGGAATTAAGGTGATACATATCTAATGCTATGGCTATGGTTTCCAAGGCCCATGTAAGAGGTCACCAGGTGAGGAAAAGATACAAAACAGTCGTGTGGTCTGTGGGCATACTGGAGAAAGTGATTCTGCGATGGAGACGGAAAGGAACAGGTCTACGTGGGTTCCGTCCTGAGGCACTTAAAGCGCCTGTCTCGAAAACTAAGCCCCCAGAAGAAGATGACTATGATTATCTGAAGGAAGGAAGAAAGCAAACGGAGGAACGGCTACAGAAAGCCCTTGTTAGGGTGAAATCGATGGTCCAATATCCTGAGGGTAGAGCTCAATATCGGAGGCTCCTGACTGCGGTTGAAGGTTTTCAAAAGAATCAGGTATCTGTAAATATTATCGTAGGATTGCGTATTAGCTTATACTAGTATGGTCTTTCGGTCTTTCCGATATGAAGTCCCACTTGACATTTCTTCCGCATACCAAATATTGCCTGACATTCATTCTGTTTAGCAGCCGCAGGCCTGCAGCAGCAATTTGAGTCGCCCAGAAAGTGTACCAGCTGAAGGCGAAGATGACATGATTGACGTTGATAGCTTACTTGATGACGACAACTTCATGGCTCTCGCGTTTCAATAATGTGTGTTCAGTTCTGGTTCTGATTTATTCGCCTGTATATATACTGAATGGTCTACACCTTGATTGGGCGGAAGGGAATCGTAGTGGTCGAATTACATATTGTAAATAGTATATAGCATCGACTAGGACAACTTTAGAGACTAAGATGTAGAAGGCAGGATTGCTGCTGTTTGACAGCGCAGGTTCAGGGCAGAAATATTAATTTGAGATTGAAATGGTTTAGGTCTGCATTTCTTCGAGAATGATGTTTCAGTTTTAGCCCCTGTTATACTTGCAATAACTCGATGCTTTAAATTGTTTGTCTGTCAATTTTAGTCTTCATACAATCAGACATGAATAATCTTCAAACAAAAACACGAATGTTCATTGAAAATTTTGGGGGAAATTCTCGAGGTACATGAATATTTTGTTCTAGACGAGCATGTCTCTCCAACACTGCGTTCATAGGATAGAAGTAACTCTCATGATTCGTAAGTAAAAACACTTCACTGGATACTAACCAGAACACAACCAGTTGATAGGATTTTTCGTCAAATTTACATGCCTTTTCATCAAAGGGGCTCCAATCTATCGATGTTAACCTCGATGTCGTACATATACTCGCCGGTAAAGATGCCGTCATACAGCGTTTCCGGGTACATGTTTCCATCAAACACCTCATCGACTTGCTCGTAAGAGAAGGGAATTTGACATGTGGCTGTCTTCGCGGCCATACTTACTGTTGCTGTCGTCCTTGCTGGCACAGTGACTTTGCGGTCAGCGTCAGCATTGTTGGTATAATCCATAGCAACTCCCCATTTTCCCTGGAAATCGATCGATCCATCTGGAATTACGACTTTGCCGTTGTCAGAGATATACGGTATTCGAGACCTGAACTCTGAGACCAAGTTTGTGGGCACCGTGACATCGTTAGTAAACGTGTACCTCTTAGTAAATGTACAAGGAGCAGTCAACTCAAAGTCTTGGGCTTGATCACTTGTGTTAGTAACACTTTTAGAGATCAATTGGGTGGATCTTAGGTTATAGACACGACCGCGCCTGAAGCTCTTGACATGGACCGTCCTGGACTTAACCAGCTCATCGACACCAAACTCGACGGGTTCATTATAAGTGGCACTGAATATCAGTAAAGGAAGGTATGTAAACATCATGTTGGTAGGTCCACAGAATTGGTCGTTGGCCCGACTACGCAGGACAACGACGTTGCTGTTGGGCTTGGTTGGATGGCTACTGACCCCGAACAATGTATCGAGGTTATTAGGGGAGGGGTGAGGGGGGTCGGATGCAATATGTTGTGGCTCAAGTGTATTATTATACCTCCAAAACTTGTTCAAGTAAAAAGACTTGACCTGGATGTCGCCGGTTCTAGAGACAACGGTCTCGAACCATAGGTTCGATGTGTTTACAACATCGTTCTGTCCTAGTCCAGTGCACATGATCGGGTTATCTTCCATTATTCCGTCAAGGATACCGAGGTAACCGTTGTCAGGGTCGACGATGGGCTTGAACGCCACGTACCTCGGGAGCTTGATGAGGGTTTCGAAATTGATGTAGTCGGACTCAACTGGCGCGTCATTGGCCACGCACAAGGTGAAGGGGAAAGCATCCTCAGACGGTCGTACGGCTACATTAAGTCCACTCTGAACATGAATAAACCTCACTGAATGTCCAGGGCTTATCTCTGGCCTGAATAAAGTACATTTTTCTGCTGATGGGTCATCTATGGGTTCTGGTGCTGACGCGGTTAACCATTGCTCTGACGCCGCTGCCCTGCAATGTATAATCGACTCTCCGTAAGAACCAACTATTTCAATCTAATCTAATATATATTGGATAAATTGATGTCGATAGACGATTAATCAATCGATCACATTCTTTTATAATGTCGTATTTAAAGACCAAAAGTGTAAACTGATGGTTGAAACTTGAAACTTAGCTAACGGGTTAATCATGGGAACATAAAGTAGAAATTCAGGACAAAATTCATGGACAAAAGAGCAATAGTGTAAAAGTAATGACCTACCTGACCCAGTAATAACTGTGGTAAACAGATCTTATGTGAACAAGACCATTTGCAGCCTCCTCGACTGCAAATTTCGCGGTAGGGCTGAACACGCCTTCTTCATCACTGTACCGGAGAAGACTCCTGGGACCTGTGAAGCACAAGTAACTAGCCGGGACGCTGTTCCTAAGAGAAAAAATCACTTCAGGAGGCAATGACATTTTCGTCCCTGGTTTCTCTCCTCACAAAACACTCACAAAACAAGCGATTTGTTATGTAATAATAATGCTATCATTTCAGAATTTTTAAAGAGAATGGTGGCCTACTACAAAGAAATTGATTAATCGTTAAATTACCAATTATTGATGGTATCATCCTAGCAACTATCCCTAACTCTAAAAGATTATTTATTTAAAAAAAAACTCGGGGGTGTTTGGTTCATGATTTTTGGGGGGATTGGAAACGGATTGGATTACCAATCCGTTACATTGTGTTTGGTTTG
>JBBYHQ010000018.1:4782526-4795331 GCA_038382645.1 Spergularia azorica
TAGGACCCGTTAGAAACGGGTCCGGGTCCGGGTCCATGATTTTGGAGCGGGTACCCGTTCATGCTCACCCCTATTATAGCGTATTGTAAGCTTGCGTTACACGGAAGATGTCGATGTTATAGATAACCTTCTCAATAAATTACAGCAGTATTAGCAATGAAAACATTTAGAAATTAAGGTTATCTTTCTTTTTTTTTGTTTATACATAAGATCTTCACAATCAAATCTTCCTTTTTTACTTTTATATAATCAAGTTGTGCAATTAATAAAAGGTTATATCAAGTAATAAGTGACTTGATTTCCACTTCAAAAGTTTTCAATTCGAATACGTTTACTTTGCATGCAAAAACTCCGATCCGATCCTATCTAAGATACTCCCTCCATTTTATTAGGTTCTTTGCATTTCGTTTGAATTACTCTCACAGATTCAAAGCAAATGCAAAGAACATAATGAAATGGAGGGAGTAGTTGGAGTTGTTGATACCCAATAAATATATCGATGTATCATTACTATTATTAGTTTGTGGAAAGGCCCGGCCAATAACGACTTCACCAAAAAAAAATTAATGACCACTACTTTTCTTGCAAAAAAAAGCTAATTAATGACTTCATCAAGTGTCCAATAGGTGCTTCTATATTATGAAACGTTCTCATTGTAGCATATGAAAAAAGCTCTTTTAATTGCTAACAACTACTAAAACAACTACTTTATTATCGAGCAGAGTAACACACCGAGTTTTTAAAAAGTACTTTTATTTTTTTGTGGCTTAAACTTTTTACGCAACTTGAAAAAAAGTGAATTATTCATGTTTCTAGAAGTCCTTTACGTCCTACTACAAAAGAGCAGCCTCGCTCAATCATTATCCTATCATAAAAATCATCCCTTAAAAATCAACAAAATACACAAACACGATCAACCATCATGGTTCACAACGGTAACGAGGTCCCGACTGCGGCGGCTGCGGCCGAGGAGGCGCAGGAGAAGAATAATGCTTACGAAGCGTCGTTGCATTTTATTGAGCAATTGACGAGTAAGTGTGACGAGGATCAAGGTAAGGTTTTGGCTGAAATTCTAACGCAAAACGCAGAGACAGAGTACATGATACGACATGGGTGTGTCGACCGTGAGACGTTCAAGTCTAAGGTGCCGTTAGTTACTTACGATGATATTAAGCCGTATATTTTACGCATCTATAACGGGGATTTTTCACCTATCGTGTGCGCTCAACCTATTGCTGAGTTATGGTTAAGGTAAATAATTTCTCGATTCGCCTTGGGATTGTGTTATAGACTTATAGATAGGTCTAGGCTATAACAGTACATGTCGTATAATATTATAATTACGGTTCTGTGATGTTCAATCTCAAAAGTTAAAATGAATTTCATAACGAAATGATGAGTAATTCGTCTCCTTGATTTACTAAGCAATTGGTCATTTCTTTCGATGTTTTCAATGATATAGCGTAAAATCTATTAGCACATTCATATCGCCATTTCGGCTTCATTACATTAATACGAGTACATGTAAAACAGCTCAGGGACGTCAGAGGGCCAACGAAAGCTAATACCAGCAACTCATGACGATATGCGGAGGCGGGATATGTTGATCACTTCTGTTATGCCTTTTCTCAAACGGTACTAATTGAGTAATTTCCATAGTTCAATTCAGTTCCGTTCAGTTTGAGAGATCACTTTAATTAGTTACGGTGTTTTCCTTGTAGACGTATTGAGGGGTCAAAGCCACGTAAAGGAAAGGCCTTCACCTTGTTATTAACAAGAAACGAAATTGTAACACCCGGTGGTCTATTAAGCCGTCCAAGCCTAAGTAGCGTATACAAGAATCCTCAATTTTATAAAGATAAGCCTTACCCTTACAACACCAATACGAGTCCTATCGAGGCCATACATTGCTCGGATCACTTCCAATCCATTTACACACAACTCTTATGTGGGTTTTACCAACGTCATGATGTCACGCGTGTAAAAGCCATCTTTGGTTCGAACCTTGTTTGGGCCGTTCACTTCTTGAAGCGCCATTATTCCGAACTTTGCCACGACATCTCCTCCGGTAGCTTGAGCTGCAAGATCTCCGACCCACATTTACGAGCTTGTATGGTTGAAACGTTTATGCAACATCCAGAACCAGATTTGGCAAAGTTCATTGACAATGTATGTTCGGAAGGAAAATGGGAAGGAATATTCAAAACAATTTGGCCCAATAGTATGTACGTTGAGACCGTTGTGACGGGCTCTATGGCCCAATATATACCCATTTTGAACCACTATAGTGGTGGGCTACCTTTGGTGACCCTTCAATATTCTTCTTCGGAATGTGACTTGGGCTTCAATCTCAACCCAATGTGTCGGCCCAATGATGTTTCTTTCACCATAATGCCGAACATGGCCTATTACGAGTTTCTACCCCTAAACGTCGACGTTTCTCACCCACATTCCGAGCTCGTCGACATGGCAAATGTAGAGGTCGGGCAAGAATACGAGCTTGTGGTAACGACTTATTCGGGTTTATATAGGTATGTATACTCTTTTTTTTGTCGAGTATCATTTGTTTTACTGATCGATCATTAGACCTTTAGCATTTGACTATGTGGTGATGTCCTTAGGTACCGAGTTGGGGATGTCCTTTGTCCAACAGGGTTCTACAATTCGACTCCACAATTCAAATTTGTGAGGAGAAGAAACGTCGTACTTAGCATCGATACAGACAAAACGACAGAGACTGAGTTGCAAGATGCAATTGAGAAAGCGTCAAACATACTCCAACCTTTTGGTACAATAGTCCTTGAATATACAAGCAATGCAGATGTTGATACCGTTCCGGGCCACTACGTCATCTACATGGAGCTCATGATTAAAGACCGGGAAAATGGGCCTGGCCCAAACATTTTGGAGCAGTGTTGTTTGGCAATGGAGAACTCTTTTGGGCTACCTTATCGGGCTGGTCGCATTGATGAGTCCATTGGGCCTCTGGAGATCCGAGTGGTCCTAAATGGAACCTTCGAGAAGGTTACGGACGATGCGATATCGAAGGGGGCGTCTCTTAACCAGTTTAAAGTGCCTAGGTGTGTGAAACAATTGCCAATGTTGGAATTGCTGGACTCTGGAGTAGTCTCAACTCACTCTAGCACCTCAATTCCGCATTCGAATCCATTTTAGGTTATGAAGGTGTTAGAACGAAACTACGCATTTGATGTTGCTAAAGAACCCTACTTTATGTTTAATGTGATTCCTGAATCCTTTTCGTTTATGTGTTGTAACCGAATATTACTATCCTATCGAGGGTGTACTAAGTCAGCAATTTTCGTGAGTGGCGTTCTCCCATAGTGTTGATTGATCTGCTCTCATTTACAATGTCATAGAGTTAACTTAAAGTAGCCTCTGGAATAGTGAGAACAACAACAAATAAATCGAAAGTCTACACGTGCTTGATTTTTTTTTTTTATTAGAGTAGATAACGTTACAGTACCGTAAAAAAAAAAAAGAAAAAACTTTAGAATGGTGCAGAAAGGAAAGTTAAAAGAAACAGACCATGGTCGGAAAGACAAAAGATCATCCATCCCCACTGATTATTAAAACCGGTCTAATTCTCTACGTGTTCAAACCGGCTAATTAATTAAGAACGACCAGCAATGTCCAAAAGTCAAAAATAAAAAGTACAAAAATTTTCAGCTTGAAATTAAATTATGGAGAATTATTCGAGCTGTTAATACGAGGCGATACCTTACTCATGAGTTTTAACTGCTGGATTTAAACTCAATGATTTGTAACTCTCCTGCTTAGTTGAATTTCTCGTCAATTCGACTAAGCTAGATAGTGAGTCTGTGAATACGTAAATGCTGATTGTTGGTAATATGCCGAAGTACAAAAAAATCTAAATTTGAAAAAAAAATGTTGTCACAAGATTACCGTTGTGGTTGAGACGACAACAACTTGCAATGAACATATTGTTGGAATAATATAATATCCATATGGTGTCTCTTGAACACTATAAATAGACATTGTATTGACTGTGAAATTATGGGACAAATTCAAATTAGTCTTTCATCAGCTGAATTCGACGAAATTGCAATAGGTAATTGCTAAGACAACTGTCCTGAATTGATTGATTATTTTTAAAACTAATGCGACTTCATTTTAATGATTATTAAGGACTGGCAGCCCGTCTTTAAAAAAAAAAAGAAAAGTCGACTTTGCCGAGTATTTCCCTTTTCTGGGAAATGTTGATGGACAGTTAAGTATGTTCGGGTAGCAACTAGCCAGCAAGTATATAGACTCGTAGAGGAAGGAAGGAGAGAGAGGACGAGTCGAAACTCGAAAAATGTCTCTGTATGCAGTTACTGCGTTTTCACTGAAGGCCGATGGGCCTGTCCGAAACTTGTGCCTTAATACATCTCACGGTTATCTCAGGTTCGAAGACCGGGAAGTGTATAGCCCGACTGCAAAGTTTGCCTTTGAGAATGCTAAGAATGGTGTTCATATTCATTGCCTCTACAACAATAAGTTCTTGGTCAGGTACGTCCACTTTCATAATACAGAACTATTTTTTTTTCCTCATTCTTTGTTAGGCCCACCTTATTTCATTTGTAGTGTGGTGAACCACCTTATTTCCTGGTATTTTTGTGATGAAATATGTATGATGACCATGATTAAGGTATTTAGCTGTGATAATAAGTTCATTCAAATCGATCTCGTATATATGGGTCTACCTATGTTGTGTGATGGGTCAATTGGATTTGAATCAACACGTATATTCTTCGTTTCAATTATTTAGGCGCAAAGACCAGTAATTTCAACGAGAATGAGATTTGAACCTGTACGTTCCTAGGACGGTTTTATTATACGCATAGGAAAGCATATCAATCTTATTAGTTATTACCTAGACTACTCTCTACGGATTGGATCGATAACTGCTAGCACTAGTGGACTGATATGGAGGACTGAGTCGATAATGGAGAAATTCCTATGATATTTCATTTCCTAGTATAGTGTTAAAGAGCCAACTCAACCAAAAGTCAAGACTAATGGTTTGCCCAATAACTAGTTACGGAGTATATCTTAACATATACACCGTAGTATACTATTGTACAGCGAAAACATATCGATCGATATCTATGTTATCTTGCGCAGGGAAGAATCAAGCAACTGGATAACTGTTACGGCTAGCGAACCAGTGGAGGACGAGTCGAGATCCGATTGTACATTGTTTAAACTACGTGTAATCAGCGACACCACAATCAAGTGGGTTCACCTCCACACAGGAAAGACCGTCGCCATAGTCCACCCAGATGATCCAGAGAACGGTTATTACCTCTGTTTAAAGACGTCCGATAATGATGTGATCGAGGCCGAATCGATCCCAATCGATGTCAACAGTATAAACAAACTCCCCGGAATCCTAGTATTCAAGGGCCACAACAACAAATATGTGCAAGGTGATTGCGACTCGTACCAACAATCCACTGGAGAAGATCCTCACGACAAGCAAGTCTGGTTCGAGACGTCCCCTGTTAGCAATGGTGATGTGCGCATCAAATCTGTCCATTCCGGGAAATTTTGGAGGCGTGTTGATCCTAGTAATTGGATAATCGCCGACTCTGATGATCCGAGTTCTTTCGACATCAACACGGTGTTCCAGATAGTGAAGCTAAGTAACACCACCCTCGCTCTAGTCAACCGCGGCAACAACAAGTTTTGCAAGAGGGTTGCTGGAGGAAAAGACGAAAATTACTTGATTGCGGATGAAGATAGTGGGATTAAGGAGGCTGAACTTGTGGTGGAAGAGCCGGTTGTTAGTAGGTCCATCGAGGTGGAGTATCGTCTTAAGGACGCTAGGATCTACGACTTGACCCCTCGCTCGTGGCTTTCACTGGTGGCGAGCAACGAACTTGACGTAGGAGACGTGCATACTACACTGTCGGTTACGTATACTGAAAGCCTGACTTTTTCTTTGAATGTCTCTTCTACTGTGACTACTGGTTTCTCTGCTAAGATAGGAGGTGGTGTCCCTCTCGTCGCGGAGGGAGGAGTCACAGAGTCGTCATCGATAAGTATTCAAGCAGGTTTCGGAGTTGCGGATAACAAGAGTCACAGCTTCACAGCTTCTGTGGATGTGACTGTACCTAAAGATGCTTGCTATGGAAGGAAAGAGTAATGTTCCATTTTCGTACAAACAGGTGGATATGTTCCCAGATAGAACAAGGATGGAGACTACTATGGATGATGGGGTTTTTGAGGGACTTAATGGGTACGAATTCCATGTACAAGTCTATGATCCCGATGAACCCGATAATGTTATCTCTGATAATCCCTTCCCACTTCATATGGTGCAATCCTAAGCAGAGTGCAACGATTTTCAGTTTCGAATAAGCTAGCGTCAGACAAGTCCGATCTTCGTACAAGAAGAAAGAAACATATAATGTATAATTACATTTGGTTTGAATTGCTTTCGACTGTTCATTAGGAGTATTATTACGTCTTTCATTTCACAAACTTGCACTTCAATTATGAAGTGTATTGTTTATTTCTAGCTATTGTATGTAATTCATAACAAGAAATCTTCATATACAACGGTCCCACACAAAGCATAGAAAAGTAAATTAATGCTTGAGATAGAATTACATTGTACTAAGTCACATTATTGAACTATCGAGTGATCATCGATCGAGTAGGTAGTCATCCTTTCACATTCTTATCATAATCCCTGAAAATAGATGAGAGGGTTTTATTTTGGGAGCTCATATATGGCATCACAAATATGTTGATGACGAAATAAAATGATATTGATACTGGTTAGACATACATGTCTCGAAACCATATATATTGTCAAAATATCATCGTCAATCTGATCAGACGAGTCTGGCTCGGGTTTTATATTGATTCACACATGCTTGTTTTATTTAGAGCTGGTTCACGTGGTGGGTGATCAGTCTTTTTTTTTTTTACAAGAGGAAACTATTGATATATAAAATGTCATACGACATCTACATCGGAAACTGATATTTTCACAATGGATGATCCTAGGAGTCTATATATAGACAATAGCAAAATTGTCTATTACATAATCAAGTGAGGTAAATTAAAGATGGCATGCAGTAAAAAATATGGTTGTGTAGTAACTTTAACGTATTTGCAGTAAATTTATGACATTGGTAGTACAATCAACATTGTTACGGATCTATCAATAGAAAGAAATTTGAATTGATTTTATTGCAAAATCAACGACCCAATCAATTGCCAAATTATACGACAAAATTTACTGCACCTTTAATTATTTTTTTACTACAAATTAGCCATAGACACTTTTTTCACTTGTTTACATATAGACTCATAGTATTTTCGTTTCACAATACAAGGCAAATTAAACAAAGTTGAATAAAATTCAAACCTTCCGAATACCCTTTGATATTGCTGGAGAATACAGCCTTGAACGACCCAGTTCAATCTGATCACTAATAATAGATGAGATGGTTTTGTCGAGTAATCACATCTCAATTCAATTCGCGACCCATTATCTTTATTGGTGAGACAAATTCGCAGGCTCGATTATTGTTTTCCTCCAGAAGTTATCTTTTTTGGGAAATGATAGTGGATAAGGCCTCTCATATGAATCAACATAAAAATGATAATTACAGCCTAAATCAGACTCTAATACATTCAGTTCAAATTAGTTGAAAATATCAAACTAAATCTAATAATTCCTAATGAATTTATCTAATTGGAGGTATCAGCTCACTTGAATTGAATAAATATTAAAAAATTCAAATCAATTCTGATCTAAAATTTAAAATCAAACTCATATCATTGCACTGTGCTTTCTTGTTTTAGGACCATCTCCTATTTTTGGACCTTTCCAATTATACAAATAGCCTTTTTATTTTGAGCCCTATAAAATTGTTGTATGTGGATTAAAGTTAGCCCGTGATTTCCCTCTCAAAGTAAGAGATAACGTAGGCCCCTTTCTCTCTTACTCTCTATTCCTCATCGATCATGGCCAAAAACTAGGCTCTTACTTTTTCTATGGGTAGTGATTTTTACACTCTCTCTTATAAGTCACATTTACCAAGGTGGAAAAACTTACTCCTCTCACAAGAAAGAGTGTAAAATTCAATACAAGAAATGTAAAAATTATGACCCATTTTTTCAAAGTAAATAATGGAACATAAATATCACCAAAACCGTCACTAAAAATTACTACTCAAATAATTCGAAGGTGAAAGTAACTCGATCTCAACTAAATACATTGAGGGTTGAGTTGCGATCGAGTTATATCCAAACTATGATTCTCTTATATGTAATCTAATTTTTGTATTATATCGAACTAAATCGATCAATGCTAATATTCTTTCTGTATTGCAGCCGCAGGCCTGCAGCAGCAATTTGAGTCGCCCAGAAAGTGTACCAGCTGAAGGGGAAGATGACGACAACTTCATGGGTCTCGCGTTTCAGTGATTTGTGTTCAGTTCTGGTTCTGATTTATTCGCCTGTATATATACTGAATGGTCTACACCTTGATTGGGCGGAAGGGAATCGTAGAGATCGAATTACATATTGTAAATAGTATATAGCATCGACTAGGACGACTTTAGATTTGACAGCGCAGAAATCTTAATTTGAGATTCAAATATTTTAGGTCTGTGCATTTTTTCGCGAATGATGTGCTAGTTTCAGCTACTGTTATACTTGCAATAATTCAGCGATTTGCATTTCTTTAGTTGACTGTGATTTCAGACTTCAGACAATCAGACATGGATAAGTGGATAACTCTCTGTTTCCAAGAAGCATGTCAAATAAATCCCATCTTTCTACAAGAAGGAAGATATGCAATTATAATTGGTTTGAATTGCTTCGGATTGTTTCATAGGCTTTGTTTCGCTTCGATTAAATTATCGGATAATGGCCCAACGAGATACAGCATTCTCCGTAGAAAGCAATGTTTGAGATAGAATTACAATCGAATCATCGAGTAAATAGCTATTCATCGTTTGATTTTGGGAGATCAGTTTTGGTAGATATGTAGCGATCGTCTATTTATCATCATCCACCCGATCAGACTCTTCTGGCTTGGGTTTTATATCGCCTTCTGATTCAGATCCCTGTACACAAGACGAAAATGTCATGTTGATATGTCGTCGTAATCTGTAATTCAGTTCTCAGATTACCAAGTCAATGAAGTTGTAACGCAAATTCTGTAAGTCGGATGTAGTTTAATCTGGTTTGCTAAAATATATATATATATATATATATATATAGCTAAACCTGATCGGACACATCAGGACTCATGTCTTCCTGAGTTCCTGTACATCGGAATCCTTACACTCGTGCGCACGATGCACAAACTCCATTATACGCTCTACTCAGTCTGTGCTAGCCTGATCATCAGATGCGTCTGGTTTCATGTCCCCGACTAATTAAAGAGCTCTGCACAGTTCAACATAAATGTCAGTCTGTGTTGTATGCATGTACGTAGCTGTTCATGCATTATATTGGTCGACTATTATACAGCACAACTAAGATGTCGACCAAATCTGTCCTGTGTGTCTAGCCTGATTCGATGATAATTCTGGCTCCATTCCGACTTGTGCCTAGTATTCCTGTACGTAGCAATTACAGATTGAAGTAGACTTAAAGGTTTTTTTGTTGATCACTTTTAACTACAGTAGTGTATGCAGAGTGACCGACGGATCGATTCACACGTAAAATCACGAGTTCGATACTATCGTATGATGCATTATGGATATTCAATGAAGTAAGTACTGCATAACGCGTACATACCTTCGGAGGGAGGGTCTCGATTTTTTCCTCGAGATTATAGCTAAATTCGCCTATGAAATCACCATCGTCGAGATCATATCCATACTTAGAGCATTGTTAATAGATGACGGGTTAAAACCTGTGTTTCGTTTTCTCTCTCCTATTTTTTAATTCACAACAAATCATCTTCTCTCTCCAACATCACCCCTCTCTCTTTGGCCCCACTTTTCCCTCACACATACCCTTCTCCCGGGTGCCAAAAGTAGGTAGAAACTACTACCACCTTTTGCTTTTCTCTCTCCCCTTTTTTATCTTTCCTCCATTCTTTATTGTTTTTTCTTTCCCCCACCCGATGTAAAAACTACCACTAACAACACTCTTACGTTGCCCGAATTTGAATTCGCTCAACTGTCGGTAGGAAAAGGGAACATGGCAAGGATGGTACATCAATTGTAGGCGAGTCCCCCTCGCAGTTTTGCTTGCAACTAACAATAGTAGCTCAGCTCAAATTATTGTTGAATGTTGATGGCTGCTTCTTCATTCAGTCATTATTCTGAACTATAGAACTGGTTCACGGGGTGGGGTGATCACTAATACGAGTAGATGATAGTGGTTGTGTCGAGTAATCCCATCGCGAATTCAATTCGCAACCCCATTCTCTATTTTTCTGGTGAGACAGATTCGCAGCCTCGATTATTGGTTTCGACGGAAAGCTATCGTTTTGAAAACGATGGTGTATAATATTTGGCCTGGTATCATTCAACATAAAAGTTATAAATATTAAATACAGTCTAAAGTAGACTATAGTATTACATTTAGATCAAATTAGTTCAACACTTCAAACTATAGATCTAATAATGGAGTAATTCTTAATGAATCAGGCTAAGTACAACTGTACAAGTATTATCGACTCACCCGGAAATAAATTTTAACAAATTCAGACCAAATCTGATCATAAATTTAAAATCAAAAATATCTCTGCTTTCTTGTTGTATGACCATTTATAAGTGTATGACTTTTCCGATTATGGCAATTATTTTTCGTTTTGGGTCCCCATAGAATTGCTGTATGTGGATTAACTTTAGGCTTTAGCGCCGGCCATTCCCTCTTAAATGGTAAGGAAATATTCAAACTTGATGACTCGACCCAATCTCGAACTCAAAATAACCCGACTTGGCTCAGAATCGTTACGAGAAATGATGACCCTTACGTGGCTCGATATAAGTCGGATAAAAGGATCCGGATGTGGATAACCCATTTACATAGCTAGGAAGTAATTATTGTAACCGACAGTCAAGGAGGTTTTTATGGGCCTATAAATACTCTTTGCACAAACATGGTTCCAAGCTAAGAGCAGAAAATGTCGTTGTATACAGTCACATCATTTACCCATAACGGTTACCTTAAAAACTTGTGTCTCATAGATGATGGTTACCTTAAATTTGAAGAACGTATAGTGTATGACTCAACTTGTAAGTTCGGGTATGAAGAAGCTCAAAATGGCCTAGGAGTGCACCTTCGATCGTTGCACAACAACAAGTACTTGGTCAGGTTAGTATCAAATTAACTAATCATTATTGTCAATTATTCAACTTCTAAGCTATGTATTATCGCGGTTTAGACTTTAAAAGTATTGTCCAACACCCATTAGTAGAAATGTGAGAAGACGAGTTTATATAAGCTAGGTTACGGGCTACACTGCCCAATGATATCGTCTCACTAGATTTATGAGCATTATTTGCAACAACAATTCTTGTCAATTCTTGACTTGCTCTTAACAATAATTATTGTATGGCCCCGCGGTTTGTGTTGTTTCGGCACTCTGTCACAAAGATGACTTTATAAACCAGATACATATATACTGTTGGAATTTAAGTCACAAAATACAATTAATTAGCGACAACACAAGAGGAAATTTCAATTATTTTTGGATAACAATCAACAACAAATAACAATCAAATTGAAATTAAACAATAAGAGTTGAGATTAGAGTAGCCTGGGTCGAAACACGCCGTAGCGCTCTCTTTAGAGAGGAAAACGCCCCCACTACACTGGTAAAATTTGAAACCACGTCCCTCTCCCAAGATTCGACAACCCGTTGGTGCTCGTCGGATGCAGCGAAGAGAACCCTAGTAATTAATTGTAGAATTGAGAAATTTAGTAGGAATCAATGGAGTAGGAAATAGATGATCAAGCAGACAAGTGTTTACGCTCTCCGAAGAATGTCACTGTGTATATGATCCAGGAAGTCAAGGCCACGTTTTATATTCACATTGGCTTCCCCACTAACAACCACCTCAACAAAATGAGGCCTAATAAACCGGCCCACTACCCGTGAAAAACAACGGCCAAACACTAACAACCTAAAAACCAAATTTCCTATAATTATGCTTAAGATTATGACCCCCATATTAATTTAACCATTAGCCATATAATTATGCTTAAGATTATGACCCCCATATCATATATAATATAATTACCGGTCCATTTCCAGCCTTCTCAGGCCGTCCACATCATCGTTGACATCAGCGACACGTCATAGCTGATGTCATCAAGTCACTTTTAATAGTTAAATAATTTGAAGGAATAATTAACATTCCTAAATTAATATTGTAAACGGAAAATTGGTATATTCCCCGGCGTTAAATTTGGAAAAACATCAAACGATATCTATAATAAATTTAAAATAAACGTAAATTGCGGGGAAAAAAAATAAAAAAAAAAAACTCAGCTTTAATTAAAAAAATATATTCCGTTTTTACATTATTCATCATAATCCCATAATTATGCAATATTACGTTTTTACATTATGCAATATTGCTAAAAATCTTCTCAAAAAATAATCGGCATGATTTGTTAATCATTACTCCGTATATTATCCCAGCTTTATATTTTTTACCCTAATTAAAAACAGAATCAAATCAGCCATAATTTTAGCCATAATTTCGACGATAGATTAAATTTATAGCCTAAAATAGTGCCATGTTTTTAATTTTTACCTAATATAAAAAATTATATTATACAAAAATACTCTAGG
>JBBYHQ010000018.1:4802711-4819115 GCA_038382645.1 Spergularia azorica
GAAGAAATAAAACTAACGAGTATTCAAAAGAAGCCAAAGAAATGACCCGTGATTTTCACGGGTGCAAAAACTAGTTAATATTATCATCGTAGTTTAATCAGATAGTATTCACAACAATTCCATGTAACAGCCCGTGCAATTTTGCACGGGCCAATAAACTAGTTAATTTAACCATTAGCCACCATATTACCCTTCAATTACACTATCCACATCATCAGTGATGTCATCAATGACATCATCACCCATTTAATGATATCATCGCCATCTCATTATTGCATGTGTTTGACTATATAAAAAATGAGCTTGTGAAGGCTTGAACATGTAACCTCAAAGTTACAATTATAGCATTTCCACCACCAAGGCAACTGAGTTTTTTTGATACTTTTATTAACAAAGTTATATATAAAGGATTTGAGATTTTAGGAGATAATTTCAAAAACAACTTTGGACGAGATAATCTGAATCGTATCAAATCATTTTATTTTTGGAGATAATTTAGGAAGTAATATATATAAGCGCAATATATTAGGAAATAACACATCTTGGGTGTGTTTCAATTTAACTCAAAATACGGGTCAACGGGTGGGGTCAGAGTTTAAAAAAAAATGTGTTAAAAAGTAGTCGGGGTTAATATGAATTACAATTCACAAAAACGGGACCTAAAAATAGCGGGTCACGAGTAATAAATTGTAATTCGTACATAAACGTAAGTACTGAAATAAATTCGGCTATACTTATTAAATTGTTTTCATTAAATCAAACATAATTTCTCTAAGATGATACCAATTAAACACGTTTCTTTTCGTCTTAATTATAGAAAAACTGAGACAACAGGTCATCTCAAGTTTAACCCAAAAGAATACCACTCCGTCCCAAATTAAACTTCCCATGGAATAGTATTATGTGAGGGGAATTCAAATTCCATGGGAAGTTTAATTTGGGACGGAGTGGTACTGGTCAAAACGGGTTCGAGTTATCTATGGCCAGAACTTGATCAGGAAAAAAATGGGCTATTAACCTTGAACAACGGGTCACATCTGATCGGTTAACTTTTTTACAGTCCTAATTTTGCGTTAATTATGAGTAATAAAATAGAGTTATAACCAAGTTCATATAACAACCCGTGCAATTTTGCACGGGCCAATAAACTAGTAGGTTGTTAACAAACAGTCTCAAAAGTTACGTTAAAAGTACTAACCAGAATTTTTGGGATTAAATAAGAAATAGAAAAATAATTTTAATCATAATAAAATTTTCCAACATATACTCCCTCCTTTCAACTTCACTTTCATATCACTTTCCGACACGCACTTTAATTAAAGTGCGATTTTAACTATGTTGAGATTACGTAAAATTATAAAATTTTGTGAAAATGATGAGTATCGAGTATAAGACAATGCTAGAGATCTACATTATAGACACCCAAAAGTGTCTACAATCAGTAATAATAAGTGTCTACAATCAGGTTTATTACTAATGTGTCCGACCCGACAATAAGGTTTGTTCACGTGAGTACAGAGATTGAGGTGGGGCTTGTACCAGCCAACATAGTTGATGGCTACTTCCTAACCTTAAACAGACTATACTTTGAGACATTTGCGTGCACACCAATCGATGTGGAAAGAATAATCAAGCTGCCAAAAATCGTGGTGTTCAAGGGTGACAACGGCAAGTATCTTCGGTCTCAGACCGACGAATTTCAACCCTTTCTTGGAGAAGATCGTCATCGGAAAGAGACCTGGTACGAGACATTCCCCGTGAACAATGGGGATGTCCGCATCAGGTCTGTTCAGAAGGACAGGTTTTGGAGAAGAGATTCCAGCGGGTGGATTGTTGCTGACTACTCCCAAACCATCACCACCGACCCAAGTACACACTTTCAGATTGTTCGTCTCAGTGACACCACAATCGCACTTATCAACCGAGGCAACGACAAGTTTTGCCAGCGGATGGATGGTAATAATCGGTTTAAGGCCGAAATTGACAGCGGAGTTAAAGAAGCTGAACTTGAGTTTGAAGAGCCCATCGTTGACAGGTAACAATTGTCTTTAAAATACATTGATTACTGCTCCCAAATAATTAAATGATCGTCATTTCGTCGACAGGAGCATAGCGGTGGAGTACAGGCTCCGGGATGCTAGGATATACGGTGATACACCCCGTTCTTGGCTGTCACAGGTAGCCTTCAACGAAGCCAAGGACAGCGACTTGGAGACTACCCTAACCATTACATACACCGAATCTCTAAGTTTTTCGTTCAATGTCACGACTACGGTTAACACCAATTTCACCTCTAGAACCACAGTCGAAGGCTCGATACCTCTCATTGCTAAAGTTACCCAAGAAATCGAAATTTCAGCTGGAGTTTCTGTGGAAACTGGTTTTGGAAAAACTGTGGACAAAAGTGAGAGCTACGAATTTAGCGCTAAAGTCGTCGTTCCCCCCGGACAAAAGAGGCGTGCCAAGGTCCTGGCGTTCGAAGCAAAATGTGATATTCCCTTCTCATATGTTCAAACTGAAGTTCAGGCTGATGGAAAAATCATTAGGACTAATCTTCAAGATGGGGTTTTTAAGGGTATGAATGGCTACGAATTTCATGTCCAAGTCTATGATCCTGATCAACCCAACACACTTATTTCGGATGAGCCTGTTGCTACTCGCACATTGCCTGATACTCTCTCGAGGCAAGCATAATGTTCATTATGTGTTTCATAGTATAGTAGTTCCATTCAAATTATTTCGGGACTAAGGTTTTGTTTCCGTTATTATTACTATATATGCAGGGAAAAGATCTATTTGAAGAAAAACTGATGGAAGGCTTTTAGTGTGCTGTGTAAGAACCCTTTAAATCACTTTCAACAGATTGGCTTTTCTTCATCTGCAGGTGCTTCAACTCGAAACCAAAATAAAGTGCACACCTTATATATATATATATATATATATATATATATATATATGTGCTGCTGATGTATCAACATCTATGTTTTAATACAGCAAACTTTCCAATTCAGAGTTGTGTGGAGTGTACTATATATATGTATATGATCAGGATTACGTCACTGTATGTGGCGATGTTTGTATTAAATGTAACTATCGAATTGGACTGGCCTATGTCCGGAAGTGTAATATAAATAATCCTATAATATTTGGGTCAGAGTATAAAATTATCATTGTCATGGGATGTTATCTCAATTGGTCATTTATTACAAGTTTACACTTTCAAATGAAATAAATAAGTTAAAGGAGTTGTTTCTCTTCTAATTGGGAAAACACTCAAAATTTTGCGATGTTAAAGAGTGTAAAATAAATAAATATTCATCTCAACGAAACATCTAATCCGATGGTTGAGTCGCAAAAAAAAAGGTTCTTGTACCTTTCACAAAAAAGAATTAGTAATAGTTGAAAACAACCGTATAGGGAGTACATACGAACCTATATATATATACGCAAATGGTGATGCGCGCATCAAATCGGCGGGAGGTGGTGCGTTGATCTCAGTAATTGGTTTATTGTGACTCTAATAATCCGAGCACTTTCGACATTAACACGGTGTATCCGGCAAATTAGCTCCGGGTCAGAAAAATGGCCGAGTCCGCTCCCGGAGCTAGAAAATTAAATGCTGCGTTTTATTATTTATAAAGCAAAAGATTAATTTGGTTTCTGAAGTAATGATCACGCTACTGCGGGATGTCCATTGCTGGCAAGCTAGGAGAAGACAATAGTCATTCGACAAAAAGAACATTTACTAAGACAGGGTTCCTTAGCATTCTATAAGAAATTATGAGTTATGGCTGTTCATTTAAACCGATGTGGTATAAATTTGCACCGCAACTTTGCTTGTCCCACATCGCTCATGTAGAATGATACAGTAATTGTCATTACTTCTAATTCCTCTCCCACATCGGTAAGTGGCCTGGAAGGATGATGGATAAATCCACTTCTTATAAATCGATAAAGCTTGTATTTCTTGAAACTTTTGGCTTTGTCTTTGAAGAGTTTAAGAGACCTTGAGGTTGTGGAAGTCATTAGAGTGCAGAAGATTTGTAGATATGAATTGTAGAGAGTTTGAGGAGAATTGTAATTGTATTACTTGATTGAAACTGATTTTCATAAGTTCAATTTATACAAGCTAAATTACTGAGTTGACAATGATGTTGCATAACAGCTACTTGCTGTTTTGGGAAGTACAGGATGTTCAAGGAACAAAATGAACTTGAACATCTAACTCATCTTGTCTCCTTTTGTCTTGCACTTCATGCTATGTTGATTAGACAGTCTGGGTGTTTTGTAGCTTGTGCTCAGCTCATTAAAGTTCACCATTGGCTTGTCTGATGCACGTGAACTTGGTTGAGGTGATTTGGTGTTGACATAGCTTCTAGAATATTCTTGGCAAAGCTGATGATTATGATCATCATGAACCTGCTTTCTACAGTCTTTATCTTGATGATTCTACCCTTGCACAATTTTATGATGAGAAATTTCACAAAAAGCATAGAAAGAGCAATGAAATAAATGAGAGGGTTTAGGCCCTGTGCGATTGGAGTACATATCTTCGTTTGCCTTATCAGACGGAAAATTTCTAGTGAACGCTGTATTTCGTCTCTGCTAACTTGATCATAAAAAAAAAAAGATTAAAGTAGTCCCACAAAAAAAAAAATCTACTTAGCAAAGACCAGCGATGTAAAACTGAAAACCAAATTTTCTTTCACAATGAACGAGATCAGATCAGTAGTAAGACTCCATAGCCCAAGCTAAGTCTGATGTGAAACACCATAGCCAACATGTTAACAACCACCTGGTTCCTTAGCGTTTTATAAGAAAAATTGCGCTTTGGCTTTTCATTCAAACCGATGTGGTATAAATTTCAACTGCAATTTGCTTGTCCCACATCGCTCATGTAGAATGATAATTGATACTCCATTACATTATTACTTCTAGTTTTTGTCTCACATCGGTGAGTTAGAACAAGATGGATAAGTCCACTTATTATGAATATATAGGTAAAGCGTGTGTCCTTTCAGATTTCTGGGCTTTTGTCTTGATCTAGATTTAACACTAGCCTGGCCGATTTACAGACTTAACGCGTCGCCAGTGTTGAGCAAGGAAATTGAGGAGGGAGACGTGCAATTTATGAGTATAAACTAAATTATCATATATAACGACTGATAAAATAACTGATGGATAAGTCCACTTATCATATATAAACTAAACATCATATATAACTGATGAAATTACACACTCCTGATTATACATAAGCCACATTCTCGGATCCTGATAGAATTACATGGTGCTTATTACGGTGCTGATTATATATAAGCCGAATTACAACATTATCGGATCTTAAAGTGATCATCGACTAATTATCCAGTCATACTAGATGAGAGGGTTTTATTTTGAAAACACAGAAACTGATTGACGAAATAACAGGTTGATACTGGTAGTCTGGTAGACATGTCTCGGAATCATGTAATACCGTCTAAATCTCTTCATTTGCCTTATCAGACGCATCCATCTCGGGTTTTATACCGCTTTGTGATTCAGAACCCTGCACACAATTTGAAAATGTTTTTATGTCAAATTAGTCACTGCCCAGGTTACAAATGAAATAAAGTCAATGTAGTTGTCCGGCAATTCTGTACTCTGGCCAAAATCATCAAGTGATTATTAATTAAGTAGCCATTTTAAAACATGCTTTTCCAAACCAGGCTTAGCGGTTAGCCGGAAATTTAACAGAAATCTTGTTAGTTTATTCAATTATAGTCGTTAAAACTGGCAAACAAACAAGAAGAGGATAAAACATCTATTTAGATCAAACCAATTTAGAAAATCAGACCATATCTTATAGATTCCATTAAATTAGTTTAATTGTCGGCATCAATCATCATTACTCTCTAAATATCTTCGCCATTAACCCGATCAGACGCATTTGGCTCGGGTTTTACTCCACCTTGTGATTCGGAGCCCTGCACACGAGACAGAAGATGCGTGTTATAATGTTGATATATGTCGTTCACTGTTCGATTACTAAGTCTCTTAAAGTTGTTGCATGCGCAAATTTTGTAGGTCGTATATATAGTTTAATTCGTTTGGTTAGCTAAACGGCTAAACCTGATCAAATACAACTGAATTATTCACGTCTTCCTCTGCATCGGAACACTTCTCGGCCTCCTGCGCACGACGCAAAACTTCCAATATACGCTGTATTGAGTCATCATCAGATGCATCTGGTTTCATGTCCCCGGCTGTTTCAGAGCTCTGCGTACACAGTTTCAACAAAATATAAAAAAATAATCGTCAAATCAAATATATCAACAACTATGCCAGGCAAATTAAATAATCTGATTCGCTTGGATAATTAACCTGATTAGACGATAATAAATCTTGCTCCATTCCGACTTGTGCCTCGTATTCCTGTACATACCAATTTCAGAACATGTTGTTTATTTTTTTTTTTGGTAATTTCGACGGTAGTATAAATAAGAAATTAACGTTTACACAGACACAAACAAAGTTCAAAGAAAATACATTGTATCAATTTGTTCACTTTAATTTACACTCTATGTATGCAGAGATGACGCATTTTAATTTTTTTTTTATATTAATTAAGATTTTAATTTCTTGTCGTTGTAATGCTTAAAAAAATTTGTATAATGTGTACGTGCGTACCTCCTCAGTGAGGGTCTCTATCTTTTCCTCAAGATTATAACCATATTCGCCGATGAAAAGACCATCGTCGTGATCGTGTCGAAACATTCTATGTTCTGTGAAGATGTCTTCTTGTTGGTAAGAGAAGGGAACATGACAAGTAGCTACATGCTGTATTAAACTAAACTTGACCCTGGTCTTTGGGGGCACAATGATTCTTGTGCTATAATTCTGTTGTTTCGATAGGTTCATAGGTTCTAGCCAAACCCCGATCACGAACCTTGATTCATCCGGGAACTCAAGCTGCCCGGTTGGGGTAACAAATGGAATGTGGGCGTCAAAAACGCCCACCCACCTTTGTAACAATGGGATAAAGCTATGATTCCATGTTCTCGTTCGAATGTCCGTAAATGGAGTTGAAATCGGTACCTCGAGATCTCGGTCGTCGGGATTGTACAAAGGTCTTGTCATCACAACGTTGGTGGCTCGAGTGACTCGAGCGTGGCGAAAACTCGTCACTGTGACCAATCGGCCCTGCATTGGGTCCACTGGGCGGAGCCAGGCAGCTCGATTTTGTTGCGAGGTGGCTTTCGCAACAAGATTAATCCCCTCTCTTTGGCAAAAAAGGTTATTGTCACGGCTACGCAGAGCAATTCCAGCCTCGTTAGTCCCTGATGGTGAAGACCGGACAACCTCAAACAGCAACCGTGGGTCGTCGAGTTCGAGTTCGGGATTTTGAGGGTGGAGGATCTGAATCTGGTACTGTGGTCCGACCGCCCTGGCAAAACGATTAAAAACACCCGTGGTCTCGAACCGGATGTCGCGCCCGTTCTTAGCGTGGGTGGGCAAGATGGCTAGAACTAATTCGGTATCAAATGAAAGGATTGCGGGTCCAGGTGCAGGGGTATGTCGTTGATAAAGGTACGTGTCATTGTCACCCTTGATTGCTACGTACTTGGGAAGTTTTATAAGGGATGAAGGATTGATGAAGTTGAAGTCAGTCGAAGCGGCTAATTCGACACTCAAGTTGTAAGCATCAGCATCTGTTGCTGGAAGCATTGTTACGTTTAGCCCACTCTGCACATGGACGAAACTCACTGATACATTGCCGGCCGCTAGCCGCGGCCGGAACAATGTGCACCCTTCGTCTAACAGGTCTTCCACCGGTTCCGGGGCGGATGACAATAACCATGGTTCAAATCTTGATGGCCTGATTACATATTTGTGTTAAATATAACTAAGGTTTAACGTACTAATTAGGTGGAGTATAATACAAAGAATTAAATGAAACGGACGGAAGGAGTACCTGACCCAAAAGCGGTTTTCGTAACGACTACGTATATGAACAAGCCCGTTTTGAGCAGGCTCGACCACAAAGCTTGTGAGGTCACTCAACAATCCTTCCTCATGACCGCACCGGAGTTGCCTTTGAGGACCTGTAAAACTCAAGTATCTCGCTCCCAAGGCGGTGTCGTTAACGGAGAAAACAACAAGTTCAGGCAAAGACATTATCAATGAACAGAGTTGCACAAATAAGGTTTTTTCTTTGGTCCGAATTGGACTCGCAATACTCTAGGTGTCTTTGCAGTTACAAGCTAAGGATGGTACATTATTTGTAATCGAAGCCCCTCGAATTTTGCTGGCAACTGTTGTGGACTGCCACACCACCGGCCCCACAATTAGTATAATATTGTCCGCTTTGGGTTGGGAGACAAGTCCGCACGGTTTTTTTTTTCAACAGGGTATCTTTTCAACCCAAAAGGCCTCATACTATTAGTGTAGAGGTGAAACTTATATATAAGGATTCTAGTCCTTGTTTTTTCGATGTGGGACTTGGGTTGACACCCCAACAATCCTCCCCTCAAACCAAGGCCCAATTCATGGCCAGACCTCCTTCCGTTTAATTATACGGAGACACACAATCGCGAGGTGTTACCGAGGGGGGATGCCCACAAACGCGAGTCCACTTGCTTGCCACACAGGTCCTTTTAAACCTGGCTCTGATACCACTTGTTGTGGACTGCCACACCACCGGCTCCACAATTAGTATGATATTGTCCTTTTTGGGCCGACAGTAAACTCGCACGGTTTTCAAACATGGGTATTTTTTCAACCCAAAAGGCCTCATACTATTTAAGGTGAAGGTGGAACTTATATACAAGGATTCTAGTCCTTGTTTCTTCAATGTGGGACTTGGGTTGACACCCCAACATAATTTTCAAGTGGCGGCGGATGTCAGCTAGTTAGAATCGCCATCTCGAGTTGGTCTTGTAGGCATGAGCCATGGTATACTTAATTCCTCCGTTCATTTAGATTGTTCACGTTAGTTTTGAATATACGAGACTGTGAGAGAAACTCAAAACAAATATGCGCAATCCAAGGGAACGGATGGGGTAGAGTTTATGAATCTGAGGGTTCAAAGAAATGCAAAACCTTCTGAATTATATTAGCATTTAGAAAGTGAAGTAGACTACTTATTACATTGTTACAACAGAAATTTAAACTTTTTTTCATAACATTGTCATTGAAATACAATCTTCAACGACGGTCAGAAATGAAAAATTACAAACTCGATCAGTCTATTCATACACAAAGATTGAGAAGGGAGAAAAACGAACTTACAGGTCTTGGGATCACGGATCCGGAGAAAAATTGCCTTATTCCGTAGAATGCAGAGGAGACTATGGCAGCTATGCTTGCATTCGGTGTAACAGCAACAGACATCATACCGTAGCATGTGAACTGTGAAGTACATGAAGAAGATGTAGTAAAGGAACTTGGCAGCGCTCCATTCAAAACCAATCATGGCGTACACTGTGACTCCATATATAGAAGGCGGTTTGGAAGAAGCAATAAGGCATCTCAATCAAGACCTGCATTGATCAATTGTATGATATGATGAGAAGGTGAAGTTGACCTCTTTATTGAACATAATGTCAATTTGGTAGCTATGGACTCACTATGGTTATCTTAAAATGTTTGTAATCACAACGGCTGAACTTAGAAGCTGCGGAATTGACTGATATACATACCTGTGAGAAAGCATAGGGCAGAGCTGAATACATAACTGCAGCTCTTTCTCTGTCCTTTCAACAACACGACTGGCTGAACTCCTGATGCATTATGGATGCCAGGAAAGAGAACTGCTGTATACATCGAACCCACTGCATTGAGAAGAGCTTGTCGAGTACTTCTGTAATATTAGCCAACAACTGAGATCATTAATTACACAAAGACAGAAGAAAAGAATGACGAAGAATTAGGTGTAGTACTTTTCAGAACCAAGCCTCCAGAAGAAGGACGAAGATTGGCCCGAACATAACACCCACAATTCCACAAAGAGTGCGAAGAAAAGCCTAATAGCAGTGTACATAGTATTCTACCAATAAGAACAGTGTCTTTTCCACAAACAAGCAGCGAATTGTGTATAAATAGGCTGTGAATATTGAAGAGGGAAGGATAGATCTTTGACCCAGGAACTGATACACTAAGCTGTTGTAAAATAGCTTTGTTTTTGCTGCAATACAGTATGCATAACACAGCCATTAACCTTCAATAATTCTAACACAGAAATTTCGCAATAATGTGATGTATGACCTCAGAACAATATGCTTCTGGTATAGTACCTGTATAAGTCTGAAGTCTTGTACAATTCAGAGAAGTCAAGACCAAGAGCAAGTTTCTGAGCCATTGATGTTACCTCCAACATCAAAGCTGCTGGATTATAGCCATCCTTGATTTTATGAACCCCATTAATTCCCTTTAATTGACAAAGACAGAGCTCAGTCGCGTTAGTGGTATAACTTGTGCCACAGGGTTAGAAAAAGAGAAACAGCTAATTGCATATTTACATGACTTGCTAATGAGCAGCCAGTAAAGGACGCCTTTTCAGTGAACAAAAACCAAACAATGCTTCATAATGTGTCTTAGCTCTATCAGCATCTGGAAGAATTTTGTCTTCCTTTTCTTGTCTTAAAAGCTCAATAAGCATGTCTATGCAATTAGCAAATCATGCAAATATGTAACCAAAGACGATTACTCAACAACTTTGGACAGATTTTTAACATGACACAAAATCACATACCATAATTGGTGCCAACACCTTGACATCTAGCAGAAAAGGCCAGAGTCTCTCTTACTGTCATCTTTTTAATATGAGAATCACACTGACTGACATATGCAGAGGTCCTCTGTGCTACAACTTCCTCCATATTGTGACCATTATACGTAATTTTCCCTGAAACCTGACATTGATTGCTTATCAGTCTTGTGTTGCACAATCAATCACTTTAATACTCACTAATGCGCGATTTGAAGGATGAAAACATACCTTCAGGCCTTTCTTAAGGTGACCAGCCAGAGCCTGCAGCAATGTTGTCTTACCAGAACCTGGGAAACCTAATAGCAGCACCATTCTACACATTGCGTTAACTAAGTTATACACAGGATTTCTATATCTAATCAGCTAGAGACGGTGCAACGTAAAAAGTTGTTTTTTACTTGCCAGGCTTGATGATTCCACTGGCATTATGCAGGATATATATTGGTACTTTTTTAATATTGTTGGCAAAGCTCGGGTTCCGGACATAAGCTTCTGTATCAGTACTCAAATTCTCAAATCTTACTTCAAATGTCGGGAGATCAAGACAAACTCTGTTTGGCACAAATGACTGTTAGTACAAACACCAGGCAATTTCAATTTCAGAGATTAAACTGATATGACTACAAGGCACAGAAAAGTAATCACTTTCGACTTTTGGTTGAGATGGTCTTTCCACGAAAAGTGATCACTAACTAGGCAGCCCATTGTTAAAGCACAACTACTTTCCCAGTACCCTGATTCTCACCACTCTATTCCACAGTTAACCATCTTCTTGGGCCAAAAAAAAAAAAAAAACTCTTGGGTCTTTGACACCACTTATCAAGGGGGCCACCAGTGCTACTCCGTGTCCGTAAGTTCATTCAAGTTTCATCTTAAAATTACTTGGCAATAGAAGAAATTGTCGTAGCCCATAGACTAGTTATACACATGTAGCAACCCCACCTCGATATTTCCAATAATGTCGGACAACAACTCACACATCAATTTTCAACAACAGGCATGATCAAAAACTACAAATACACAAACATGAACATTGCCTCAAAACTCAATCACAGAAGCATAACCTTAAGATCAATTTTCACATACCGATGAGATTCGCTCCCTTAGCTTCAACAACAAGTGTTAATTGTCTTCAGTTACTACTTTCACAAGCCAACCAATTTTTTCTTCACATCGACTTCTGACATCTCTTCCCCATCTTCAAACAATTAACAAACTCTTCCACATTTTTAAGGCATTCTTAGTCATTCACAGTACGGAGAATTATGTGTACTACGAGTAAAACACGAGCGACAAATAACACCACTCTTTTATTGTGATATATATCATTTTTATTAAACGATTCCGAAATAGCAACTTAACAACTTCAGAATTGTGAGAAGAATTTCCCCACGGATACATTACACACACAAAAAAACATTACACACCCACACACATAACACAAAAACAATCATCATCATCATAATATGTAAATAAAAAAAATACTCCCAACATTAACTAAAACCCTAACCCTAAATCCTAAAACTAATAAAAATCGAAAAAATTCGAGAATTTTCACACACAAAAACACAAATTCATTCACAATTTCCTTGTAATTTAAGTAATTAATTAATGAACTAACGAGGATCATCTTCTCCCCTTGCACCCGACCCGGTTGCGGGCGCACCCGTAAGCGAAGCGAGTAAGTTAAGATGATGTCCCTGACCAATTGGCATATAATTCCCGACCCGACCCGAACCCGAACCATCTCCCAAACCTCCCTGCTGATGCTGAAGACCGATACCGCCGCCAAACAACCTCGTCGCCGCCATACCCGCCGATGTAAGCCCGGTATGAGGTCCGACAACCATCTCGGGAGGAGCGAAGCTCCAGAAATCGGGCCGGGCGGGTATGGCCCAGTACCCGGCAGGTGGCCCGATAGTAGCCGTGGTAACGACGTCGTTCTTCTTGTTGTGGTCGTCTTCCTCTGCGGTGGTCCGGAGTCTCTTCCCCAGTAAAAACGGTGTAGGCTTGGGGTCCGGCGAGGCGGCGGCGCGGAGGTGGTGGTGGTGGGAGGAGGAGAGAGAGTGAGGTGATGAAGTGGAGAAAGAGGCAGGAGTAGTGCCTGTACCGGTAGCAGCAATGATTGAAGGTTCAGCTTGTCGGAGAAGCCACTCAATAGTTTGACCGTCAGACTTGTGACCGAGTTCACGGGTGAGTTGGAAGACACGTGCGGCGCAGATGATAGGCATCCTTATCCTCCGTCCTCTTCCGTCAACTTTGCTATGCCTGTCTTTAGCCGGAGCCTTCTTAACGGCCGTTGACGTCGTCGTTGTTGTTGTAGTTATACTGGCAGGCGTCGGCGCCGCCGTCGCCTGGTGGCCGTTAGTTGTACCGTCTGTTGGCGACATGGGGAGGGGGCAGGGGTAGAATAGGGAAACTGAATTTATTTGGGAGTGAAATTATTAATATTATTAAAAAAGAAAAATATATAAAGAAATAAAAATGGGAGTGAAGGAAGAGAGAAGAGGGGTGTGTGTGACCCAGAAAAATGGAGTGAAGTGAGAAGAGGGAAGGAGAGAGAGAGAGAGAGCAATGATTGAGAGGGAGATGGTGGAGACAGGAAGGAGGGCACATGGGGGAGTGGGGTCCACTCCTACTACTTTGACAGTGTGATGTGTACTGTATACTCTTATCTATCTGTAATCTCTAAAAGATTATCTCTCTCTTTCTCTCAATCTGAAGAGAAACAAAAGTCTTTACAAGTCAAAATTGTGGAAGTGGTTAGGTTCAACAGGAACATTCATAATAATGTAGGAAATACGGAGTACTGTATAAGATATGGCCATATGGGAAATATATAAAGTTTTCGTCAAGATTAGGGGTGGCAAATGGGTCATTGGGTCGGGTTTTGTTGTGTTGATTTGTATCAAGTTGATTTATATAGGGTTAGATGATCGTTCGGTTCGGTATTGGGTCGAGTCTAACGGGTGAATTTTTTCGTGTTGGTTTAGGTCGATTTCAAATTGGCGTCAGTTTTGGATTACGAGTCGTGTCATTGTCTGGTAACGGGAATTTCCCGTGTTTTAATTTGAATAATCGGGTAGAATGAAATGTCGGTCTTTCTCATGCATGAGACAATCGTTTTAACTTTTAACTAAAAGTTTAAGTGAACGATTTTGCAATAAACTAACAAATGCTCATGAAAGAGAGAAGATGAATCATTTTGTTCTGCGGGTGAACGTTAAACATGGACAGATTTGTCGGATATCGATTAAAACTCAGCTGCCAAGTTGGGCCTCTAGTGCATGGGCCATGCTATAATAATTACTTTACAGGTGAACCAAAGGCTTCCTTCTTCCGTTCTTTTAAGACTGTTAATGTTTTGTTTGAGTATATAAGACTACGAGAGAAACTCAAAATAAACGTGTACAAACACGAGGGAACGGATGAGGCACAATTTAAGAATATGTGGGTTGGAAGAAATGCAAAACCTTTTGTATTATATTAGCGTACACTACTTATTACATTGCTACAACGGAAATTTAAACTTAACTTTTTCATAAGATTGGCATTATAATACAATCTTCAACGAAAGTCAGAAATGAGAAATTACAAACTCGATCAGTCTTACATTCATGCACAAAAATGGGGAGGATAGTACGTACGATAACAATGTAACAAAACCTACATAATAATATATACTAAAAATACAAGTGAAACCCTATATATTCATATCATCATCTAAAAAGAATGTGCTCCCTCAGGAACTGTCATCACCTTCTCTGGAAGTTGAAGCTCCGGACACCAAAGGCGAAAATGGAAGCAAAAAGAACGTTTATTCCTACGATCACTCCAGCAACAGGTCCCAAGAAGTCGCGCTTGTAACCGAAATAGCTATGTAAAAATACCTTCACCGTTGGATTATCTTTTACGTCTAAAAGCGGGGTATCAATATCGCCAAACTGAGAAACTAGCAACCCGTACAAGCTCCATGAAATGGGGCATAGCCAGTAGTACCATCTCCACCATTGAGGCATACTCTGTGGAACGAAAGCAGATTTTGTCGCGTTAGTTTAGATTCAATGTCAAAGAGTTATGAAATCGCGGAGTAAGAAGGGACAGATATGATTAGCACATTTAGCAGTTCAGTATGAGAGGAAAAAGAACTTACAGGTCTTGGGATCAGGAATCCGGAGAAAACTTGCCATATCCCGTAGAATGCAGAGGAGACGATAGCAGCTATGCTTGCATTCGGAGTAACAGCAACAGACATCATACCGTAGTATGTGAAGTAGAGCAAGGTGAAGTACATGAAGAATATGTAGTAAAGGAACTTGGCTGCGCTCCATTCAAAACCAATCATGGCGTATACTGTGATTCCATAGAAGATGGTTTGGAAGAAGCAATAAGGCATCTCAATCAAGACCTGCATTAATCAATGGCATGAAAAGATGAGAACACGAAATTTGGTAACGAGGATTATCTAAAAATATTTGTGATAACAAACAGCTGAACTCAAAAGCTGCGAAATTTGACTGATATACATACCTGTGAGAAAGCATAGGGCAGGGCTGAATACATTCCTGCAGCTCGTTCTCTGTAAAACACTGTCCTTTCAACAAACACGACTGGCTGAACTCCTGATGAATTCTGGATGCCAAGAAAGAGAACTGCTGTATACATCGAACCCATTGCATTGAGAAGAGCTCCTCGAGTATTTCTGTAATATTAGCCAACAATTGAAATCAGTAATTGCCTTGAATTGCAACTGCCTTTTTACACAAATACAAAAGAAAAGAATGACGAAGAGTTAGGTGTAAGTACTTTTGAGCACCAAGCCTCCAGAAGATGGACCCGAACATAACACCCACAAAGAGTGCGAAGAAAAGCCTCATAGCAGTGTACATGGTATTCCGCCAATAAGAACAGTGTTGTTTCCACAAACAAGCAGCGAACTGTGTGTAAATAGGCTGTGAATATTGAGTAGGGAAGAATAGATCGTTTGACCCAGGAACTGGTACACTATGCTGTTGTATCAAAGCTTTGTTTTTCCTGCAACACAATAATGTATAACACAGCCATTAGAACCTTCAATAATTCTAAGACAGAAATTTCGCAATGATAATGAGATTGTGAGATATATGCCCGCACAACCATATGTTTCTGGTATAGTACCTGTATAAGTTTGAAGTCTTGAACAACTCAGAGAAGTCAACACCAAGTGCAGTTTCTTGAGCCATTGATGTTACCTCCAACATCCAAGTTGCTGGGTTATAGCCGTCCTTGATTTTGTGAACCCCGTCAATTCCCTTTAATTGACAAAGACACAGCTCAGTCGCGTTAGTGGTGGTATAACTGAAGTCACAGAATTCCAAAAAGAGAAACACTATCCACTCACCTCAAAGTATTCGATAAGGTCACGACCATGGCGTCCAATAGGACCGAAGTATATTTGCGTTCCACCTCTCTTTAGCAGTAGCAACTGCAGTCAAACAAATAGCAATATAAATCTCTGTGGTAATTTGAAATGAAGTTTGGCTACGATGACAAATTCAGGTTCTTAAGAATCAAACCTCATCAAAAGCATCAAAGATATCAATGCTTGGCTGATGGATAGTGCAAACCACTGTTCGGCCTGTGTTCACAGTGTTCCTGACTGTCCTCATCACAATGGC
>JBBYHQ010000018.1:4824411-4847271 GCA_038382645.1 Spergularia azorica
TCTCCACACCAAATACTGCCTCTTTGAAATCAAGTCGAAGATTATAAAGCAGATCCTCTCCTTCTGCAAACCCACTCTTAAAACTTTCTCCCATGCCCATGCCATCAAAGTTTCTAATTAGTTCATCAAAGATGCTACTACTAAAGCCGCCCTGCAATAACAGAGTGTTAAGCCATATTGAATATTGACTGTATAATTAAAGAAGATATTTGGACAATAAACTAACCCCCATGCTAGGGCCTCCATTAAGACCATCCTCTCCATATCTATCATACATAGATCGTTTTTTGTCATCGGATAGGATCTGCAGTTCCATGTAATTGTAGTTGAAAGATTATTAAACCAAAGCAGCAAATCAGATGCATAAGCTGATGCCGGAACACATCGAAAAGAGAACGTACCTCATAGGCATTACTAATCTCCTTAAATTTTTGTTCTGCTCCTGGTTCTCTGCATTAAGAAAATTTCAAGCACAAAGATCAACTAAACTGGCAGAGTAATAATGAGAATTTGAGACGCATATAGATAAGTGATGTAAAAGACTTCGGGCTATCAGTTTGAAGGCAGATCAGCAGAACCAAAACTTACTTGTTTACATCAGGATGATAAGTCCTGGCAAGCTTCCTATAAGCTGCATATACAGGGAATATATACCATACAGTTAGTTCAGTATCGCTTCAGGCGGAGAGAGTGGGGGAGGGTCAGGGAAATAAACTTCAATCATCTTAGATCTATTTGAGAGTATCCTCTAGAATATGTGTTTGCAAGAAAACATATAAACAGTTCACTGGTAAAAACATATTTATGGAAGAAATGTAGACTCAAATGCAAAAGCTGCCCTGATGAAGCCCACCCGGGAACAAAATACTGCATGCACTTGGAATATCTGAAAAAATTATGAACAGCATAGAGCCCAATCACAAGTTCTTGAACAACTCCTAAACTTAAAAAGCTGAAAAGTGCCCCACCAAGAGTCCAAAACCAATGTGGATGGAACTGGGAGCAGAGAGGGACTATATGACATATAAAATGGATTCATCCTCGAGCAATCACGAAACAACTCAGAAGTTCAATAACAAAGGACAATATACACCATAAGAAGAATCAGGAACTAACTCTACTTAAAGAGTTACTCACCACTTTTAATATCAGACTTCCCAGCAGTTTCAGGGACGCCAAGGACAGAATAATAGTTCTGCATGTTCATAGAAGTTATTGAAGATAAAGATGCCAAAAAAGAGCCTTTGCTTAATGGAGCAAATCCCTATGCAAGGAATTGACATAAATAATTTCTGAGCAGCCATATTGCAGTCGGAGCAAAAATCTAACCCTTGCAGCTTTGACAACGAGATGGGGTCTCTTGGCACATGGTTTCCTTGGTTGCCTTGAACTTAAATATGCATGAGAGAAATCTGAAGAAAAAATGGCTGAGCATGACGATGCCAGGTACCCGTTGCTTGAGAAACTGCAATGAATACAGTTTTTAAAAGCTCAACAATGAATTATTATGCCACCCCCATGTCTGACTGTGAGAAGAGATGCCACTAGACGAATGGACAAGATTCTCTTATGAAAAAACCATGCTCATAGCATATAGGTATCCTTCATATGCCCAAAATGTCGTCAATCACTTGTGCATGTAATATTTGACACACAATTCTATTGACTTTTTCCTGATTCACCCACAAGGCCACAACCTCACAGGCTTCTGCTTAAAAAGGATATCGACAATATTAGGCAGTGTTAAGGTCATGAGAACATGCAGAGCAAATGTGCACAAAAATTCCTATAGAGATTTCCGAATAAAAGAATCGGCATCATGCTTTGAATATGTGGTTCTTTTCTATCCCAAGTTCACCAAATTTAGTGATTCATTCTAAGAAGTAAAGAAACCTTACGAAAGAAATTAGGCGGGTCATTCATGATGTAACCGAAAATGACAAGATAACCAGTTTTCACAACAAACTTTGACACAACTCGAATGGCAAAGAAGTGTGGTGAATAGAAGTCAACTACTCTTCCTGATAAACCACAATCTGACTTTGTTATGAAAGGTATTACAATTTTAACAGCGGAGCAGCATAACAATCTATTGGAATCATTCCTTCCATAAGTTATAAATAAGGAGAGAGCACTTAACGCACTGAAAATATCTTTTAAGGTCATTTTCCTCCAACAAACGTTCTAGAGTTTTCATAACTAGCATGACGGACGGAAATTCCAAGCCTTTAGATATACGTGGACTGCATACACTGTCTCATGCAGACACAATTTTAATCATAAGTGTTGCCTCAAGGTTGCATATATAACACTCAGTCTAGATTGCGGTACTCCAAAATTCACTCCCATATCAAAGGGAAACACGAAATATAGAGGTGGTCTTACCAGTGAGATGATAACGCATTAGAGTATGTACTCCCAGGTGTTATGCACTGCACACCAGAGTAAGGCATAGATGTTCCACATGGCACAGTTGCCATGCCAATATCCTACAAGGAAGTGTAATATTACTCAGTTTCGTTGAAAGTAGTACCTATGAAGTTCAGAACTGTAACAAAGAGCATACTCCGATGACAGACAACATCTTTGACCTCAAAACAAAAACAAGTTACAGCAACACTAGTATCACAAGATGGTGAAATTTCATGTTCCAGACATTTCTAAAGTATTCAAAATAGTAGCTATCACAAATACGAAGCTACAATGCTGTCCTTTATTATAACATTTCCCATTTCACCATATTAAAGACTAAAATTCATGCTCATAAAAACTGTATCTTTCTCAATTTTCCACCACAACTTCTCAAAATACAACAAACACAATCTACAACTCAAAAAAACACAGCAAATCTTAACCGCACAAATCAATTCCAAACAAAAACCTAACCCTATATTTCAATCTCCCCCTAATTCAATTCCACTTAACACCACAATAATAGCCCAATTTACTAAAATGATTGAAACTTGAACCAAATTCATCAAAATTAGTAAGTACCCACATAACATACAGTCCAATCCAAAGTAAAAATCATAACTTTACTAAAAATTCATGTCAAATTGCAACATATTGTAACAGTATTCATAGTTTGGGACAAAAGGGTAGTGCAGAATTCCAAAATTTCTGGAACAAGTAAAGCTAAAATACATATAAATGTAAACAAATAAATGAAATTATGAAAATGAAATAAGAAATTAGTGATGAACTTACTGTTGCTGGGAAAATGGGGAAACCCAGAAGTAGAGTAAGTCTGTTCAGTTCTGGGTTCCCAGGACTCTACAGTTGGAGAGAGAAAATTTGGGATTTGGGGTGAGATATTTCTGTAGTGTTCACCTGTTTCTCAATATGTGTACAAGTTGAGTGTTGGTTTGGATTAATTTTGTTACGAATCCTCTCATTCTTTTAGATTGTGCACATTTCGTTTGAACATCTGTGACATATTTAATCCAAATTTTAAGACGGATGGAGTACGTAAGGGGTGGTATTATTCGTTATCATCATAATTTCGAAAAGTTGAGTTGTTCAAAAGTACTAAATCAAGTTTTAATCAAATTTAGGCCTGACTTTCTATGGAAACAAAATATAGATCTAAAATGAATGAGCATTTGCTACAAGTGGTATACAATATAGACGTGTAACTGTGTAAGTATGAATTTGCTAATTTTCATTATCTTTTTTTTTTGGGTATATATATACACAAGAGAAGCAAACACTCTCTAAAAAACATTCCGCATATTCTCCTTGAAGTGTGCCAAAATATAACAAAAGATTACAAACACAAAGTTTGATATTTTCAAACAAATCCATCTTTTGAAATGTATAACCCGTGAGCATTATGCTTGATTAATATTAATGTATAAGTTACAATCAACATCCGACCTTAGCTCAGTTGGTAGAGCGGAGGACTGTAGTGGTAATCACAGCCATCCTTAGGTCACTGGTTCGAATCCGGGAGGTCGGATTTTTTTTGTTTTTGTTTTTTTTTTTTGTTCCTCCTCTTACCTGCCTCATACATACGGAGTATAGTTCTTACCTAGTAGAGTAGTAGCACTAGAAAAATGAAACAAGACATGATGCAATTGCTGCTGCGCCACCGTGTACGAAAACAAACAAAATTCTTAATATCACTCCCATAATGAAATATGCGATATTACATTACATAATAATGCGTCATTGCGTCTTTGTAGATGTTGAAACTTAAAAGGTCTTATGTTTAGAAATGCTTAATACTCCACAACAACCTAGCCCTTTTTGAGATGGACTATTAAATTGTCCAAATTCCTGTAAGAAGAACCCCCCGGTTTAGCAGCTTCTTCAGCCTTACGCTTCCACTCTACTGCCATTTTTTTCATCTCCCTTCCCTTATTCTCCTCCATCAATTCCTTCACCAGCCTTTCCACATCCTTGCTCTTCACGTCGCTATCTATCTCCATCCCTATCCTCCACTCGACACAGCTATACCGACAATTTGTCTGTTGTTCTGCAAAGAATGGCCAACATATAACAGGCACCCCTCCGGAAATGCTCTCTAGAGTCGAGTTCCATCCACTGTGAGTCAAAAACCCGCCAATTGACTCGTGCTTAAGGACTTCTTTCTGAGGGCACCAACTGGCCAACATCCCTCTATCTTTTGTCTCAATGACAAACTCTTGAGGCAGAGTTATAGAGGAGTCCCCTGCAACAATATCTGGCCTAATCACCCACAGAAATTGCTTCTTACTGTTTGCAAGCCCCCAATGCAAACTCTACCAATTGTTCTTGTGTCATTACAGTTATGCTCCCAAAATTAACGTACAGAACTGAATTTGGTTTTTTTCGAGTCTAACCAATCAATGCACCCCGGTTGTTCCTTCCATAGGCTTGAACAAATTGCTCTTGTCGCGGAATTGACATCAGGAATTATTTGATCCACGAGGAGGTCTATTGACCCAACAGAGTAAATTGGAGGGAGTTGTCGCATGATGGAGAGCGCATTCAAGATTTCACCTTCCAAGGCATCGAAAGTGTTCAAGAAAATGGCGGTAGCCTGAGATGTTACCTGGACAGCAGTTTGCATGAAGTTGAGCATGAAATCATCTGGATCCGTTGTTCTGATAAAGTTTGGGATATCTTTTAGTCGAACGTTCCTGAGCCCATGTAGATTTACCGGCGCATCCAAGTATCCGTTTGTTAGGTAGCTTGAATCTGGTGATGTTCAGATACTTATTAGCTTTATATCACATACTATAAAAGAAACAGGCCAAACAACAATACAGGACATTTATTAGAAACGATTTCATCCATAAAATTACGCTTATAATCAATCTTTGTAAGATAGGAGTGAAAAAAATATAATGGTTCGATTTTATACGTAACAAACTAACAATGCTCTTTATATTATTACACTCTGCAAGGGCAACATCAATGCAAACCAACTTTAACCACAATAGCTCAATCAACCTGAACAAAAATCATAATTCATGTAAGGATATATATGTACATCAAGAAAGTTTACTGCACACCTTGGAGGGGAATAAGCCCTCTATCAACAAGTGTCCGAAAGTGGACGTAGCCCAAGAACCCACAACCACTCATGGTCCAAAACATCAGGTTCGGTATCTCAAACTCCTGGGCTGCCTGTATGGTAAAGTACATAACAGCGTCTGAGACAATGCAAGTGACCTGCGGACCGTCCTTGTTAAGTCTAGCAATGAGGTCACGGAAAGGCCCTAGGCAGGTCTCATTAGCGGACCTACAAAGGTCCGAAATGTCCTGGGTTACATCATCATTTTGACACGGTGAGAGGCCGTCAGGGATTGCCTCGAAGCGAAAGCCAGGGAGGCCGTCGAGGGAGTGAGGGCCAAGTGACTTAAGGAAACGATTGTGGTTATAGGTAGTGCTCAGGAAGGTGATGTAGAAGCCTTTAGAGTAGAGGAGCTTGGCAAATTGGAGCATGGGAGTTATGTGGCCTTGTGCTGGAAATGGGACACAAATTGCATGCCCATTGCTACCCATTTTGCCTGCTTGTTTGATTGATTAATGGCTTTGGAGTTTTGCATTTGCAAAGGTTATATAAGATTGGGTGAGGATCCAATGGAGTTCCTTTCGTGTAAAGTTAATCATGTTTTACTAAAAAAAAAGGATAGTAATACAAAAGCACAAGCAAATTGTTGGATATTTTTTTCTTACCTTTTTCGAATTAACTCTACTATAAAGAGTTTACTTTCAACTCCACTGGATCCATTGTTACCTTTTAACTCCATTGGAATCCAAATATTTTCCAAATGAATGGAATTAGATATAAGTTGTTCAAAATCCTATCAGATTCTATCACATAGGGTAAGACAACCAACCCAATTTGGATTGGATTTTGGAATCTGATGATCCACCTCCCTCATCTTATAGTAATTGGAAATTATTTCACTTCCCTAGAGGCTAGAGTCTAGATTTGCTACAGTCTGATACCGACCTGTTTAAGGCTAGCTTTCAACGTGGATTTTGAGTTTTTGACAAGTAAAGATTACTACATGTCTACATACAATATGTATGCATTTCGTTAAGTAGCTTTTGGAGTAAATGATACCTCAATACCGAAGCTTGAGAGCGGCTCTGATACAAAAAGTGGCCGAGCAATTATCTCACCACATTTCCACTTTGCAACATAATGGAAAAGCAGAAAGTACCCGCGCAGTAAATTGTTCTTGTCAATCTTGTGTCATTGCAGCTAATAGCTATGCTCCCAAACGTAACGTGAAAGGCTGAATTTGGTTCTTCTAAAGCTAACCGCTCAATGCATCCCGGTTGTTCCTTCAATAGACTTGAACGCATTGATCTTTCCGAATCAACATTAGGAAAACTTGATCCACAAGGAGGTCTATCAATGTAACAGTGTGTAACAGAGGGAGGTGTGGAGAGAGCATTCACGACTTCCTCTTTGAAAGTGTTTTAAGCAAATCGCGGTAGCCTTAGAAGTTACCTGGACAACAGTTTGCATGAAATTGAGCATAAAATCATCTGGATCAGCTATTCTGATGAAGTTTGGGATATCTTCAACTTGAACGTTCCTCAACCCATGTAGATCTACCGGGCCGTCCAAGTATCCAATAGTCAGATATCTTGAATCTGGTGATGTTCAGACCAAACTTATGAGTTTTGTATGGCATACTATTATAGAACGAAAGAAAATTAATCCAAGTGGCTTTTAATTTTTTGACAGTGAAAGAATTATTACAGAAAAATTTGTATGCATTTCGTCAAGTAGCTTTTGGAGGATGATACCTTAGTACCGAAGCTTGAGAGCAGATCTGATGCACACAGAAAGTGACTGAGCAATTATCTCATCACATTTTTATGGAATTCTCTGAACAATTATCTGTCTCAAGCCTGTTGAGGCAGCTGAGGTTCTGCAGTGCTTCCATTATCGATTCGCGGTCCCTGCCATTTCAAAGACGCTTTCACATACAAATTTGCAAGACAATGTCACATAGAAAAACGACAGAAATGAACTATTTCCTAACTGCAGCAGAAATGGGAGCATGACTGATGACTAGCAATTACTGACCATGAGTAAAATGAAATGTCTGAAACATGTTGGATTTTTGTCCAGTCATCCCCATCCGGATTGAGGCACCTGTCTTTCAGTTCCACTGAGCAGGGATTTATTTCAAGACGATGGAGGGAGGTGAGGTTCCGCATTGCTTCAGGAAGTGACGTGATTAGGCCGCAACATCTGACAGCCAACGACTGAAGAGATGATAAGCTGCTCATCCATTCTGGCAATGCTTGAAAATTCGCGCAAAATTCAATGGTCAGATGCCGGAGAGAGCTCAGATGTTGCATCCCCTGGGGTAGAATCTCCAATTTCTCAAGATTGTTTAATTTTATGGAATGAAGATTCTGATGAAAGGATTTCCAAGGAATGTCATCGGCATTGCCAGGATCACTGAGAGACAATTTGTGGCAATGGGAGATTTCAAGGGACTGCAAGGCCGTGAGATGCTGGAACCCTCCCCCTGACAGACTCAGAAGTCTACCACAGGAGTGGATTTGAAGGTGGCGCACAGAAGTAGAGCCGCGAGTTTTGAACACCTCGCTAGCTCCTGAAAAAGTCTCAACCCAAGCTGCGGTGATGGTAATGCTCGTAGGATGGCATGGGGGCAATGCTCTGAGATCAGCAACAACGCCTAATTTAACCTTTCTTACATTGGAGTCTAAGTTACTTCTCATTGAACTGTTTAATTTCAGCCTTTCATTGACTTCTCGTAAATGCAGAGATTCCACAAGCGGACATGAAGGAAACCAGACCAAGTTTGGGCAACTTGTGATCTTCAATTTATACAGAAGAGGAAATGATGGTTGTTGCATGCTGTCATAACTGTCAACATCCTCGCCATCTTGAACATTAAACATTCCTGATGCAGTTGGTCTCCGCCATCCTTTCAGCTTAAGCATACCATGAAGCTGAAGGTACTCAAGGGAGGGGAAGAATGGAGATTCTGCTACCAACCTCGAAGATGAAGCAGGGTAACGGATACTTCTGCTCGTAGTATAGTCCTCTATGTACTCCAAATTGTACAAGCTTTTAAGTTCCAGTGATCTCAGATGCTGAAGTTCACTTAGCAGAGGAAGCTCTTGCAACTGGTAGCAATTGCAGAGCTGGATCTTGACAAGATAAGGGAGCAAGGTTGCCCAATTATCTTCTGATCTTCCCCACCTTAGTGTCTTACCTAGGTAGTCCTGCAACTCCAACCCCTTGAGATTAGCGTGTGGCTGCAGCTTCTCCACCAATGCTTCATGCTTCACAGCTATCTCATCCTCAATATGGTCGTTATAGATTATTTTAAAACATATCTGTACTGAATTCAGATCTCGCATCTCAGCCAAAATTTCAGCTTCCTGATCTCTTTCCTCGACAATGGCATAATTTATTGGGATTCTAATCTCAATGCCACCTTTTAAATTCTTGAGGCCTTTAAGGTCTCTCAACCGCCCAATACACTGTTTATTCTCGCTTGAACTCGCCACACCAACATAGAAGGCAGTTAGCACACCTAAACAAGTCAATTTGTGCAAGCCTGCAGGCATATGAGTCAATTGGGTGCAACCTCTGATATCTAAGTGTCTGATGTTAACTAGTTTGCTGAAATCTTTTGGCAACTGTTTCAAGATTTCACAGTTGGCTAAAATTAATGTTTGGAGATTAAAAAGCTTTGTAACAGAATTAGGTAATCTGTCTAACCATCGACAACAATATAGGTCAAGACTTCTTAAATGCAGTAAATTACCAATTGCATCAGGAAGTCTGTTTATAGAAGAATGATGCAAGCTCAATGCCCTTAGGCACAACCAATTATCAACCATTGGATCCAACATACTTTCCTCATGACTTAAGTAAAATTGATCATCCGGAACTTGAAGATATGAACGGATCTTACTCTTGCCAAAGCTTTTTGTTTCACAATACTCTCTATCCTCATACAAATGGCGAACTTTACTACCACACAGGTTGTTTTTGATAGAACTAGCCACTCTAATCTCATCCCCTGCAACTTCTTGTGCAACATCGTGCATCAGGTCATGGATTTTACATGAGTCTACATCACCATATTCATCCATCTTCACATCCTGGAAAAAACATCTTTGTAAGAGCACCCAATACTGTTCATTTGCAGCCTCTTCTAAACTTTGACCTTCATAAAATGGCTTAGTATATCCTTGGGACATCCAAAGGTTAATCAACATCTCCTTCCTTATCGTGAAACCTTTAGGAAATAAGGCGCAATAACTAAAGCAACTTTTCAAAGGGGAATTAAGATTATCATAACTAAGCTTCAATATGGACGTAACCATATTGCCATCTTGACTTGTGTTTGTCAGCCCATTCTCTTCAAAGGCTCTCCACTTCCTTATGTCCTGACCAAATAGTAGACTCCCTACTACCTTTATAGCTAGAGGAACATTACAACATCGTGTTACAATCTTCCACCCGATCTCCACTAATTCAAGTAGGTTTACATGGTGGTCATTTCCATACCCTTTGCCAAATGCCGTTAGTTCAAACAAACGCCATGATTCCTCCTCAGACAAACCTTCTAACTGATACGTACAACTATGACCATTTCCAATGATTCTAGCTGACTCTTTCGACCGTGAAGTCACAATAATTCTACTTCCCTCTCCAAATCCCATCAAGAAGCCTCTCAACTCTCGCCACTTAAAACAATCCTCGTTCCACACATCATCTAGAACTAGTAAACACTTTTTTCCTCCTAACTTTTCATGAAATTTTCTTTGAACTTTTTCCTTAGAGGAGCCATCATCAGGCCTAAAACCAGCTAACTCAAGTATATTCCAAAGAATGGCTTTCAAATCAAAGTCATTCCCATCTTGATCAGAGACACAAACCCACAACCTCAACGGGAAATCGCACACAACTCTTTCATCATGGTACACAAGTTGGGCAAGGGTAGTTTTCCCCAACCCTCCAACACCCACAATGGTAAGGAATCCAATCTTTTCCTCGACATCAGAATCTAGCAGCTTATTTATTACAGCTTTCACATCATCCTCCCTCCCAATGACATCAGGAGTATACACATAAGAACATGTTTCCACCCCTCTCCTCCTAATTGGCAGGCTATCAAACTTAAACCCAAACTTAATGTGATTACTTGCAATGCCATCTAACCTCTTCCTAATTTTCTTTACCTCTCGAGACATGTTGTAAGCAACACTAAGCGGGTTGTTAGGAGAAAAGAAATCGCGCACCTTTTTAGAGAGTCTATCACTCTTGTTGTGCTTCTTCAGCTGAGCCAGAGTAAGCACCTCGTCAAACAAATCATCAGCATCATACACGGCGTCTTTGAGCGTCTCCATATATTTCCTTTCTTCCTGAGAGAGCCTATCTTCCCTGGAATCTGCATCAAGGAGAACTGTCCTAATTGTGAGGATAGTCTCTTCAAGTTCTTTGAGTTGAGATTTGTAGCCCCAGATGGCAAAAATCTCCTTCAGCTGCGAAAATTGAAGGGCTGCCAAAAGTGCTTGAATAGCAGAGAGTGCAAGATCTGCCATCTTTGAAGTGTAAGGGATAATAGAAATGATAAAATGTGAGAACAAAAAAATTCTTTGCCAAAACTTTTATAACGACTGATTATACCAACCTAAGCAATTGGCCTTGTGGCCTCGAAAAAAAAAAAAAAAAAGCAATTTGCCTAGTGTCTACTGGTGTAGTTACTTGGTAACTGCAGTTTGAGGAAAGATCTGCAGATTTTTTTTCCTGGCGAAAGTAAAAGGAAGCTTCATTCCAGGAATTAGGACATTATAAAAGTATGATATGAAGGATTATGAACATTCACATTGGTTTAGCTAACGGGTCCAACATAAATAAGAAAACAAAAGTCACAAGACGTTGACTTCGTACAGTAGAACTCAATTTCAACTCCATTGATTTTTCCACATCCACTATCACTACAAAGTCTTTGGGCCACCTTCAACTTTATAAACAAAAAACGAATTTGACAGTCAAGGTAAAAAGAACTGAACCTCGTAAGTTTTAAGGTGAAAAATGAAAGTTGGAAAGCAGAACATATCTAGAAAACACATGAACAAGGGACCATGAAATAGAGGTGGAGCGACTTACAGAAACAACTTCCAGGAACTTTTATGGCGCCGACAGTTTATCAACCACATGATGCGCACCATCTTTTTGCCTTTAAACAGCTATAAGTCCTATAACCAGACCTGGCTTTGAAAACTTCAGCAAGCTGAAAAACCTTGGCTTTACAGCCTTTGCAGAAATCTGGTAATTTCTCAAATCTCATATCACCGTAATTAATATCATTAGTGGGCAAGATTTAAGATCACTCATCTGCGGAATCACTCATACACTCCTGTGTGCACCCAGCCTCAAACATTAATCATTTGAATAAACTGGCTCATGGGTCTCCATTTCGGCAGCAAAGATAGTCAATGCTGTACAACATCAAAAATTAACGTAGCTGTTCAACTATTTAGCTATGTACACTGGTTACAAATTACTGAATAACAATCAATTCAAAGCTATGCAGCAACATGAAGGTTCGCTAACTCATAATTACTTCGGCATTATGGCAAAAAGATGCATGTGTTAAAACATAAACTCAAAAATTTATACATTTTTCGGCATTGAATACTAGTATTATTCATAAAAGACATCTTACAGACATTGCAATTTTACACAGCATCCTCCCAGCAGCGGATGACATGTCTCTGCTCTCACGAAGTCTCACAGACGTGGCAACTTCACATGACAGCAGCAACATACACAGCTCCAACAGATAGCAATGGGATACACATGGTGCCATGGTGACAGAGAGGAAGAGAGACTCCAGAATAATTGCAATAAGTTCTTGCCGATTGCATTAATTTCGAGGTACAATACAAACCAGAGACAAAAAGATTCTTGGTGGAAAGAACAATTAACAACACTAATTCCTGAAAAACTTTTGCTACCTTGGCAAAACAGGAAACAACAATCTCATAATTTAGAACTCACTGATCACTAGAACAGAAAACTGAAGTTCAGTATGGAGCTAATACTCTTCTTACCGACAGCATGTGATTAATTGATATCTGCACGATCATGAGCAAAAGAACGGAAAAAGAAATCACTCTCCTTGAGAGTGGTACTGGCAGACATTGATTATAGTATCCGATGATCAGCTTGATTTGGTCTGAGCTACATTCAAACATTGTTTTGATGTTCCTCATAATCCTAAGTACCTTACCAGTAACCCCTGTTCCAAAGAGAATGAAAGAAACTACATATGTAAGAAGTTTATATTAAATAATGTGGATGCGCTTGCAGGCAAAAAGAGAAGTAAATCATAACCACAATGCAAGCTGAACAAGAAAAAGATAACCGAAAAAAAATCAGCTAGGCAATTACAGAAATGAGTAATTGTTTAAATTTTCACAGAGCACTTTCAGAATATCATCTGCCGAAATAGAGACATACTGCATCAAATATCGAAAAATGTGGGCATGGGAGATTAGGGTAATTGGCAGAGAACATATGCAAAAGAATATTCAAATTAGAGAATAACACATGTATAATCATTAAATGCTAGAAGTTTAGTGAAGCCTTATGGCAGAACTCACCAACACTCAATCGTAATGTAGGGGATATGTTGGATTTTAAGCCAGTCCTCGCCATCCGGATCACGGCATCTCTCCTTGAGTTCATCAGAACACCTTCTTATCTCAAGTTGACGGAGAGAAGTAAGGTTCCGCATTGCTTCTGGAATTGATTTGATCTTGCCACAACACATGATAACAAGTGTTTGAAGGGCAGATAAGCAACTTATCCATTCTGGTAGCCCTTGCAATTCGAAACAATATTCAATGTTGAGGTGTTGGAGGGAGGTCAAACGCTGCATCCCCTTATAAAGACTACGCAGATTCTCCAACTTATAAAGACTACGCAAATGTAGGGAACGGAGGCTGTGATGAAGAGATCTCCAAGGAATACCATCATTATTATCATCCAGGATCAAATCACGGCAATTGGATATTTCAAGTGACTCCAGGGCAGTGAGGTGCCGGAACCCATGTCCTGACGGAATCTTGAGTTTGTCGCAACATTCAATTGTAAGGCTTGGCAAGCAAGAGAACCCAAGGGTCTTGAATACCTCCTCCCCAGCTCCCAAGAATGTATCGGCATAAGAATGGGAGATCCGGACAGCAGCAGGATAGCACAGAGGCAGTGCTTTGAGATCAGCCGCGGTGCATATATTAACCTCGTTCACTTTGAGATTTAAATCCATAATTCTCAGCCTCTTATTCAATGCTTCAATTCTCAATGTTTCCACAGACGGACAAGAAGGAAATGAAACCAGGTCTCGACATTCCCTGATAATCAATTTAGAAAGACTAGGAAATGCAGGTGGCTGCCAACACCTGTCGCTGCTCGTACTAGCATCATTGATCGCAGCCCCTCTCCTTCTCCAACATCTTTTCAACTTAATCAATCTGTCAAGACGAAGGTATTCAAGGGAGGGGAAGAACGGTACTAGTGCTCTTGTCCTTGAGGACGATGGCGTATCTTCCTCAATGTACTCTACATTCTCCAACCTATCAAGTATCAGTGACCTCAGATGCTCAAGTTCACTCAGCAACGGGACATGATGCAGATTATTTAAATCCGAGAGTTTGATTTCTACAAGATTAGGTAAGATATTAGCCCAATTATCTTGCGCTCCTCCCCACCTTGGTAATGACCGTCCCCGGAAGTCCCTCAATTCTAACCCCCGAAGATTAGGATGCGGCTGAAGCTTCTCCAGCACACCTTCATGATTCACAACACTTTCCTCATTCTGGCACTGACTTAAGGGGTAGATTAATGTCTCAAAAGAGATATTTACCGACCTTAAATGTTCCATGCTTGCCAAATACCCACCTTCCTGTTCTCTTTCCCCAACACATGTATAATTCCCTGGAATGCTAATAGAAATGTGACCTTTTAAGTTCTTCAGGGCTTTTAAGTCTTTCAGCTGACCTACACTCTGCATCTCAACTGAGTTTCTGACAGCTTTTAGGTCTTTCAGCCGGCCCACAGGCGGAATGGAACTGTCAACAGCCACGTGGAAGTTGGATAGCATCGCTAAGCAGCTCAGAGTATCCATGCCTGAAGGCATGTAAGTCAATTCGTCACAGCCCCTTATATCCAGGTGCCTGAGGTTTACTAGTTTTCTCAGATCTTTTGGCAACTCTTTCAAATGCCCACAACCAGCTAATAACAAGGTCTGGAGATTAAGTAGCTTTGTGACAGATTTGGGCAATGCCTCTAAATATCCACACCCGTGGAGATCTAAATATCGTAAACGAAATAAATTACCTATTGATTCAGGGAATGTTTCAGTATGATTATCCAAGCTTAATGCCCTTAGGCATACCCAATCTTTACCTAATTCATCCAATGCAATCGTCCCATGAGATCCATACCTACTATCCTGGAGATATGAGCGAATCTTTCTCTTAGGACCGTAATCCATTGTACAATTGTCCCACCTATCTTCAAACAGATGGCGAACTTTCTTACCACCCAAGTTGGTTCTGATGGTACTTACCCAAGCAATCTCCTTTGCAGCAACATTTTGAGCAACATCATGCATTAGATTATGGATTTTACACGACACAACGCCACCAAATTTATCCATTCTCACATTTTGGAAGAAACATCTTCGTAACAAGACCAAAAAATGTTCCTCCCCAGCAGCTTCCATGCTTTGGCCTTCATAAAATGGCCTAATATATCCCTGTGCCATCCAAAGAGAAACCAACATATCCTTTTCTATCTCAAAATCCTTTGGAAACACCGCACAATAACTAAAACAACTTTTTAATTGTGTTTCAAGATAATCATAGCTAAGCTTAAGTATTGACATAATGTCATTGCCCTCAAGAGATACATTTGTTACTCTTGTCTTTTCAAAGGCTTGCCACTTACTCTTGTCCAGGCCAAAAAGAAGACTACCCACCACTTTGATTGCAAGCGGAACATTAGAGCATTGTTCAACAATCTCTTTACCAATCTCTACTAATTCTAAGGTATTTACATGTTCACGCCTTTCACCAAAAGCCACCATTTCGAATAGATCCCATGAGTTCTCCTTAGACAGACCTTTCAACTCATATGTATGAGCACCACCACCTCCTATGATTCTCGCGCACTCCCTTGAGCGTGTACTTGCTACAATCTTACTTCCCATACCAAGTCCCATCAAGAAACTTTTCAACTTACCCCACTCATACGGATTCTCATTCCAAACATCATCTAAAACAATAAAACACTTTTTCCCTCCCAAGTTTTTTTGAAATTGACTTTGAACCCACTCCTTTGTAGAGCCATTGTCAGCCTTGTGGCCAGCTGAATCTAAAATCTTGTAAAGAATAACTTTCACATCGAAGTTCTCCCCATCTTGATCAGAAACACAAACCCACAACTTCAATGAAAATTCGCGCTTAACCCTATCATAATGGTACACAAGTTGCGCAAGAGTGGTTTTCCCCAACCCTCCAACTCCAACTATACTGAGGCAACAAACATTCTCTTTGCATTGAGAATCTAGCAATCTATCTATGACCGCCTTCTTATCACCCTCCCTCCCAACAACATAGGGTGCATACACATAAGAGCATGTTTCGTCCCTTCGTACCCTAGTTGGTCTCGAGTCAAACTTAAACCCAAATTTGCTATGATCATTAGCAATACCTTCCAGCTTCTTCTTGATTTTCTTAACCTCTTTAGACGTCGTGTAAGCAGCACTAAGGGGATTTTTATTAGATGAAAAGAAAGCACGCATCTTTTCTGAAATCCCCGTATTACCCTTATCACGCAACTTCAGCTCAGCTAGTGTAAGGACCTCATCAAACAAATCGTCAGCGTCATAAACAGCATCCTTTAGCTTGTCTAAATAGTCATTAGCCTCATGGGAGAGCTCTCGCTGCGCCTCCGCATCAAGGAGCACTTTCCTGATGGTCGAGACGGTTTCCTTGAGGTCCTCGAGTTGAGACTTGTAATCCCATACGGAGCAAACCTCCCTGAGAACCCTACATTCAAGTGCTGCAAAAAGTGTTTGTGCAGCAGAGAGCGCAAGATCAGCCATTTCTTTTGCAGGATTTTTCAAAGAAAAATGGGGTTTGTTTTTTGCTTACAATCAAAACCCTGAAATTATTGAGCTCCACTTATTAACTATCCACTTATTAACTACTGTAGTGTAAAAACTTGGCGGAAAATGGTAAGATGGTCCCATATTTACTCGGATACATCCTATCTTGTTGGTTAACTGTCATGAACTCATGAATTTCGTCGCAAATTAAAGGCTAATAGAGACAAAAAAAAAAAAAAAAAAAAAAAAAAAAAGAAAGCAAAAAAACAACACAACCACAAGAAATTGATCACTCGATCCTGACTAGTGACTATACGCAAACAGACAGTATAGGAGTAGCACTTACCGGGAAATTCAAAAAAATACGCATGGACTCTTTTGGGCATTCCAACAAACACCTTGTGTGCAAAGGGCCATTCGCAGTCGAAACTCGAAAGTGTTGGATTTGCGCAGGATTAGAGCCTACCACTTCACTTACTTTTCTCTCTAATATCATGCCCAATACACTATTGAGACTAGCATAGCTGTAATTTTACGCAACTCACCAATATTATTAGTGCCTTTATTTTTTTTTACAGCTGTTTATGTCAATATTAGACGAATTATTTTGTAACATCAGACGTCTAACTTGTTCGAGCTGAAAGTTATTGAAAGGCTGCTACATACACAACGCAGTCGGGTCAACACCACGACACCGAAAATTATGACTTTGCTTCGTAATCTTTTCAAAAGACGTCGAACTTGGACCCAATTATACAATCACTAATCACAAATTCTATAAATAAACTATTAAGCAGTAGTAAACACTCATACAATTGGGACGGATTTCTCTATCGATCAGGATTTCAAGAAAACATCAAAAATTTTGTACAGTGTTTTACTTTTGTTGCAATGGAGACTAAGGAAATCCTTCACATGACCAAAGGCGACGGTGAATTCAGCTATGCCCAAAACGCCAACTCTCACGTAACTCTCTTCCTCTCTTGAATCATTCTTTTCTTTTTTTTTTTTTTGCAACATTTATGATGAATCATGATGCGATGATGATCAAAATCTCACTTGAACCTACATGCTAGACAGCTAGAGTTATTACTAGAGAGCGAGATTATTATATACTCCTTCCATTCATTTCCAAACTTCCTGTTGCCTTTTGCACAAAATTTTATGAATGCATTAAAAAGTATTAAAAACAACTGGGAAAGGGACATCCAGCACTTAGGAGGCCTCTCATTGGCTCAAAAGTTACTAAAACTGGAAACAGGAAGCTTGATATTGAATTGTCCTAAAAGGAAAACAGGAAGCTTGGAAATGAATGGAGGGAGTAAGTCTTTGTGTGTATGTGCAGGAAACGGTACTCTCAAATATAGTCAAGCCACTGCTAGAGAGCGCGATTAAATCTCTGTTGTCATGTGCTGCTAATGATGTTACGAGGCCGTGTAGGGTCATGAACGTGGCCGATCTAGGTTGTGGAGTGGGTCGTACTCCGATTGCTGTGGTAACAACAATTAGAGCAATTGTGCACAAATTATGTAAGCAGTTGAAATGGGATGATGATAAAGTCCCAGAGTTACAAATGTACATGAGTGATCTCCCATCAAATGACTTCAACTTGCTCTTTAGTGACGTGACCAAACTACAACATGTTAATACTAAGCCCTTGTGCTTTGTTATGGGCGCACCCGGTTCGTTCCACGACCGCCTTTTTCCTAGTAACACCCTCCACCTTGTTCACTCCAATTACGCCATTCACTGGCTCTCTCAGGTTCGCCTTCTATCATTTTCGAGAATTTATACGACCTGTGAAAGTATTTTTACATACAATACGAGTCTAACATTATTATTGGAATCGAACTTTATTATTGAAGGTCCCACCGGGTCTACGAAATGAAGTAGGTGCGCCAGTGAATAAAGGCAAGATACTTCCATCGGAAACAAGTCCCCCTGAAGCCGTAAAAGCTTACTATGCACAATTCCAACAAGATTTTACTTCATTTCTCAAATGCCGGTCCGATGAAGTTGTACCAAATGGTTACATGGTTCTTGCAACTACTGGTCGCCCGTCTGTTAAGCCTTGGGAAACTCGTTTGTTTCAATTCCTTTCTCAAGCACTATCTTCTCTAGTTTCAAAGGTATTTTTCGTTATCATTTTAACATAACGTTTTAGATTGAGGTATTGGGCACGACGTAACTTACGTGCATTATTAAGTGGCATATTAAACGACCTTGGCTTATAATTTACACATGTATATTTGTATGTATAGGGAGTGATTAAGGAAGAGAAACTCGACACTTTTGACTTGCCGATATACTTCCCTTGCAAAGAAGAAATCGAAGAAATTGTAACAAAAGAAGGATCATTTGCAATTGAGCATTTGAAGGTAGTGTTTGATGATGCTCAAAATGAAGTCAAGGACACAAAGACATTCGCCGAGTTCTTAGCCAAAATCGCAAGATCGACCTCAGAAGTTATGGTTTCGTATCATTTTGAACCGGGAGTGTGGAACGATTTGTACAATGAGCTCAGTCAAGTTATTTTCAAGGATTTAGAGGCAGATGGAGGTCCATTTAACATCTTCAACATCGTTGTTTACCTTAGGAAAAAGGATATATAAAAACATGTAGAAGCTAAGTATGGTGATTATGCTTCATGGTCCAAACCTAATAAAGTACTATAGACCTATAGTACTATGATTTACTTACAATTTTATGATGTACCATTCAACCATTGTACCAAAGTTTTTGTAATAAATATGTTCATGATCGAATAACATGTTTGTGTTCCATCAATAAATTTGGACTGATTTTTCTGCCATCTCCTGAACAACGAATGTCACTAAAAATTTGTGTGATCGATTTCAAAGTGAGAAAGCAGTTCGTGAAGCTATGCAATCTGTCTTAACTTATAAGTTTCGGCTTCAGATTTGTACATTACTTGCTTGTTTTCTTCTCTGCTGTAGAATTCTGTTTCGGATTCAGAATCCGGTGCATGAACTATGAACAACGTTCAATTAGATTCAAGGGTATATATAACACTTCGAATATATATGATGTACATGCTATTAAAGGTTTGCAATTTATTTTGAAATAATCGGAAATAATATGAGTTTACGAGTTCTTAACTTCTTATGGACATTGATGTTAGACAAAGAAATGAGCTTACGTGTTATTCAGAGTGTATCGAGTTTACAACTGCAATTGCGTTAACCATTACAATGCGATTATTGCACCAATAATGTACATTGACTAAATTATATACCGTATATCAATCAATTTTATTCAACAAAAGCAGAAGCTTAAAAGACAAGTCTTATTTTAATACATGAAACAAACTTATTCGAATTGCCTTCTACTTATTACTTTCTTCACTCTGATTGATCAAGAAATGCTTGTAGCTGGGTTCTTCAGGTGGGCGGGAAAAGTAGTTAGCACCAAACTCTCCCAAAGTAAACTCTCTATAAATAGAAGGTTTTTCATCAGTCACCAAATCCTTAATTGGACCATAAATCTTTGGTGATGTTGCTAGACCCGTAAAAAAGAAGGCTGCAGAAATCCTGGGACCCACCAGATTGGCTTTCACTCTGTGACACACACTCTTGAATTTGTCATTTGACAGTATCTGCAAAAATGCAATGACATACATAACTCATTAGAAACAAAATATCGACTTGTTATAAAATCGTCTTACTTCAACTTTATTTTGCGTGAAACAAAAACGCACCTGGAAAAGGTCGCCAATGTTGATAATTAGAGAGCCTGGAAGAGGTTGGACATCAACCCATTGATTCTCGTAAAGGACTTGGAGGCCGCCGAGTTGATCTTGTAGGAGTACAGTCAAGAAACCGCCATCGGTGTGCTTGAGAATTCCTAAGGCCAATTCTGGTTGTGGACATGCAGGGTAGTAGTGGTAATGACACGCCCAACCCTGGTCACATTCTAGTTCTTTCGCGGTCTCGGGTTTCAGACCAAGTGCCTGTACTAATAGCTCCAATATAACATTGCCAATTTTGAGAACTTGGTTGGTATGCTCTACTACCACATCCCTGTATAACATAGAAGACTAGTAAAAAAAACGATCTAGAGAAAAATGGACATAGCAGAGTATACTAATGATTGTGTCACTTAGGGGTTATTTTAATAACGCGTAAAATAGGGGTAGCCTTTCTAATAATAATACGGAAATGAAATGTTACCTGCATATTGACGGTAACATTTCAGGGTCAAGATGATGACCAGTTTGCGAGAGGTTAATAGTTAATGAGTCCCTCCAATCAACAGCTTTAGCTTTGTCAAGCTCGTAATTACCCGTGTAAACAACTTGTTTACTGTCTGTACTGTAAAACTCTTGTTTCACGGCAGGGTCTTGTTCATGAAACATGCGTACACCTTCAAGTGTGTTGTCGAGGACTTCTAAGGGGATCCCGTGATTTACAATTTGAAAGAATCCCCATTTTTCGGTTGCATCCAAAATTTTCTCAACGATTTTTTCACGACTACCAACGTCCTCCTCAAGTCCTGCTAGATCGATCACAGGAATTTGAAGGGCGTTGGCATTACCATGACTAGTATAGATTTCTAAGACTTCTTCGGGTGGTCGAATGAATATCTTAGGAATAGTTTCAATTCCGGAATCCACCAGTCCTTTCGTCCCTGCCCTCGACTTGTCGAAAGCCTTAAGCGCCTCCTCTCGTTCATCCACACCATTTGTCGTAGCAGTAGTCATGTCTACAAGTTAACTTAGCTATTCTTGTATAAATAATTGTTTGGTATATATAACGAATCGAGGACGATATATATTTCCTATTTCCTATATAATCGTTATTTGATCACCTGCCTTCCTCTTTTATAGACTGTGTCTTAACGAATAAGATTAGACGATCGAACAGAGAAGCCAGCTGGCAGCCATTGTTGAAGTTAGGTAGCTTCGCAAATTGTAGGTAATTATTTGAAATTCATTAAAGTCGGTCCAAATTGATGGTCATGAGTAAATCTGTGTGCATGACTGCATGAGCTATACAAGTTTATCAAATGTTTGTAAAAATTGGAAGCAGCCCTATCCCTATATGTCAAAGTCTCCGATCCGCACTGCATTTTGGAAAATCAAACTCAATAATATCACGACTCAGTGATACGGAGTACATGTTACAGTAACAATGGCGGCATAAAATATTACTCCTATTAGTTAGTGACACATAGATCAAGGGTGTCGTCACAATGTGATATTGATGAGATCAATGTCTCGGGTTCAACTTTTTAATGAGGTTCAAAATTAATTAGTCTAATGGTTACGAAATCGACATGTTAGGGTCTGCGGATTTTGTATACAGCGACAGCTACTGCATATCCTCACAACTCTACTGGTTAATTAATTATTTTATGTCTTGTATGTCTTATTATAATGACAGAATGGTGGAATTATCAATATCAATGACAACAAATCAACTGTTGAAGGTAGTGTTTAAGTTTGAACAACTTATTTATAGATGAGATCATTAGGGACGTACTCACGTACAACATCAGATATACTATAGAGTGCAGAGTTTATGGATTTATTTATATCCTGTTGTCAGCCTCTCACACGGTAACGAGTCAAATAAGGAACCCAGGGAAGATGATCATAATAATGCAACCAATCACTTTCTACATAGATGGTGACCACAACCAATTAAAATGCTGAAGTTGTTAAACATCGTATCAACTAATAGGTGGACGGAATGGAGATCGGATCAACATCATATCATAGCATCGTGTTATATACTCTAGATCTTAACCTAAGATATATTATTATACTCCTTATATAATTTCCGACTTTTACAGCTTTGCCGTTTCTATTCAAACATTAATTTGCGTCTTAAACTATAATTGGGGCGTCGCCGTAACATAATGTTGATACTATATTATAATATCGAGCACATCACTTATAGTCGCACACATACAGCTTAGCTCTATATGTCAAAGTCTTCACGATGACGAAACAGCTGTCAAAAGCATTTAAGTCATATCTATACTTATCTATCTATAGCCTAACATCCCAACTGATGTGCCAAACTATAAAGGGTATAGTAAAAAAAAAATTCCACGCCAAATCCTATTTGTCAACCTCAAATTACTCTTGCATATCTGTCATCCACGTCAATTTAAGTACAGCAGCCGAGTCTTTCCAAATCCTAAACCGCCTGCCGTCTCAAATTCTATTCATCTTCTCTCTGTGCGTTCCTCTTCGACCTCTGGCCTCCTTCCC
>JBBYHQ010000018.1:4847371-4857506 GCA_038382645.1 Spergularia azorica
CAAGTTAAGTTCGGGTCATTAAAAGGAGAAATATTGTAATACGAATTAGTTTTGTCCAAATAAACTTACAGCGGAAAAGCTGGTAATAAATATTGATGATCAGGTGAAATTAAGGTATCTCACACATATTCTTTTCTTTAACCAAGGAAAAGAGGTAGAGAAGAGATGTAAAACAGTCCCGTGATTGTCACGGGTTCAAAAACTAGTGTTTTGTTAATTTTACCTAATTTCCTAGATTGCATTGAATTAATCTAGCAAATTAATTACGAGTATATGTGTTGTTTAACTTCAATTTGTGTAGAGCAGCTTTAATTTCAGCCGCCTATCATTTTCTTCCTGTCATACTCACAAATTTGGGCTAGATAAGTAGATAGGTCAAATTCACAAACATTTTTTATGCTACTTTTTTCATACTCAATTGGAAAAGAATTCAATGGATTAGTGAAGCATTGTTATACTTTGTTTATCTGAAATGAAAGAGAAGGATGAGTCGTCACCCTATCAAGACCCCATAGTCCATGTATTATCAACATTGCAATTCTAACGTACATTGTATACACGAGGTCAGGAAAACCTTTGCGCCCGCCGCAGTCGTTGTGCAGCTAGCTCATGAAACTATAAGTGACCACAACTTCTGCTAAAGGCGCGGTCTATGAATGTTTTTCGCCTAAAATGTTCTCCTACCATAAGCCATCGTAGCCTCTACGATCGATCTCTGTGTTACATACACTACGATAATGTTTCATTCCCCCACATTGTAATTGTACGGACGAGTAATTAATTAAATATTTTGAGGCATGCAAGCGGAAATTTTTAAAAGTAGATAATTAAAATTTTATTCAATCTTTAGGGATATGGGTAGAGGAAAGTGAAATCTCTGGGTAATACTATGAAAAATTAATAAATTACAAATTTAAATTTACATCCAAACCACAAAGTTTTTTACAAACCAAAAACTTTATAACAAATTTTACATCCAAAATATAATGTTCTTAGACTTCTTACTATACAAACCACAATCACGTACGTACGTCGTCGTTCTTTTTCACAATTGCCATGGCATGAATCATGAATGATTTACCAAATTAATTACCAGCGTCATGTTCAAGCTTGGCATAGAATGATTCGGCTCATGTACTGCGAGGTAGCGAAGGGCTAAAGTGGGTAGAGACGACTTGAGAATCGAGCAACTCGATCATGGGCAACGGTTTCACACACCTAGGCACCTTATATTGGATATAAGATGCCCCTTTCAACATTGCATAATCCCTCAATTTTTCGAAGCTCCCGTTACTTACCACTCGAATTTCGAGCGGACCTACGGACTCATCGACTCTACACCACTTGTAATATACGCCTAGAGCACCTTCCATTGCCGAGCAACATTGCTCCATGACCTCCTGACTCGGCCATTTTGCTCCGTCAATAGTCATAAGTTCAACGTAGATGACATAATGTCCAGGAGTGTTCTTCATATCAGGACAACTCGTGTACTCGATTATCCTGGTATCGTAAGGGTGAAGCACAGATGAAGCGCAATCAATTGCGTTTTGCAACTCAATTTCTGTTGTTTTAGCAAGGTCCATGCTAAGTAACACATTTCTTCTCCTCACGAACTTAAATTGTGGGGTTGCATTGTAAAACCCTGTTGGGGTTAGCACATCTCCAATCTGGTACCTGAAATACACATGTCGCACCAGATAGATCTATGTCAGTAAATTACGACAACATGTTAAATGGTTCAAACTCAATAAATGGTTTCAAAACGTAATAGAAGGAAAGACAAAGAACGTTCATACCTATATAGACCGCTATAGGTTGTGACCACAAGCTCATACTCCTTCCCCACCTCTACCTCTGCTAAACCAACAGTCTGAGGTCGCGAACCAGAAGAGGGAGTATCCATAGATTCGAGAGGAATAAACTCGTAATAGGCCATGTTTGGCATAATGGTGTAAGAGACATCGTAGGGATCACACATTGGATTAAGATTGAAACCCAAATCACATTCCGAAGAAGAGTATTTAACACTTACCAAAGGCAACCCTCCACTATAATAGTTCAACATAGGAATATATTGTGCAAAAGAACCTGTCACAACAGTCTCCAAATACTTAATATTTGGCCAAATCTTCTTAAAAATACCTTCCCAATTTTCTCCCATACAAGCTTGTTCAATAAGCTTTGCCAACTCTGGTTTCGGGTTTTGCATAAACGTCTTAACTATACAGGTTCTTAGAGACGGATCAGTAATCTTAGGACTCAAGGTACCGGATGAGATGTCGTGGCAGAGATCGGAATAGTGGCGCTTGAGAAAGTGCATGGCCCAAATAAGGCTCGAACCAAAGACCGCCTTTGCGTGAGTGACATCATGACGTTGGTAAAACCCGCATAAGAGTTGTGTGTAAACGGATTGGAAGTGATCTGAGCAATATATGGCTTCCATAGGACTTGTGTTGGAGTTGTAAGGGTAAGGCTTGTCGTTATAAAAACGTGGATTCTTGTATACGCTAGTTAGTCCTGAACAGATTAATAGGCCATTTGGCGTTGCGCTTTCCTCTCTAGTTATCAATAAGCTGAAGCCCTTTCCTTTGTATGGCTCTGGCCCTTCAACACATCTGCAACAGAGCAATTTATATCTTGTATGAGTTGAGAGTAATTAATTTGAGGTCGACTAACATAAATCGTTCAATTGTGAGAATTATTATTATTGAAGACGTGAATAATGTTAAACAAAACTGACCGTTTGATATAGGGCATAACATTTCTGAGCATCATATCGCGCCTGACTTTATCGCCGTCAGTTGCCGGTAAGAGCTTCTCTTGGCCCTCCGATGTCCCCGTGCTGCAAGTGATCCATGGGTACACCAATTTAATTAGCATTTTTTATTTTACTTTACTATACTTCTATTTTGTAATCAGAGCGATCGAGTTACAAGGACGCAAATTAAAGATAAAGACGTAATTTGATCCAAAGTTGCGTTGTTAGAAAAAAAAAATTGTTGATAAGTTTTAAATTTAAATTAGACACATTAGACATGAAACGCGTTTCAAAATTCTGCTAAAAGTGCATAAATTAAGTGTTTACCTAATCCATAGTTCGGAGATAGGTTCATGCGCACAAAGAATTGGTGATAAATCCCCATTATATATGCGTTGAATATCAGGCTTCATGTCCTCATAAGTGACTATTGGCACTTTGGCCTTGAACGTCTCTCGATCGATACACTCATGCAACATACCGTGTCGTTTCAAGTACTCTGTCTCGACGTTTTGGCTTAGGATTTTGGCCAAAACCTTCTCTTGCATCTCGCCACAATTGCTCGTTAGCTCGTCTATGAACTTCACCGACGCTTCATAAGCGTCGGCGCGGCTCCCCTCCTCGGCAGATGTTATCGTTGACACGAGACTTAGACCAACTGCCATGATAAAGGTATAAAATGGTAACGTTACGAGTTTCTTTAAGATATGTGTATATCAGATTTCAATGTTGCTGAGATATGTATATATCAAATTACAATGTTGTTTGATGTATGTCGAGGCATTTTTGCCCCTTTTATAGAGTCTAAGGTAGGTGGCAACGAGCCGAAGGCCAACTTGGCTACTACTTTTATTTTAAAGATTAATTAATCTCTTGATTGACACGTGAATTTGCGGTTGTTTGTTGTATATTGCACCACATACGGAGTATATATGAACAATTGCATTTTCGTTTCACCAATAGCTAGTAATTTTTCAATTTGCGTTATACCGTAGAGCAAATTATGTAATACCCCAAATCTAAGAGAAGAATTTGAAAAACATAAGAAGCTCATATCAGTGTTAGAAAGGATTTATAATGTTACTTATAGTCTCATACCAAAAAAGTTGATTTTCCTTATAAATTCTCATGTGTCGAGAAATTTACAATTGAGCGAACTTGTTAGAGACTAGTATGGGACTATGAGTGACCGTCGTAGAAATATTCCAAAGGTGTGCACAAGTGAGGACAAACCGCACTAAAAGTGGATTGTAACCAAAAGGTGAGGTCAACTTATCGTGAAAGGACCCGTGCGTATAGTCTGTTGCGTGTCGAGCTGTAAAAGGTGACTGCTTCCGATCCATGCGAGGGCATGGTTTATCACAAACAATCAAACATACGAGTAACTATTAACTCCCGCCTCCCGGCACTACAAGTATGACTCAAAATTTATCGTTTTATGTTTGAGAATGATTATTCGAGAACCTATAGTATTTACTCATGAGGCTCCTCGACATGTGCCGATGTGCATGGCAGGTGACGTCACGAAGTATAACGACAAGTCGACAAGTCGAAAATTACCACGATCGTTTTCAAAGAACTCAAGGACATATATATTTTCTTCTTTAATTCGTTTTAGTCACAATTTCAACAGATCCAAGTTAGCTGACTTATTTGCCACATACTTTATGGCAAATTTTCTGTTTATTTTGTGTGCACACATGATTAGAAAACAATTCAAGTATATGACTTGGATAATAACTTGGACAAAAACTAGCGAATTATAGTATCAAGACCGTGAGTCCATGAGTACTTGAATAGTATCGATCGTCATCATTCTCATAATAGAGGTGTATAACCATATTTATAAAATTTTCTAATGTTTTTTAAATTATGCACAATCCTATCTACATCTCTGTCGTAAAAAAGACCACCATACTACTCATGGTCCCGAGACCATGATGCAAGAATTGACGAAATGTAGCAAAGTCGTATTGTGGTTCAAAAATGCATGGTGTTGGAAGTAGAGTTGGATACGTAATGAGTAGGAGGCCACACTGCTACAGCTACGCAATTTCACGTTCAAATTAATGACTTATACCGGAAAATTTTGACCAACAGTAGTTCACCTCAAATCTCTTGAACTTGAACCTTTCTTTGTCAAGGAAAAGTCGCCACGGGCCACGGCAATTATTTTTGGTTTATTTATCTTAACTATTACGGATTTACGGAGTACTTACTATAATTGGTATGAAATATATGACGGCTGAATACGCACGTAGAATGCGAGAGTTGACTGCCCCCGTTTGGGAAACTTCCAACTCCTCGTACGTGTTTCGTGAATGATAATCCATCGATGTCTCAAATTCTCAATCGACATAAAGTCTACATTATTGATGATATAATTGTAAGCTAGGGTCACCCAATAGTTTTGTACTCCTACTCCGATATCGTAACATACTAACATTACTCGCCCATATATGCATAGGTAGTCTTCCGTCTTTTTAGCTTAAAGTGGTGTTGATTATGCACGATGTTAGTCTCAAATATTTTATGCGTTAAGAATCTACTCCGGGAAGACTCACAGGATTCGAACTACTTCGGAGACATCTTAATCATCTATCTTGCTAAACCGAGTGGAAATATTTAAACCAGTGACGAGACAAATCGGATATGACGCGGTGTTGAGAAACAAGCTCCTAATTTGTCAAACTTTAGGCATGCAAGTATACCAAACAACCCAAAAAAAATATCGAACTTACCATGGTTGCTAAATTTGACTGCTGGTTTTGTTCCCTAGCTCTGGGCCGGATATGACCCTTTAGCCCATTTGCTGGCTTATTTGATATGAGCAGAATGCAGATCCAAATCTTCTTCTTGGCAAATTGAAACCAATAAAATCAGAACCAAATGGCAAATATCCTCTTGATCTCTTCAAAAACAAGCAACCCATGTACAATTTCTTCATTTTTTGCACAACCCTTCCACCCTGATGATGAAAACTTACCTAAATTCAGTATGATTGTTGGTGATAGCTTCGTACGTGTTTCAAAACCTCCTTAGACGTAAGAAGATTTTGCTAAAGAGTAAAGAGCTCACTCCTTTAGTAGCAACTAGCAAAGAGAGTTTAAACAGCAGAAAAACGCGATACATCTGCCAAGTTATGGTTGTTTCGATCAAACTATGTGGTTTGTTTCCGGCATACAAAATTGTAGATTGGTTGATGTTCTGCAAGCTCTATTCCGAAATGTAAGTGTGAAGCTGAACTTATTGAGCTCCATTCACGAATAACAGTCTACAAAACTCTCCCAGAGACAAGTAAAAAGTCGTATGTATCAAAAGTTACCATCCATTTACCGGAAAAAATAAACAGAGAGAAATAAACCAAGACAAATCGAAACACATCGTAACTTGTAACAACTTACACATCTTGAAAAATACATGTTCAAGTCTCCTCTAACTATCTGATTGCAACCTCTGCTAGTCACTCTGCTCCACATACATGGAGTAACATTATTTTGCAGAATAAGATTTCTGACAAATTCGAGTAAATTCTTGTTGACAGTTGTAGGTGACAACAAGAACATTGGTAATAGTAGTATACAAGTCTATTATCAAAGTGTATCAAAACAGCACATGACAGATTTACAAAGACGTTTCAACAAACTCCTCTGTACAAGTGCAGCTCCTCTCTTCTGCTACTCTTTACAGTACAGTGACAATCTTTACTGACAATAAGAATTTCGAGGGGGAGCAAGGATGTAAACTGTCACCTGAACATCAGAACTGAGCTACCCTCTGCCATCAGCCTTCAAACCTCTATGAACCTTCGTTGTATTAAAAGTTGAGCTTCTCTTACAATCTTCTTTACAACTTCTCCAGCAGGTAAAATCTCCTTGATCATCCCAACACCTTGTCCAGCATACATGGCCATACTCTCAACATCGCCAGTAGTGGTTTTGTTGGGCACAGTTCCTGCAAATCGCTTGATCTCCTTTTCCTGCCATTGCAAATGGCACACGCTCATGAGCATTTAACATATACTGATATGCCACAAAGAAAGAACTGAATACAGCTAAACTCAGTTTTCAGACAAACACTAAATCAGCTGAGAAATGCATTGCACAGGAGCTGAGAAATGTACTGCACAGGAGTAGTTCATTTTATGTAAAAAAATCAGCTAAATTTGTCCAGTTTTTCAGGAAAAGGTGATCAAGAAAAAACAGGGAGATTTTCTATGTTAATGGCTTAAACTTAATGCTTAGGAAGGCCATTCAATGAGATCCCTGATTCACTTTTTTTTTTCATTATTCTCACTTCACAAGTCGGGAAATATGATAAGCTTACCACTCCATGTATAACTGAACGACCAATCACAGGCTGGTTGGTCTCATCTTCATTTTCAGGAAGAGATCTCCAGTCACTAAAGAAAGGCGTCTGTAAGACACGTTGCGGTGCTCCTGGCCACCTCGCACGACCAAATATGTTAGTGTGCTCTGTTTCAGAATATTCAATCAGTTTCTTTTTGTATGTAGGATGAGCATAGCTTTCCTCAGTGGCAAGAAATCTACATCAAGCAAATAACTTCGCAGATCAGAACATGAATACCCTAGATACAATCCTCGAACTTTATATATTTTACCACATTCCAGAGATTGTGTACTCGCATACCTAGTGCCTAGAGCAACACCTTGTGCCCCAAGTGCCATAACAGCAACGTAGCCACGGGCATCCACAATGCCACCAGCAGCAATCACTGGTATATCCCGCTCCCCAATTAGGTCAACTACTCTAGGCAACAATGCAATTAGTCCCTCCTGCAAAGAATGCATGGAGTTTCAGGAGGATCAAGAGAATTTTACAGTGAATAGCATCAGAAGTTCAGAAATGTCCAGATCAAAATATATACTCTAATCTAGTTGGCTGAGCATTCTATTTTTTAACATGGAAAAAGTCAGGGAACAAACAGTCCCTTTAGCTGAAGCTCCTGGCTAAACTATGAAGCATGCAAATACATTTACAGTGCTTGCCACACGAAATCAAAAAATATAAAATTATTGTTAATTTGTTATTGTAGCAAACTCCATGATAGTTGGAGGCTTAGTACACTAACCTGACCAATCACATGTCCACCAGCTTCACGTCCTTGTACAATGATACCATCCACTCCAACATCTATTGCCCTTTTCGCAGCTTCAACGCTCCCAACCTTATGTGACCATACATCATACATACAGAACATGAGTTGGATAATACTGAGACACTTGAATATTTAACCCAACAACTAGTCCAAAATTATCATACAAGCCAACAAGTAATCTGGTGCAATATAGAGCAAAGCACACTGTAATGTTCACTGAAACACAAGACTAGTCATGAAAGCAAATCCACATTCTCTTTTCCCCAAGTAAAGACCCAATTCTTTTTACAGACGACAACAAATATCATACTTCTGTAGAAAGAAGTCTTCCAAACAAGTAAACAGAAAAGCTACAGAGATCGACCTAACAGCAGAACCAAAATAATACACTTTCAATCGCATCAATACCATTTCACATCTGAAATCGATAACCTTTTCAAGGAAACGCTGCTGGCATTCAAGAATAGGGACAGCCTTTATTAAGAAGAACAAGTTACTTGAACTGTAAGAGACCAAAAAAGTACTCCGTATTAGGGATAGCCTTCAGTAAACGTAATATAACACCACAGAATATTGAACACTCACTTGCGGAACAACGTTAACACCGGCATTATGAGCCCTAATCACTAGCTCCTCCGAGACCTCACCCCAGTACAATTGAAGCACTGCCACTTTCTCTTCCAGTATAGCTTTCAGATTCTCTTCATGAGGAAATGCCAGAACAAGGCCAATACCAAACGCCTTGTCAGTTAATCCCCGAGTCTTCCTTATCATTTCCCTAACGTATTCTGGACATTCCTGAACGTAACCATAAGATTAACAAACCAATATAACTCTGCATAAAATCAGTCAAAACGCCGTTCTCCCAAAGAAAACCAGCGACATTGCACAGACATTCAACGATACACATGCTAGAATAACGGCTCAATGTATATATGACCGGGATTGTGTTTGTGAAATGAGTTCATCCAACTTTGTGACATACTAAACTCGAAATGACAAATGAGGTTCATCCAATGTCAACTTCCTATCAAACTCGCATACATAACAAGGTCTAAAATCGAAACAAATGAACCAACCAGTCAATCCATCTTTGCTTAGGATACAACAACAACAACAACAACAATAGCCTTATTCCCAAAATGATTTGGGGTCGGCTAACCTGAATCGTCATAAGTAACCGTCCCGAGGATGTCATATAGGTTAAAGATTATTGTGAATGAGTTAGAAAATTAATAAAAACACAACTTGATTATGAACACAATAGCTACAATTGCCAACAGTCACAAGCCCCGATTTTCGACGGTTAACCTGGCCAAAACCCGGCCCGGCCCTGATCACCTCTAGGCTCTAGTCCTCTACTATACACACTATGCAATTAAAACCCTTAATTTAGCACTAATCTTACTCAAAATTGAAATTATAAAAAAATAAAAACGGAAACCAGCTTCAAGTTCACGCCAACATGATAAACTATCGGGTTTTCTAACGTGTTTAAAAAACAAAATATTTCCCTAATTAAGTGAGATTCTCACTTGAAAAAACAAAATATGGAATCTCATTGTTGGATTGAGAAGAAAATCACTTACTTAGGGAAACAAATAGACTCTTAACATGTGCTCATTGGGCACACTTTAGAAAAACCGATGAACTATAAATAGTAATCAGAATCGCTAAAACAAAAAAGGAAGGAATTAAAAAAAATGAAATGATACCCAATCAGGAGCACGAAGAAAGCCAAGAGCGCCAGAATTAGCGACAGCAGCAACTAGCTCCGGGCCAGAAATGTCGGGACCAAGTGGGGCCTGCACAATTCCGTACTCAAATCCCAGAATACCTCTCCACCCCATTTCTATTCTCAGCTTCTTGATTACGCTTCTTCTGCTGCTGTGATTATTTTGAGATTAAATTGGTCTGGAATTGTCAATTGTGAATGTGCTCTAATTTATTTATTTATTTAAACATTGTTGTGATGAGAGTGAGAGTAGGGTGATAAAAGAGTACGTAAGCGGGGACGTGTGCGGAGGAGAGAGAGAGAGAGGAAGTGGAGATGTCAATTTTGGTTTTTTTGTTTAATCGGGATTGAACATGCCCTACTGCAGTGCAGCAGCATCGCCCAGAAACTTTGGCTTCTTTGTGAAGCTTCCCTTGTTCATCATTAACTAGTTTTTGCTCCCATGAATTCACGGGTCGACGTTTTTCTTACTTTTCAACGAAAATTGTAAATAATATATCTATGACATAATTTGTGTGAT
>JBBYHQ010000018.1:4861370-4898976 GCA_038382645.1 Spergularia azorica
ATTGGTTTTAGGATGGAACCTCCTTGGACTTATCAAGTGGACTCTCTCTTCTCCTTACGGGTGTGGCCCAGGCCCGCTTAATTTCACAGGTCCCCCTTCACTCTTCAGATAGGAAATTTCTTTTAAAAATGTCTCGAAATGAAATCAATTGTTCGTCTGCTCTGCTCTGCTAGCTTCTTCATTACTCCTCCACTTATTTTGAGGAATTCATTCATCAGTTCATCACTACTCCTGAGTTTGGAGTATTATTGCCATTGAGTTATGTAAGAGATAATGACTTGTACATCAATGATTCAATGAACTAATCGATCAATACGATACATTTTGAAAAAGTTGGTGCCAATAAATTTGTCGGATCATAACGTTATGCCCTCAAAATCGTTCGAAGTATGAAGAAAGTTTAATTAAATTGAGAAGAAACACACGAAATATAGAGATGTGCAGCCAAAGTTGCCGAAGGACGTTGTTTTCAACAGTGGACAACACCCAAAAACAAAACAAAAAATCGATGCGATGAGACAGATTATTTTCACTCAATAATATCAACACTTGAGCGAAATATATTTTCAATGACTGTGCGTGCGGACAATTAATACCTTACTTTGACTGTTCAATTTGATTATATGGACGTGCAACAAGATGATACCCATTCATAGTTTGATACTTATCCCTAATAAACAGGGTTAGCCTTAATTAGTAGGACAATAATGCAAGGATCAAAATCAGTCCAACAGTATACTTTGGTGTAAATACATACATCAGCTTTGGTCGTCTACTTTTTTTTTATGGTACAACTTTGGTCGTCTACAAGTCTTAAAATTTTCACTCCACAGAGTCCACACTCCCCCATGACACAATTTACAATTTTTACACTACACAGGTCAATATCTTCACCATCACACCAACTCTCTCTCTCTCTCTCTCACCCCCATAATAAGTCACTATCACTCGAATCCAAACTTACTCTTCCACGTCACCCTCGAACCTACAGCCTGTCACCCCCCGATTAAAATATTATATTTGCCTGACCTCTCCAATTACTACCCTCCACGTGGATTCCCTAAGACGCTGACATTTCTCCCCCTTCACAGCTGTCATCCTCCATGTCACTCCCTTACTATAAATATCACCTTCACCCCCACGCTCACTTCCATCTCACTCACACTCTCATCCTCATCTTCTTCTACAAGCTTCTTCTTCACATCTCCGTAGTACTTTACAACATTTCAATTCCCGTACGGCCCTCTAAAATGACGAGAAATTACACCCATGCCACTATCTCTCTCCTCTTCCTATTTCTATCACTTTCCTCAGCTGCTCTCGTGAAGCAGCAGCCCATGGTGCTGAAATATCACAACGGCGCTCTTCTCAAGGGAAAAGTTACCGTTAACTTAATCTGGTACGGTAAATTCACCCCAATCCAACGGTCAATAATCGTCGACTTCATCCAATCACTGGGCTCAACTCGGGCCCCACGGCCCTCAGCCGCGTCATGGTGGATGACCACTGAGAAGTACAAAGGTGGGGCCAGCACTCTTACTGTTGGTAATCAAATCCTCCACGAAAATTACCCGTTTGGTAAAATACTAAAAAACTCTCATATTATCGGGCTGGGCTCCCGGCCCAGTAACCAACTCAACTCAATTAATATCGTCCTCACGGCCCAAGACGTGGCTGTGGATGGGTTCTGTATGAGGTGCGGGTCCCACGGGTCAGCGGGCCAGGGGAAGGGAAAGGGAAAGGGAAGGTTGGCTTATATTTGGGTTGGAAACTCAGCGACACAGTGTCCGGGCCAGTGTGCTTGGCCCTTTTATCAGCCCATGTACGGGCCACAGACGCCGCCGTTAGTGGCACCTAACGGTGACTTGGGGGTTGACGGTATGATTATTAATTTGGCTACTTTGTTGGCGGGTACGGTTACTAACCCGTTTAAAGACGGGTATTTTCAAGGTCCGTCAACGGCTCCGTTAGAAGCGGTTTCGGCTTGTACTGGGGTGTTTGGGTCGGGTGCTTATCCGGGTTACCCGGGAAATGTGTTGACGGATAAGGCAACGGGTGCGAGTTATAATGCGTTTGGGGTGAATGGGAGGAAGTTCTTGCTACCGGCGATGTGGGACCCCAAAACTTCAGCTTGCTCTACGCTTGTTTGATTTTAGGGAAGGGTGATATAGTCATTTCAAAAAGTGGGAGAATGGAGATTGGTGGTCTGAAAAGGTTAAAAAAGTAAAGTGGAGGGGTAAAAAGGTAAAAGAGTGGGGATTGGAAGTGGGGAATGCACTTTTACCCAAAAAAGAAAATGGATAAAAAAATGTAGATAATGGCGTCACGGATGTATATTGCGAAGTATGATGATCAAGTAGTAGAATTTGGTGTTTGTCGTTTTGTGGTACTTGTGTATATGTTCTATTAATATATAAATCTTGTCTTGGGAAGTACGAGCAAGTTGTCCTTGTGAAAAATGTGTTGCAATCCATATCCATTGTATATACTTGGGTACTTTGTATGTAAATTGAATGAATGGAAAAATCTAAAAAGTTACTTAAATTAAACTTAGTAAGTTAACAAAACAGGTGCTAATGGTTGCGAAAGTTACATGACTTTAGGACAGGTTAGATGGAGATCGAGTGTGTAGAGGCGATAATCTTATCTATTTTCACAAATCAAATATCACGCACAGACGCACTATTGCAATGTTCACGTAAATGTGCTCCATGATAATCATACTCGCATGAAAATATAGTTCAAAGTAAATGTGACATTTGAAAGTTTTTTTTTTTTTTTTTCTTGGCCGAGTAATGTGACGTTTGAAAGTTAAGGTTCACCCAATCTTTGTACAAGGACAACAAAGAATTGAAGAAGTTAATCATAGAGCAGAGTTTCGGTGGTCCTTCATTTCTATTTCATAGAGTAAAATTCGAAGAGTTATGTCACACCATAAGTCCATAATTTATTGAACTGATGCACGCCCTGAATTTTTTAGAAACTTGCAGTAGCTAAACGCTGCACGCTGCTCGTGCGGCTCTTTTTAGCTGATAAGAGTATAAGACTTGCTAGTGGCTATCTATTGTGCAAGATCGACCAGTGATACATGGCTTCATGCTCATTTGTTGCCATATTGTTGGCCTAGTTTTATTTAATAAAAGTGGAGTTTAAGTTCTTGCTTAGGAGCTTGAGAAAGATAAGATTCATTTACCCTCGTTTTCTTGCTTTCAAGGGTCTAGCTGCCCGCCATGATTGGCACGCTTATCCGAGATGTGTCTTAGTGCCCGGTCTATCAGTCATTTTTACATAAGAATTAAAAAAGAAATTGAAAGGTACTTAACTAAAGTGTTGATCATATGAATGGCTGAGGACAATGTTGTGATTAAGATTGAGATTGTATTGGTATCATTATCATATAGTCAATGGATCAAGGTTAGATACTTGGATTTGTGCATACGCGAACTGTTAATTTGTTTTGTATAGAATTTCACTATTCCATCGATTTTGTTTGTCATTCGCAGTTCATTTCACTCCGTTCAACATAAATGACTTCTAAAGCCATCCGACACCAACTTCTTTATGTTTTCGATTTACTTCGTTCAAGGGGTTGTTGTGGAAATATACTTTGCTAGTAGAATAGTCAAAGAAGGACATTGGGTGGAACCTAAAGTACCTAGGACCAAAATAGGAGAGATCATGGATTGTTCACCTTTGAAGTTTGAACCAGGATTCTTGGGTAGGTGTACGTAGTAAGTACTCCTAATAAGACAACCATAGTGATGAAACAAGTTGTGCGTTTGATCATCCTCTCGGATAGGCGGATTCCAATAGATGGATAAATACAAGTGCAATAGATCAAATCGTACAGTTGGCTCATTTATTGAATTTGAATCTTTTTGAGGGGTCATAGCTACTCTTGTTTGAATTCCTTGGAACCAATTTACAACTCCCTTGAGTCCCTTCTTCAATTCTTCGGTTTATTTAGCAAATGTTAGTTACCGAAAAACTCGGATTTGAAATGTCTTACTGTAATATTTTTTTTTTTTTTTTTGGCAAACGGCCATTGTGTCGACGCTATTCCACCCCCCCCCCCTAGGCCACTAACATACAGGAAACTGACCCATGCCCACCCATTTGCCACCCTTTTTACAAACTAACGATACACATACCCAGAGTTCATTATCCGTATGGGAACATGTTACCCAAAAAGCTTATTATTTTTGGCCTAATGATTAAGAAATCAATCTATCAAGGGGTTGTCTCGACTCTCGAGTCCGAATCTTTTATATCCTCATCTACCAAACTTTAAATACTCCTATGTACCAACGATCAAATTAAATTGGACCTGAAATTGAACTTCGGCCCACAAAAAAACTCACAAGCCCAACAATAATTTTTCCGAATTAAGTAATTCTAAAACGACACTCTCCACCAAAACCCACTCCTTTTTCTCTGCTGTCTCGAAGCAGCTGAGAGTCAGAGTCCGTCAGTCCGAGACACCATCCGCGAAGAAAAAAAAAAACAAAAATGGCGCAATCGGAAAACTATGACGTCGACATGACTACTCCGGCTGACGTCACCGACGGTGATGCTTCCGCGGTACGCTTCACTTTCTCTCTCCTCAATTCTCTCTCTTACAACAACTTTCTAACGCGAGAGATTAATAATTAATTCTCATGAATTATATCGAAACCCTAAGTAATAATAATCATAATCGCATAATAATATCATGTTAATCGTAATCTTATAATAATTAATTATGATTATTATAATGTAGGATGTGGAAGAGATGAGGAAGAAATTGAAGGAGATGGAGGATGAAGCTGCTGCGCTTCGTGAGATGCAAGCCAAAGTTGAGAAAGAAATGGGCGCCGTTCAAGGTTTTCCCCCTAACCCTAACTTTCTGTTGTTGATTAATTTTTCTAGGGTTTGCGACTTTTATATTTCGGTGATTTTGATGTGATCATTAACTTATTTGTTGCCAATTGTAAGAATACACATTGTGTTATGGTGTGGTTGCGTGTAGAAGACGCTTTTCGCGTTTGATTGTAGAACTAGCGAAACAATAATTTACGGCTTGTTGTGAATCGTCGACCGTTGGTACATTTGTGTGTATTGTGCAATAAAATGTTGTTTTAGCATAGTTTTGGTTGGAATTGCATGTGGTTGAGTAACTCGGAATAAAGGGTGAAGAGAGTGTTATATAAGTTCAACGATAAAACCGAATTATAATGCTGTATGTAGCTTCATATACATTGTGTCAGTGTATCTGCATTAAGCAGTCTGGAGTCTCTGGACTTAGGGAGTTAGGGAGAGTGTAGTTTTGGTTAAAATCGCATGTGGTTGAGTAACTCGGAATAAAGACTGAAGAGAGTGCTATGTAAGTTGTACAATAATCCGAAATGTAATGCTGTATGTAGCTTCGTATACAATGTACATTGTGTTAGGAGATTTGCATTAAGCAGTCTGGACTTGGGGAGAGTGTTTAATTATGTTGTCACTGCGTATTCCTATCGTTGGAGTGTAGGTTTCCGAATTTGTATGAGCTTAAAGCAGTCATTTGTGGAATTTCGACGTGGCGTTTGCTTGAGTGGTATATATGGTTAATTGGATATGATCAAGTTTTTGTCTGCAGTTTTTGTGGTTGATATATTTGAAATGGGTGTATTGGAGCTGTATTGAGCAGTTTTGGGTTATGTATTAGTTGGGCTGACAGCTTTCGTGCAATGCAGACCCCGGTGCTACAGCTGTTGACCAAGCTAACAAAGAGGAAGTTGATTCTCGGTCAGTTTTTGTTGGCAATGTGAGTCTGTTTTCTTATGTATTACTCTGTTGTTTAGGTGCATTCTGTGTAATGTTGCTTGTTTGCTTGTCTGTTTCCAAGTTTAAGCCAGTGTGTGGTACTCTTTAGATCCGATGCTACATTGCTCGACTATGCTCTCTGTCTCACTTAAAGTTGAAATTTAGATACATTGGTTTAGGCCTTGTCCCATGCTATGCAGAATGTGTGTTTCTTTTATATTTTGGTTCAGAGGATGATCTTGGTGTTGCTTTTGTGGTGTAATGATGATTTTTCTATGAGAACTTGAGGAGCAATCTGGTTGGTTGTGTTGTGACGACTGGTGCGGATACGTCACCATGTCATGGTCAAAGTTTGGTGATGGGGAACCACCTTCTTATGAATCTTGAAGTCTTCTCTGCAACGAATTTGCGGCCTAGTAGTTAGTTGTGAACTTGTGGATCCTTTAGACATTAGGTGAATGTCATATTGAAGTCACCGTCTTCTATTGCTGTTACTTATCTCCTTTGTTGGCTCGAGTAGCTAAATTTAGCTTGTGACAGCTTGAATTCTGACCTTGGTCAAGTTTCCTCATCAGATAGACAGCAGTGATTTTGATAGTGACAATCGACTACTCACTGCAAAGTCAGTAACATGGCACATCTTATTGCAGATTTGCATTGAGATGTCTATTGTCCTTGAACTTTCTTGTTCAGTTTGGACATTTTCTATGCCTAGAGAGTAGAGACCCTCCTGTGGATTTCGATTTTAGTTCTCTTAGCTGACCAGGTTTAAGACTCGATTCTGCAGGTGGATTATGCTTGCACACCTGAAGAGGTGCAGCAACATTTTCAGTCATGTGGAACTGTAAACAGGGTGACTATCCGGACCAATAAGTTCGGACAACCGAAGGGGTATGCTTATGTTGAATTCGTGGAGACTGAGGCTGTTCAAGAAGCGCTTCGCTTGAATGAATCTGTTCTGCATGGTCGCCAGTTGAAGGTCAGGAGTCTTTTGATAGTTTCCATTTCATGTGGCTGATATGCCTCCATGAGCGTCACCATTCACAACTCTCTGTTAATTTGAATTTACTTTTATGGACCAAAGGTTACTGCCAAGAGAACAAATGTCCCTGGAATGAAGCAGTTCCGCGGCAGGCGCCCAAATCCATATATGAGCTATGGTTTCAGGGGAGCATACGCACCACCTTATTTCTACAACCCTTATGGATATGGGTAAGTTACACCTATCTTCATCATGCTCTACTTGCTTTTTTTGTCTCTCCATGATGACATGTTCCTGGTATACAGTGCTTAGTTGTTACCTGTTCCTTGTTGCAGGAAAGCTCCAAGGTTCCGAATGCCAATGCGTTATGGACCTTACTAGTAGATAAATGCCGGAGTTGTTCTGAGCATCGATTGTTTGAGGGCAGTCTCGAGAGGAGGACATATTGTAATACGACTACTTTCTTAAACCGTCTCATTATCTGAGTTGGTGACTCTCTCGCGGGTTCTGAGAGGAGCGCTTTTGCAGCAGTAACTATAACTTTATGATCAACAGTGTAATTACAGCAGTGGGCTTTCTGAGGATAATCTAGGTATTCATATTCATATTCTTTCTGGTCTGCCTGTTCAAGTTTACTAGCAAGTCATTTGTGTGTGAATCTGACGCATAATAAACCGTTTGCGCTATCACGACGACAGAGAAACTATAACCCAACACCCCCATTGATTTCATCTTCAGTACGTAGATGACCTCTTATGTCACACGCTATGCCTGCATGTCTCGGCCAGGGATATAGGTAGCTTGTGCAGATAAACGACGAGGCGGACAGAGTTTTTCGTAAAAAGTGATATAAATTGTATGGAGTATTTTTTTTTTCTTTTCTCAATCGACAAACTACATAAAAAATGATTCGATACCAAAAGCTAGAAACCTATAATTCTTACTGCAAAGTAAATCAGTCACAAAGAAAAACTAGCGAGGAAAGATGTCTGTAATGACCAATACGATCCCATGCAAGCTCCACCACCGTAACAATCGTCGGCAATGTGTTAATGTGTTATTCGAGGTTCGGCCCAGGACAATCGGAGTTGGTCACCGGACAGCTGGAAGCTTAAGATAGCTCACCAGTTGCCTAATTACTTGGACCCGGTTGCGTTGGATTCCGTCCTTAAAACTATACTCTCACGTACCGATTTTGTTTGCCGGTGAGGCCCCCAGCCTTGAGAAGCGGCTTGCGCAGGCGGCCGTGGGAAAGGCCTTTGTCCTCCAGGGCGGGCACTGTGCCGAGAGTTTTAAGGGTTTCAATGCGGATAGTATTAGGGAATAGGGATACGTTTCGGGTTCTTCTTCAGATGAGTGTTGTTCTTATGTTTGGTGGCCAATTGCCTGTTCTTAAGGTTGTCTTTCTTACGTTAATTTTCTTTTTTTCTTTCTTATACACTTACAGGGGTGACATTGTAAATGCTGACGCATTTGATGAAAAATCCAGAATTCCAGATCCTCATAGGATGGAACAAGCCTACACTCAATCTGTGGCAACGTTGAACCTTCTTAGAGCCTTTTAGAGTGGAGGATATGCCGCTATGGAGCGCGTCAAAGATTGGAATCTCGACTTTGTTGATCACCAAAAGGCAAAAGTACTTTCTCTAATATGTCAAATTCCGTCACCAGTAATTCCCACTACATCTATCTAGTAAAATTGTAATATGTCCCAAACTTAATTGATTTTGATGTGTTTCAACAGATACCAAGAATTAGCGCATCGAATTGACAGTGATCATCCTATTCTGAGAACAAAAGATTTTGGACCTCACATGAGTGCTTTGCTCTTGCCATATTGTGATCCAAGACTCAATGCTTCCCAATCACTCGAGCTCGCGTACAACATAGCCGAGAGGCTTCGTTGGAGAAGACTAGCAGCAGGGGCAAGTTACTCTTCATTTTACACCCTAGGAGACTTCAACGAGTTTACGTGTAAAAATTAGAATTCAATGCAAAAATGTACAAACTTTTGCATATTAATTAGACTTATCAACTCAATGTTCAAGAGTTTGACCGAAGGATGTGTCTGACATTCGTTCGGACCAAACACGGTCCCCAAGTGGACCATATAGCAAATACGAGCAAACATTATGTTGATTTGATACGAGATTCAATCAGTTTAATAACTAGAGATATCGAGTCTGAATTCCGAGAATGTACTACTCACAAAAAGTCATAAAACAACGTAACTCTTTCAATTTCACCGATCAAACTCGATTATAAACTAAATCGGATGGTGCAAACCAAAACAAGGAGGGGATGCGCCGCCACCATAGTGATTATGAAGTCTACCAACCAACTAGGCAAACTTATATCCGTATATTTCCAAAATAAGTGATAAGATCCGCAGTTCCCCGTACCAGTAGAATCAGAAAAATCAGACACAAAAACAACATTAGAATAACCAGTTTGGTTTTCCTGACTCAAAATCCTATCTATCCTGAAACAGGGGAGAAAATAAAAAAGTCGAGTATTGCACAAGTTTCATCACCAAAAATGGCTCTGACAACAACAGCAGCAGCATCAAATTCCCTTGTTCTTCATCATCATCATCGTCACCACAAAATCAACACACGAAAACCACACCAACCCAGTTTTATCAGAGCCTCCGCCTCCTCGAAAACCACCCATTCAACGAACCCAAAATGGTCAATCGACAGCTGGAGATCAAAGAAGGCGCTTCAGCTTCCCGAGTACCCCGATTCGAACGAGTTGAACTCGGTCCTCAAGACCCTTGAATCGTTCCCACCTGTTGTCTTCGCTGGGGAGGCCAGGAAACTTGAGGAGCGTATTGGACAAGCTGCTATGGGGAATGCTTTTATTCTTCAAGGGGGTGATTGTGCTGAGAGTTTTAAAGAGTTTAATGCTAATAATATTAGGGATACTTTTAGGGTTATTCTTCAGATGGGTGTTGTTCTTATGTTTGGTGGTCAATTGCCTATTGTTAAGGTATAATTTCTTCTGCAAAATTCAGATTTTTTTTTCTTCTAAATTTGATGTTGTGGGTGTTTTATATGTGGTGTGATTGTGATGTGGTATTCATTTGATTTTGATGTTAATTGTAGAATTTTGATGTTGGTATGTCTTTCGTTTTTTGGGTCATCCGTGCGCGGTTTCTCTATGTTTCAATAGGCGTAAGGCTTGCGTACATCCGACTCCCCTTTACCTGGTGGGGGCCCTTAAGGCGCTTGGGGTAATGATGTTGTTTGTTGTTGTATGTATTTCAATCGTTAAATTAACTCGAACTTTGAATTGGGTATAAGGGGGACAGTTATAAGAAGGAAAGGTGACATCTTTTTTGGAAATCTATATTGAACTTTATAAAATAGGGGTAAGATTTGCTTATATCTGACCCCCTTACGTAGCCATAGGCGCGAGACTTTGAGACACTAGGGTAAAATGTTGTTATTGTTGTTGTGGAGTATTGAAGTTCATGCATGTTTTTTTTTTGTGGTAAATTGTATGTTTGATTGATTGGAGGTTTCTAGTGTGTGTTCATGTTTTGGGGTAATTGGTGATTTATTTGTGTGTAAGACGTTTTGGGTTGAGGAAGTTGGATGGGGATACAGTTGTTTCCCCCACTTTCAGAGAGGAAGAGTAGGCATGGCTACTGAATGTTTGCGACGTTTCGTTGTTTCTGTCCTGGCCTTATAATCCTGATGATGTGTGTGTGAATTCTTCATTCATTGTGAAAGTTTAAGGGTTGCTTCACTTGCTACTTGCAAATAGAGATGTTGTTGTGAAGTTGGGAAATGAGAATCTGATCGGGCGTTGTTTGTAGTTCAAGACTGAAGTTGTTTTGGTGTGTAGGTTGGCAGAATGGCCGGTCAGTTTGCAAAGCCAAGATCAGATCCTTTTGAGGAGGTAAATGGTGTAAAGCTTCCAACCTACAGGGGGGACAATGTTAATGGGGATGCATTTGACGAAAAGTCAAGAATTCCGGATCCCAACAGGATGGTAAGGGCTTACACCCAGGCTGTGGCAACTTTGAACCTTCTTCGGGCCTTTGCTACTGGAGGGTATGCTGCGATGCAAAGGGTCTCGCAGTGGAATCTTGATTTTACTGGTAACAGTGAACAAGGGGACAGGTACTTACATTCTCTTCCCTAAATATTAGAAATGTTCACTAATTTTGTACTTTTGATCATCGTACGTTCTACCTCTCCCTTATCACTTATCACTCTGCTTATCTCTATCAGATTGAATGGAGATCGGCACCTGATGTCCACTGTCTGAATATGAATATTGTTTGATGATGTGCTATTTAAAGTGTGATCTTCAAAGTTTTATCATGTCTATGTCTATGGATGTGACTGGTGTGTGACTGTGTGTCTGTGTGTCTGTGTCAACAGGTACCGTGAATTAGCTCACCGTGTTGATGATGCTCTTGGTTTCATGGCCGCTGCTGGACTTACTCCTGATCATCCTATTATGAGAACAACAGAGTTTTGGACATCACATGAGTGCCTGCTGTTGCCGTATGAGCAAGCATTAACAAGGGAAGACTCCACTACTGGGTTGTTCTATGATTGTTCTGCTCATATGCTTTGGGTAGGAGAGCGTACCCGACAACTTGATGGTGCTCATGTTGAGTTCTTGAGAGGAATAGCCAATCCCCTCGGGATTAAGGTATTTGAACTACGATCACTCTATGTGCACATTTACCAGATTATGAAGTTACTGGCACGCTTCTCGTTTCTGTTAGATTAAATTGATCTCTGTACAATTATACATTTATACATAATGTCTTGATTATGGCTTTCTCAATGTGCTCTGTGTGAATCAGGTGAGTGATAAGATGGATCCAAAGGAGCTAGTAAAGCTCATTGACATTCTAAACCCTCAAAACAAGCCTGGACGAATCACTGTGATTACAAGAATGGGAGCTGAGAACATGAGGGTAAAGCTTCCACATCTTATCAGGGCTGTTCGCGGTGCTGGTCAAATTGTGACTTGGGTTAGTGATCCAATGCACGGGAACACAATCAAGTCTCCCTCTGGCCTGAAGACGCGTTCCTTTGATGCTATCAGGGTATGAGTCTCAATTCTTATTTTGCTTTAGTCTCTACTCTGCAGTCTCTCCCCTGAATTGATTTCTTGGGGAATGGTTATAGTATTATTGTTCGCATACCAGAATAATTTGTGTTTGTTGCTTTTGTTCAACTCCCTCGTTCATTAGCTGAGAGAATTTTGTTGTTGCGTCTTTAAACCAAACATTTGCTCTTCTCAATTTAGATGATCTTGAAGCTACTGTCCATATACCATACATGTCTGTAAAGACTTTCTAATCAAATTGTGTTCTTTTTGTGTGACAAAGGCCGAGATAAAGGCATTCTGTGATGTACATGATCAAGAAGGAAGTTACGCTGGAGGAATTCATCTAGAAATGACCGGTCAAAATGTGACAGAATGTGTTGGAGGTTCACGTACCATCACTTATGATGATCTTAGCTCTCGGTACCACACACATTGTGACCCTAGACTCAACGCTTCCCAGTCTCTTGAGCTTGCATTCATCGTCGCAGAGAGGCTTCGGAAAAGAAGAACTGCAGGACAACGCTCTTTGGGCAACAATGCCATTTAGGTTAATTACCTGTGTTTGATTCCTAAAATTGGCGTTCTGTAAGAAAGTAACTAGTTTTATCTTCCCACGTATGTAAGCAATAAGTTCGGTGTTTTTTGTTTTTGTTTTTTTTTTTCTTTAGACAAAGGAGCAAGAAGTTTTGATTTTCATTTGGGGTGTAGAAACTGGAAATTGCTTTAAGATTACATTATCAAGTGCCAAGTCTGCCATGTACTTGAGCTTAGACGGAGTATAGCCTTGTTTTGCTTACTACGGCGGGCTAGCGGCATAGCTACCAGACGGAAGCTTTGAGACACCGGAGTACTAATGTGTTTTCAGTTCTGCGATAATTTTTATTTTTTAATCCGTTAAATGGAATAGCAAAATGACTTAAATCACCGAGTCGAATGAGATTTCTTTCACCCGAGTGATGCCAATAACACATAGAATACGCAAACTAATGAAATAACACATTTCGTTATGCAGTAATATGCTGCTGACATATCAAATCAGCAAATTCACCGACAACACATATACGGAGTATATAGGATACGAAAATTAACACGAGAATAACGCATTTAGTTATGTCGGAGTGTTCAACACTTCAAGAAATTTTATCAAAAGCTTATGCAGACTTATACTAAAATTTCCTCAAATTGTTAAAACTCGATATGGTCCGAATTCCTCTCACATATTGAAAGTATTTCGTACTGTAAAACAACGTCGAGAAGCATTGAATCTGCGCAACAAGTATTACTGTAAACCAACGTGTTATCATTTCACCAAATTATTGCCTAATTTAATTGGGGGTCAGGTACACGCAACCTTATCTCCCTCAACACTCTTGGCTACACTGTGCCACCGGTACGCTCAACAACATTCCTGCACAACACAATTTCAACTGTTTTCTTCATCTCTCAATCACTTTTATATAAACCCACTTTCATAATTCTCCAACATTTTCGTTTTATTTTGCCTATTAATCTTCCCAGGTACTCTACTCCCTTTGTTTTTATACTCTTTTCATCTTTAATTTTGGCGTTCTGGGTTTTAATCAGCATATTTTACTCTATAATGGGTCACAAATCAATTTTTTTTTTTGGTTTGATTCAGAATTTATGCAAGAATGATTTGATTTAGAGGTAATTCTGGTAAAAATTTGTTATTAATACTATTTTTTTTTTTACTGTGTGTAGGTTTCAGTATGAATTTCTAGTTACAATTGCTAATTCTATGGCTTCATTATGCTGCCTCAATCCGGTTTTACAATTTGGGTAAGTTTATTAGTGTAAGATATTATATAATTTTGTGTATTATGAATTTATGATGCATGCAGATTTAATGCCGAATTTGAGGTTTTAGAACAATTTTAATGATTATATTTGTTCGCTAGGTAATAATTTGTCCAACATTAGGGGGAAGTAGTTTTTTTGGTGTAATTATTTAGGAGGAAATTTTGTGCTGTAATTTTTTTTGGTATGGGATTGTCTGCTACTTTAATCTGTCCAACATTAGGAGGAACTTTTGTGCTGTAATTATTTCCCTGTTGGTCGGTGCGACTCTCGAAGCAAATTTCATTTTGGGGTCATCCGTGTGGAGTCTCTATATGTTTCAATAGGGGTAAGGCTTGCGTTCATCCGACCCCCTTATCCCGCCTTATGGCGGGGGTCTTTAAGGCGCTGGTATGATGTTAGCGATGTAATTATTTTCCCGTCGGTTGGCTTGTGTTTCTTTCTTGAAATGGACTGCTTGTGGTGAGTGCTGTGATAGGTATGTGATGTATACATACATGATGTGTTTATTTTAGACATCATGGTGTTTTTCGTATGTTTGCGTGCTAGCTTGAGCGGAAACAATGGAGTGCCTAGGCCACTGAGAGTTAATGTAGCATTCCTCTGTATTTGATTCAGGAAGTGGCCATCACTTCTTAGGCATTGTCAATTTTAGGGTTGCTACTTTGTCGTGTGCTTGATAAGCTTCTTTTGTGTGAACTTTTTTTTTTTCCTTTGTTGAACTTTTCGGACTTGTGTGACTTATGGTATATATTGCTTCCTTCTTAGAATTATCTGGGAAAATCGAATTGTTTTCCGTACATGTCCAAAAGAAGCAAATATGAGTTGTACTAGTAATCGTTTCCTTGGGCAGGTTCCCAAATTTCCTCAGGTTATTTTTAGCCTTCACTTAACAGGTATCTAGAAGTATTTCTCTTGTAGGAACACTTTTCGGAACTTGCTTTAAAGTCTTAAGATGGAGAGGGAACTGTATCACCTCAAGCTCTGTTTCCTAACCCTTCATTTGGGTCCAGATGGGAACATAGGCTAGAGGGAAAAGGGTAATTTCTCGGATTTTTGTTGAAAGACGGGGAAGGAAACTTTGTGGGACGATCTTAATGGTCATCGTCATCCCACACATCCGATGAGAGTCGCATTCAAAAGTCCCCTCAACCCATCAGGGTCTATGTTCAAGATTAATTGTAAATTTTTGGAAGGATAATGTAGTTCCTTGTTTGTGCTAGATAGTTTGTCACTTTGTCATTTTGGAGTATGATGGCTCTATTGGTTGTTAATATCTTTCACTTAGATTGACAATTTTAATGATCTGTTGTCTATGGCAAGTCAGAGTCTTTTACTTCACTTAAAGACTAAGTAGATGAGTATGAAATTGTTTCCCAACTCTCTGTCTTTTTCCAAATATGACACGTTACGATGCAGGTTCTAAGACCCGTTCTGTATATTATGTGTCGTGGGTCGTGATCTTGCTTGCTATGGGGGCATGAGGACTGGCAAATTTGAGAATGCTCATAGTTTATTTTACTATTGTGTTACCAAGACGAAAAGAAAAAAAGGTTGCCTTATAGTACATGCATTATTGTCTTTCATACATTTTTTAATAGAGCTTGTCAGCTTGAAAGAATTATTAATTCAAACCCTATGGTAGAAACTTAGAGATGCTTGCCAAGCTCTTAGAGACGACCCTTCTCACCTCTTCATCACTATATACTCTGCGAGCTGACCATCGGTTAATCATAGCATATTACCCTGTTACCAATTGTGATTTCATCACTTGTTAATAGACCGGGTTTAGAATTGTGCTAATTTTATTACAAAGCAGAAAAATCTCTCCTAACAAGGTTCGATAACCTTACTCATGAAGTTGCACTTTATATCAGAACCGGCAAATAAAGTGATAAACAGCCCGTGGCCCTATAGCTGTGGTATAGGTCTATGACTGTCTTCCTAACTGTATACTGGTGAGCTTTTTTGGAAGACAGGAGTCACGATATGCAATATGTTTATGAATGTTCGTCTGTTGTGGTCATCTACTTATCCTCTCTTGTAGTTAAGGCCTTAAGGTCATTCTTAACAAACATACTATTGTTGCTAATGTACCCTTGCAACAACATTCATTGTCAGGTATTGTCCAAGATCTTCCTTCCTTGGTACGAGTACCAAAATATACGGTATTCCTCATAAAAGGGACCGAATTTATTTTCAGATTTTAAGAGAAACCTTGAAAGAAAAAATCTCTCAGAAGCGCTGGTGGACTATCTCCAAGTGCATTGAGACGGATTCTGAATGGAGTTGTAAACAGGATAAACCAGATGTTTCTCAAGCTACTTTGATATGGAGGGCCATCAAGTTACCAATTTATTCTGTTGCAATAATTCCACTTACTGTAAGCTCTCTTATTAATGGTGGAGTGCCTGCGTTAACTTTTAAAACTACTCTTCCTTGAACTCGCACATCAGGCAGCATGAGTTTGAACCTTTCTTTGCATTGTCAATTTGTCATTGATTGTAGAGCTAATGAACTCCAGCATATCGCAAATAGTTATTGATGGCAGCAATATCGTAGACTTGTAGTGGTTCCTCCTTTTGACCCTTTCTCAAGACACGTCAATCAGTATCTAGTTATAAAGCTCCTACTTTCATTTCTCAGATCTTCAAATGTGTAAATAGGAAAGCACAACGTCAATCCTTCTCCTCTATACAAAATGCAAGCTGGTTGTGGTTTCTATTTGAACTACACGATCTAAGAACGTTGTTCGACTTATGTTTCTAGGTTGCCAGTGGTTCTGCCTATCTACAGACGGGGCTATTTTCTGTAAAGCGTTATCTTGGGCTTCTGGTGTCTTCCATGTCTATCATTACATGGCTAAATTTAAGGTTAGCTCTGTGCAAATTGTAATGTTACAAAATTCTGGTGTTTTCTTTTAGGGATTTATACTCTATATATCTTTTTTTTACCAGCCTTAAGCCTCCAGTGACTCAGTGAGGTTTGATTCTTAGGAACATTTAGGTAATGCATCCTTTCCACTTCAGTTAGGGGGTCTTGAGTAATGAGTAGGAGGAGTTATGCCTGTTAAATGTGACATGCTGTAAAAGTTTTGAAGCCAACTTGTTGATGCATGACTTCCTAAGTTCCTAACTTTGGTCATCGCTGAATAGGAGATATGGTTTCATGCATTTGCCCTATCCCACCCTTCCCATCTCAATGTAGTTGGAACAAGATAGGGAAGTACTAGAAAGATATATCGATCAATCTTTCAAGACTGATGTCATGTGACTCATGTTACCTTTATGGACACTTCAGGCCTTCAGGGAATTAATGACGTAGGAAATGAATATTTCTGAGTAAAACCTCCCTGTCCCCCCCCCCCCCGCGCGCGCGCGCGCGGAAAGTGGTGTGCAATAATTTTGTTAATCAAAATTACCATTTACGCTGGTAAGCTGGTTAAATGGTAGTTCCTTTTATTTGGACACACTCACTTACATCACCTTCCTACTATAGCCACTGTGGACAGCTTTTGAATAGCCCTGATCGAGAAATAAAAAAAAGTTCTGTAATTATTTGGAGTGGCATTACTTTGTATGTTTTATATTTTTGTGTCACTTCCTGGAGATGGAATATTGAATTGAAGTGGTGGCTGTGTGGAAGAGGTAGAAACTTGTTTATCATTTACAGTGATGTGTGGCATTCTTCTCCAGCGTAATAATCTCCTTGCTTAAGTACTTTATTTAAGTGTACGTCATCCTTTGAAAATTGTACCAGAAGCAGCTGCATTTCAGTGTTTATTAATTTGCTTTCTTGACAGAATTTTACTCTGCTAATATTTGTTCACTGCTTCTCTGCGCTTCTGAATTGGGCAGCAATGATGTATATGATTTTGACACAGGAGCAGATAAAAACAAGCAAGAGTCAGTAGTGAACATTGTTGGAAGGTGTGTTCCTTCCTAATTATGTTCTCATGTTTGTATCTCTGTAAATCTATTAAACTTTTATGCTATGTTAGTATGTATGTATTTTTGGCGTATTTACTTATATTTTAAAGTTTAACCTAACATCTAGAAAAGCTATATGATTGACTTCTTGTGCTCCACCTTTCACCCTGAAAGCCGAACAGGGACCCTTGTTGCTGCCAACATGTTACTGGCTTTTGGTCTTTTAGGTTTGGTTTGGGTAGCCCTAGACGCTGGAAATGTGCGTTCGATATTGCTGTTGCTCTGTGCTGTTATGTGTGGTTATGTTTATCAGGTATTTTACTATTAGCTTGATTTGGGAAGTTGTGGTTGCTAATTTATAGTATCCTTGCCGAATAATGTGTAGCTGGTATTGTGTCGTTGCCTATTGCTGAGTTCAATGCGCGACATAATGGCCTGGCTGGACAACAGCTCTTAGACTTTGTTCTTTTAAGTTTTAAATCACTCTTGAGATCTTATTTGACGTATGCTAATGTATTGCAGTACCCACCATTTCGGTTAAGCTACCAAGGACTAGGTGAGCCCTTGTGCTTTGCAGCATTTGGACCCTTTGCAACCTTAGCATTCTATCTAATGCAGATCACATCTAGGTACTCTCTATCTCAGCATTTCATATAGTATAATATTGGAACATAAGCATTGGTGCCACACATGTGTTCTAACGATCTTGGACGTGTTTTACAGGGAAATATACTATTATCATCACATAACAAGTACAATCCTCTCTGCGTCAATTCTTATTGGCTGTACGACCACCTTAATTTTGTTTTGTAGCCATTTTCATCAGGTTGAACCTTTCCCACTTTTGTTCTCTCCTAAATCTTTGGCAATCATGGTATGTTTAGATAGCTGACAACTTCTTTGAATGTCAGGTCGATGGTGATAGAGACGTTTGTAAATTTTCCCCATTGGTAACTCCATTTTGGCCTCTAGAATATTTTTTCGCATTTGAGAGACTATTCATATGTTATCTCATGGGTAATTGATTAAATGCAGGTACGGATTGGCAAGAAAGCTGGGTCAAAAGTTGTGAAGATAGCAGTTATGGGGCTGTATAGTTTCCTTTTTATTCTTGGTATTGGAAATGCTCTCCCCTTGGCTAGCACTGTAAGTTCTTCTGTCTGGTTTTGCTGCTTTTTTTTCTTAGAATCCAAGTGATTTGTTTCTTTCCTTCCTCGCTGATTATTGCATCTTCAAATAATGCCTTATTTATTGCATACAGGTTTTATGCGGCTTAACGTTACCGATGGGGATGTATGTTGTTAGTTATGTGGAGGAAAATTACAATGTGAGCAACCACTTGGTTTTCAGCTGGTTTTGACTTTTGTCATTCATTCCATTTCTTGTTGCATGAATATTAGTTTTTAAAGTATCTGCTTCTCATGGGATGAATCAATTCACAGAGCTTTATGTAAGACCCTAAAAATATGTGTGCTGAGGGGTCCTTGCTTTTGCCATCACAAATGTGATATAGTAACGACTAACGATTGTGGGGGAAGTTGAGATTTTTGTTGCTCTTTGTTGTTTCCTTTACGGTTTGGTGACTGTTTTGTGACCGTGTTTATCAGGATAATGAGAAAATATTCATGGCCAAATACTACTGTGTGAGGTTGCATGCTTTGTTTGGAGTGGCATTGGCAGCTGGTCTGGTTGCAGCAAGACAGTTTGGTAAATATGCTCCTGTACCTATATTTCGCTGATACTCATTTGATTCTGCATATGTTTATCTAAACATAATGGATCGTAAGTGTGACCGGCATATAGCATAGAGGATGATGTGTACTTGTAATCTCGTATGGTTTGCCCTGGCTTTTGGAGGATACAAGAGGGTTTTTGGTGTGTGATTCACAGTTGTACACTCCCCAAATATACTTCGACGTACAGCAGTCCAACTCTGCCAATTTAATCTATAATTGGAAAGCCTTCATGTCTCTTAATTCTGTGTCAATCTTGTATTTTGACTTTTGGACGGAATCGGAGCTTCTTTCAGAAAATGATCTAGGGTTCTCTTACCTCTTTTGCTTGCCACTGACGTCAACGTTTATACTCCTGTGTTTTACTTCTAAACATCAAAGCCCTGAATACTCACACTCAGTAGATAAGTAGTTGAAATCTACCCGTAATCTTTATTCATCTGCGTCAAGAGCCGAGGAGAGTCAAAATGCTGAAATTTCATGTTTAGAGTGAAAGTAGTATTCCTTACATATATTATTCCTTTAGCTTTGGTGTTTACTTTTTCCTGGATGATACAGTTGAGTTGTTGGATGCGTGACTTAATTCCAAATGCATTTCACAATATATATTACTGTATGCTTAGTTATTTTGGATCTGATATATTGTTGTTTTGCTTTTAGTCTTTGACCTTTGATAAATGTTTTTAGTGTTACGTAGACAGTAGACTTGCTTCAGTAAATATTTATTGTAGGAGCATAATTTCACGAATTGCTTGTTTCAGGGGTAGTGCTAGTTTCCCAATTCTTTCGATTTAGGTCAGTTGTTTGATTTGTATAATGTAGAGTTATGTAGAACATTTTTCTAAGACTAGAATACTTGATAGCGATTGAGAAAATTAGATTGCACCTTTCAATTCCAATGTAAAGGGGTATCAATATTATTTCATAACTGAAATCAAAACCACAAACAGACTAACATAAAACCGAACCAACAACAAAAACAAGAACAAGAAAACAACAAAGAAAAGCAACAATGCACGACAACAAATGAAGGCATATAGGTGATGATATGAAAAATGGATCCAGCAAATTAGGGCATCCCAGGACCAAATCCGAACCCGCCTTGAAATTTGAAGAGATCAGATGAAGTAGGCATGCTGCCATCACCCATCTGGAAGGCAGTGAAACTCTGAGAAGCACCTGGTGTAGTGTTCACTCCTGGGTTTGGTAGCATTGTTTGAAAACCATTAAACTGGCCCTCGGTATGGTTAGGACCCCCTTGATAATTAGCATTACCAAGATGCATCCCGATGCCATTTGAGTTCATTCCCGATGATGGATTATCCTCCAAAACTCTCCTGGGAGTTGGAATCATCACCATTGAAGGGTTGTCATCAGGGCCTCTCCCCGAGGCAGGTGGCATCATCGACATTTGAGATGGATCACCAAATGTTTGATAGGGTGGGGTAGGGGTATAGTTTAGATAGGTAGCAGTAGGGTTATAGTAACTGGTGGGGTTGGGGTTCGGGTCCTGGTTGAGGTTAAGATTCTGGAACCCCAAAATATCTGGTTGGTAATAGAAGGCTTGTTCCATAGGGTTTCGCGCTGAAGGGTTTGTGTTTGATTGAGCCTCTATTAGCCATCTTTGATGTTGGATCGCATCTCTTCTTGCCACAATTAATGCTGCTTCAAATCTTTTGAGTTCTTGTAGGGTGAGTTGCTCAACCGGGGTCATGAACTTGATGGCATCTTCCCCCATCGACTTCCTCAAATCGTTGAGCTGATCAATCTTTTTCCTCTCCTTCTCTATTTGGTCCTTTAAAAAGGCAAGTTGCTGGTTGCTTTCCGCGATTGTAGGATAATCATCACCATGGGGGTCAACAGCGAGGTCATTCTGGTTAGGGACAGGTAGATTTCTATCCAAATACAGAAAACGGTTAATGTTGGCATCGACCGTGGGGTGGCCGAAAGCAAAGAGTTTTCTTCCTGGCGAGTAAACGATGATCGTTGCATGGGCACCAGTAAGGGTGCAAAGCTCACTGGCTTTTTTGAACAAGCCAGCACGGCGCTTTGAGAAGGTAACCAAACGATTGCTTTCTTTTTCCATGTACTTTATCTCCACCTTTTGCCTTCCTTTGCTCCTTAACGACAATGCATTGTTGCTGGCCATCGTCTATGGTGAATAACAAAGCTCTTCTTACTCTAGGGAGCAAGGAAGAAGATGTATCTCTATAATGTACCTAAGCTATGGAGTTTTATTTTAAATGTATGAATGTAACTTAGAATTTGGATGGATTGAAATGATGGGTCACCTTAATTATATAGGGAGAGAGACTCCTCTGGACTCTTATTTTACCTACCCCTAATTTCTTCCCTTGTTTGTCCAAAAGTTTTAGGGTGTGTGTTCACAAATCATTTTGGAAAGATTTTAATTATTTATAATAATAAATAATTAATCATATCAGAAATATTAAAAACGCGCTTTTATTAAATTCGATTACAATTATGGGTTGATCCACTATGAAGTAAAGTTAGTAAGTTAGTAATGGTGGATAGAGAGGTACATACAATAATTACAATTCTCTACTATTTTAGAGTGTTTAATTTGTTAAATTAAATTAGTGTTCATATTCAAATAAATGCTTTTAATTGGAAATGGATCCCAGCAATAGAATCCAAAGGATTGTGCATCAAATTTCAGATTATGATTTTTAACTAAAAATGTACATCTATATCCAATGATTTTTAGCTTCTAATTAATGATTTTGACTATCCTCATTCTACTGCAATTAATGGGAGACCAAGCTGAAAATTGTGATTATTATTAGGTTTTCATTTTTAGCTTCCTCAGTAGTAATTGAGACTATGAGCACCATGGTATAGTTGAAATGGTTATTTTGCATGGATTTACACCTTGAACTTCATTGTTGGTGACTTGTTGTAGCTTGTAGAACAGAGTAAATGTCTTTTGCGGCGGGTTTTTAATAATGTACTGTAGTATATATTCTGATTTAGAGTCTTGATATTCAATAATTTTCTTCTTTGGTTTGGGCAAGTAGATTTCGTTTGTAGTCTAGAGGCTAGGAGAAAAGGAAACCTAATGGTTCAATGTATTATAATATATTATTCGATAATCTGATACTCCGTATCTTCTATTTTATCCAATCCAGACAAGATGTAATGCCGATGTTTCTAGTTTGGATCAAAATTTTGATGAAAGAAGAAGAAAAATTCTCATTTTACCTTTGCAATTACGTATCTAGTATTTTATGGGCGGAATATACCTTTTTTTTGGCTCCTCTTGTCTTCGTAATTGTTAAATTAGTTTCATTATTATTTTTGCCAATGTACAAAATGTTGTGATAGAAAGGTAATTATGTACTCCGTATTATTTTATACAATGGTAGGTCTCGGCAATAAATAGGGTTTTACAAAAACAATACTATTGATCTGGAATACATTGTGCAAAATTTGAATCACATCATAATGTATCAAAATCAGGAAACATTCAACGATTCTAAAGTTTTCGACGTGAGAATACGGTATAAAGAAAACATTTTGAAACTCATGTCTTATGAGTGTAATACTCCTTAAATTGAATTGGATCGAGGTATTGCTCATTTGTTTATGTTTCCCTTTTCTCTTTATTAAGGGATTGTGTCTGTTCAGTTCATGAATCTGCTTTCGAGGTATTTTCCGCTGCCCATGGATTATTGATACCTTGATTCGGGACACACTCTAGCTATTGCAACACTTTCGTCAATAAAGCATCACTCACGTTTTTCGTGAAGCCAATCAAGCGTCTGATTGGGATACCAAATGGGGTCTAAACATCCTTCGGACTAAAGATATCCCCCTCCCAACCTCCGCTCCCCGTTTATGTGTCTCAACATCTGATAAGTTAGGTGATACTTTGGCTAGGAGGGTAACTTTCTGCGTACTACTTACAGATGTAAAAAAAAAAAAAGTTTTCTTTTGCTAATTTTTACATTTCAACAATCATAGTACTGTAGGCTTTGATACGGCCATGTTCGTACTCCTAGTTCCATCACTGAAATTTTTCGTACACAAGAAGTAAGACGGGGCATGAATAATCTATCGGATCGTTTATTCAATTGTGGAGCAGTACAGTCGAAATTAAAGCAACAAACATAACCTAGGAGCATAGAAAGTACCATCAATGGTATAACCTACCATAGGAGTAGGACCGAGCATTCCCATGAATGGAGGAGGATTAGGATTGTTTGCGGTCTCTATCATCAGGAGCTTGTTGCCATGTTGAAACACATGCTTCTTAAGCTCCTCCAAAATGGTTTTCAAGTTTTTCAACTCTTGCAACCCAAGTTCCTCCAGAGGAACGTCCCACCAATAGTGCTCCGCCCTAGCCTTCCTTGTCGCGATTAGCTCTTCATTCCTCTTCCTCTCATCCTCGATCCGCTTGTTCATCATAGTCAACTCCATGTTCAGGTCTTGAATTTGATCCTCTTGTTGCATTTCGAGATCCTGATCCTCATTCTCGTTCTCGTCCTCGTCCTGTGGAGGATGACCTGCAAGCAAGAAACGATCAACAATCGTCTCCACACAAGGGTGGCCAAAGGAAAAGACCTTTCTCCCCGGTGAGAAGACGATAATTGCAGCTTCTGCACCCGTTAAGGTGCAGAGTTCGCTAGCCTTTTTAAAAAGGCCACAACGACGCTTAGAGAAGGTAACTTGACGATTGCTATCCTTCTCCATGCGCTCCATTTTCACCTTTTGTCGCCCCTTATTTTTCCTAGCAGCACCATTATTAGTCATGACAAATGACAACAACAGAAAAACAAAAAAAAAAAAAATAAAGTTTGTAGGGCAGAATGTAAGATTGTTTGTGTACTCAATTGGGAAAGGATGGATGAAATTGAGTTGCAAAAACGAGGTATATAAAGGGTGCTTTGCAAAACTGGCAAGAATCAACCAAATTTGTTTCTATGTAAAAAATATTTCATTTGTAATTTACTTAATAAGTAAGTTCCTCTGTACCATATCAGTGATTTTCTATTATCATATCCATATGACCAAATTAAGTACAAAATTTTGTCCCAAAAGTTTCTTTTCTTTTTTGGGTGATTTCCCTATCATATTAGCTGAATTTGTTTATCTAATTCTTGATCTTTTTCACATTAAAAATCAATTTTTTAAGCCATGACAAACAAAGCCAACCATATAAACAACTATTATTGAATTTTTAAAAATTCAATTTGTTAGTAAAAAAAATGAATGAAGATAAATTATCAAAGATAAGTGACCTATAAGTCGATCCACCAAATATTTTTCCTACAAAAAAACGTGAACATGGTCGATATGTCTTGCCGTTAACTATGTGCCGTCAATAATTTTTTAGGTTCAATCCAAAGTCGAGACTTATTATTCAAAAACTAATATTAATCAAGGACTACAAACCAAGAGAAAAGAATATTCACAATTTGCTTTCTTATTAACTATGTACTGAATCAAACTAATTAAAAACTATTTAGTGAATCGAACATTTAGCTTTTCAATCCTAGTTGTCATAATTAATCTAAACATGTAAGTAATTCTTTCATATTTACAAAAGATAAATAAAACAAATAGAATAATTTTGAATCAACAGATGTGCACGATCATGTATTATGTATGTACAGATTCAAAAGCTAATATTGATCAAGGACTATAAACCAAGAGCAAAAACGTTCACAATTTTCTTTCTTATAAGGTATTTAGCGAATCGAATATTTAGCTTTTTCATCCTAGTTGTACTAATCTAAATAAACATGTAAGGAAGTAATCATGCCATATTTACAAAAGATAAATAGAACAAACAAAATGATTTCGTATCAATAGTATCGATGTGCATGATCATGTTTTATATATGTATGTACAGATGAATCTGGAAAACGCGTCAGTGCCAGATAATAATGAACAAAAAAAAGTTAACTATGATTAACCATTTTGATCAAATATTATTTTTCCCTTTACAAGTGAATAATCATGCATGATTTATACCAAAAATTTTATCACCCCAAAAATATTGCTCATCACTTATGGCCTGGTAAAAGAAACACTACTACAAAATTGAGAAGAGAGTTAGAAGAAACTACATACTATACAACTAAACTTTTCATGCTAGCGCCATGAGTTCTTGTAAAGACAAAAGCATGCCTTCAATGGAAGTTGGGAACAAAATGCATTTACTTGGGAATAGAATTGAGACAGAAGACCGGCACTGGTATATTTATCTCTCGATGTCAAAAGTTCTTGGTGATGTAATTTGTACTCCAGATGTTATTCAGTAGTAGTATGTTTACCTTGTGAATCACATTACATTATTTACCAATCATGGTAAACAGTACTTACTAATCAGAAAGATGAATTTGAGAGCAATGTGATTAGTTCAATCTAGTTAACGAACATCTTTTAAGCATCGTTTAGTGAAAAGATTTATTACTATTATTGACATGCAATCTATTTTAACATTATGAACCACCTAGATAAAAAGGTGACTTAATTTATTTAATTTTCTAAGATAAAAATGTAACCTAGTATTATCTTAATAAAAAAAGTCTCTCCTAAATGGTGTCAAAATCAATTATATTTGTGATAGTATCGCATACACTAGAACACTACTACTAAAACTCTGCCGACCCCTTACGCATATGCGCCTGTTATGAGAAGTGGCAACTGGCAAGGGTATACCTGGAGTTGGTTTACTATGTTAAATCAATATTTAGCTAAGGTTGACTGTAACTTTGTTTTTATTTACCAGTGTATTTAACATTTTTAATTTAGTATTGTTAGTCGTAATTCATACTTCCTCCATTTTTTTTAATTCTTTACGTTGGGCCGGGTTATGTAAGGGGAAACCAAGGCCAACGTAAAGAATCAAAATAAATGGAGGGATTAATAGGTTATACTCACGGTCTTTGGTGTAGTTGACCTACCCGAACTTCTTCCAGGTGAGTTAAGAGTGGGCCGGGCGATCCCGACCCATTGACCACCTCTCCCCGCATTATCCGGGGAGTAAGTAGAGTATAGGAGGGGTTCCCGCTCAAATTCAGAAAAAACTCAACGGAGTACACCGGAAAGGCGCAAAAAAAACCCCAAAATCTTTAGAATGTACTCACCGGAAACAACCGCCGACGACGAAAATTACAGAAATTTGGTCACATTTCTCATCGATAATTACTCCGACCAACTTCGCTCCATCATTCTCTCTCCTGATTCCCGCCTTCATTACCCGCTCTTCATCGAGTAATAATTACATTACTCCAATTTCCCTCCACATTTTTTTTAAAAAATTTCTTTGCGTATCTAACAAGTTTCTCATTTTGGTTGTTTTCGACAGTTTTGCAGAACTTATGAATGATTATCCGAATGTTGCTACGCTTATTTACTCGAAACCCACAAATTATTTGCCCAAATTTGATTATGCTGCTGTTTCTGCTCAGGTATAATTAACTCAATTTTTCATCAGAAATTTTGGGGAAAAATAATCGATGTTTTCAACTTTTGTGTATGATTATCTAATTAAGAAGAAATTATTATCTGGGTGTGTGAAATTATGATGAGAAAGTGCCTGATTATGTAACTAGGGTTGAATTTGATGTGGTAGAGGGTTTATCTGGGTTTGCAATTTGGGGAAAATTTGATTATCTGGGTTGTGTAATTAGGAAGATTTATAATTTGGGTTTGTTGGCTTTGTGTGTGTAGAGGCTGATTTTGAAGGATACTGAGGGTGGTTCAGCTTCTAGTGTTAAGGATAATGTTCATGTTCGTGTTAATATATTGGGATCTCCCCTAGAATGTCCCGGTATGTTCTTGTATTTCAATCATTTCTTTCGCTTTTGCAGTACATGGTTTAATGATATTGCGATTGAGGTCACATTTAGTAACATTTCATCATACTCGGAAAAAATAGTCATCATTAGTTTAAACAAAACTGAAGTGAAAAGGAGTAGTTTTGATAGCTAATTCCTTTGATAAGATTCCAAGTGCATGAGATTGTATAATCGGAGTGTTCCATGTGATTTGTCGGGTTTTAATTAGTCGAACTGATCAAACAGGAAATCTTTATATTTTATGGGAGATTGTCTTGATTCCGGGTGTTATCATGTTTGTGTGTAGAGTCTTATCCTAGTATTGGGAAGGTGAGGGTGAAGCATAGAAATATTCTTCTGACTCTCAAAGGAACGGTCATAAGATCTGGTGGAATTAAGACTATTGAAGGGGAAAGGAAATACGAATGTAGAAAATGCAAGACTGTGTTTCCTGTGTTTCCTGAACTAGAAACTGGCAGCATGATAAAGCCGCCATTGGCTTGCCCGTCAGACACGTTGCAGGAATGTGAAGGTAACAAGTTTTTGGTGGTTGAAAACAGCACCAAGTACCACGATTACCAAGATATCAAGATCCAAGAGAGTGCACAGCTGCTTGGTGTTGGAGCTATTCCTCGTTCTATTCGTGTAATCTTGCAAAATGATCTTGTTGACATTGTAAAAGCCGGGGATGATGTGATTGTTACTGGTGTTTTAACTGCAAAATGGTCAGCAGACCTGAAAGACGTCAGATGTGATCTTGAGCCTATTCTGGTTGCCAATCATGTCAGGCGGACAAATGAGCTAAAAACTGATGTAGACATCCCTGATGAAATTGTTGCTGGATTCAAGAGATTCTGGGAGAAGTTTGAGGACACCCCCTTAAAAGGGAGGAATGCTATTCTCAGAGGCATATGCCCCCAGGTTTTTGGCCTTTTCACTGTCAAGTTGGCCGTAGCATTAACCCTTATTGGTGGTGTGCAGCATGTTGATGCTTCGGGGACAAAGATCAGGGGAGAATCTCATTTGCTTCTGGTGGGTGATCCTGGTACTGGGAAATCCCAATTCCTGAAGTTTGCTGCTAAGTTAAGCAACAGAGCTGTTATTACGACTGGGTTGGGTAGCACGAGTGCTGGCTTGACTGTCACTGCCGTCAAAGATTCTGGTGAATGGATGCTGGAAGCTGGGGCTCTTGTTTTAGCTGACGGTGGGCTCTGCTGCATCGATGAATTTGACAGCATGAGAGAACATGACAGGGCTACCATACATGAAGCGATGGAGCAGCAAACAATCAGCATTGCAAAAGCTGGTCTAGTGACCACCCTTAGTACAAGGACAATAGTCTTTGGGGCCACAAATCCCAAAGGGCAATATGATCCTAACCAACCTCTATCTGTCAACACGACACTCTCTGGTCCCTTACTGAGCAGATTCGATATAGTGTTGGTTCTACTCGATACAAAGAACCCTGAATGGGATAAAGTTGTATCATCGCACATTCTTGCAGAGGAGGAACCCTGCAGAAGAGAAACTGTTGAAGATCTAACAACTTCCTGGTCACTCTCAATGTTAAAAAGGTATATCAATTTTGTGAAAGGTTATTTCAGGCCGGTGCTCACTAAGGATGCGGAAAGAGTGATTTCAAGTTATTACCAGTTGCAAAGAAGATGTGGGACTCAGAATGCCGCGAGAATAACAGTCAGAATGCTCGAGAGTTTGATCAGATTAGCACAAGCTCATGCGAGGCTCATGTTTAGAAACGAGGTGACTCGATTGGATGCCATCACTGCTATCTTATGCATTGAGTCTTCCATGACTACTTCAGCGATTGTGGACAGTGTTGGGAATGCTCTGCACTCAAATTTCACGGAAAACCCTGATATGGAATATGCAACGCAAGAAAAGTTTATTCTTGAAAAACTTAAACTGGTAGATGAATATCCTGCTATAGAGAGCATAAACAGATAGGTGAAGCGAACAGCATCTGCAGCAGAATTCATGTAGCATTATCAGAGATGTTAATTATTCATTGTTTGTGTTTAACATCAAGAAGTTCGTTTCCTGTACGAGTAGATGATATGGGCTGTGGCAACATCACGACTTACGGCCAGACAAACCTTAAAAATCAATCACGATTTTCCCGTTGAAATTGGATCCACTGCATGTACTCATTTGTTGCAAAAAGATGGCGCTACTTCGCCAGTTCTATAATATAAGAAATGTATGATATTAACTCCATCTGAAGTTTGATCATAATTTTGGAACGGCAGAATGCCAGAAACTATTCGCTTACAGACTAAGACTAGCAAAATCAGAAATTTGATCATCATTTCTACAGTGAATCGTCGCTCTCAGACATCCATGGAGAAACACTAGTCTGACTCTGACTAGACTCAGAAAGAATGTGGCTTCAGCTTTATACAGTGACGAGAAATATTTCTTACAAAAATACTTTCTTCAGTAAAGACCCAAAAGCTTCCACCAAAACCCTCCTACCACGATCCAGATGACAGCATTTATGAGCGCCACAGTGAAACCCATTTTAAACACGTCGGGAAGATCCAGGTAGCCAGCTGTTGCAAGCGAAAACATATTATCCATATTAGACAATGCAATAGGACTCCTCAAACAAAAGGATGAAATGCTCGAATGGAAAACAAACACACCTCCAAAATATACTGCAGCTTGGCCACTGCTATAATGTGTGATAGCTCCGAAGAGGTTAGTGTTGTAAGCTAGGGCCAGAGCAGCCAACACGCCAGGAACTCCAGAAGCCAAATTCATAGCCAAGAAGGCAGAGTACAAAGCTCCGACATGACCAGTTTGGCTAGCAAATAGGTAATGGACAAAAAAGTAAGCTGCCTGAAGAATACCAAATGCAGCAGGCCAGCTCAAATTCATTGTTTTGAGGCCATTGGCGACACAAGTAGACATCCAGGACACGATACCAAGGTTGGTCAATTGGCCGGCCATACCCACAAGCACTGCAAACCAGGCAAGTGTATCCCACGCTGACTTCTCGTTCAAACAATCATCCCAATTTAGCACTCCCAACAACAACAGTGCTGATAAGCCAAGCATGGCGGCAACAACACTTGAGACGCCAATTTTCTCCCTGTAGGAAGAGAACATACAAATATAATTTAGGATTAATGCTTTTGCCCGTTTTGAATGTAATGAAACTAAACGGTTCACAGCTAGTTGCAAACAAGGCAGGAGGCAAGAGGAGTCTAAACAGCAAAAAGCAGGTGCCCTACTATTTGAGTCTAAACCATAAAATTCATGTATGCTGAGCCTAAAAGTTAAGAGCAGCAGAATCATTCCGGAAATTCAAAAAGTAAAAAGGATTTGCAGGACAATGGGAAAGGAAATGAAAAGATACACGAAGCCTCTTTCAACAGTTGAAGGCTCTTTTGTGGGCTACATATCTGAACATTCTCAGGAAAACACAGAAATGCCACACTGATGAAGCAAATGTATATAGTCATCCCACCGCCGGACATCCAAGAATTGCAACACCGCCCCATTTTGAAACAAAGATCTCAGAAGAGAGAAACATTTTACTTACCCGAACACCCACAAAGAGACTGCAAGAAGCATTGTGGCAACCATCACCCATTCATTCCTGGTGACAGGCCCCATATTCTTCAGCTTTTCAGCAGCCATAGCAGGGGCATCAGGGGTATCTTTGATTTCAGGTGGGTACAGCTTGTACAGGATAAGAGGGGTAAGCAAGAGTGCACAAAATGCCGGTACACAAGCAGTCTTGAGCCACGTCACCCATGGTGATGCAATCTTTACACCAAGTTCTTCAGCTAGTTTGAGGCACAACAGATTTTGAGCTGCAGCAGTCAGGAAAAGAGCACTAGAGTTACCGGCAGACTGTCATCCACAAAAGGAACCAACAGTTACAATTGCATCCCACATAACTTCTCTGGCATGGTAAGTTCTACATATAGTTACAGGCATTAGACTCACAAAATGAGAAATACAAATGCTCCAAAAACTCATAGAAAACTATGTATCCATAATATTACTGAGTTTCGTAACAGCTTTCCTGAAATAACATTGTTACTAATATGATACTAATATACACAACATTCGCGACAAATTTCAGGATCTACACAGCAACTATGAGACTTGCCACATTGGCTCCAAACAAAGCCTCATCTTTTTACTCGGAATAGCAAGAAAACCAGTACACCATACTTTAACAACATATAAAGCCATTGGTGTTCAATCTTCGAGTACACCAGTAAATCTCATTACAAACAAGCAGAGCAGCAATGTTTGTGCACTACACTACAGCTCAACTCCAAACCAAACAAACAATCTAGCACTATTTTACTTATCTTTCTGAAATCAAATGTAATAATGTAACCAAAAATGCAGCATTACCACACATTAGGACTAATCACTGCTCCACAAAGAATAGTACCGTAGAACTCCAAGCCAAATATCCGAGCAAAGTTTTCTTTTTCTTCCCCCAAATACCAATTGGCAATAAAAATGATTATCCCACCACAAGCTCAATTCTAGAGTGTGACACTCTACTCACACAAGTACCCCCAGTCATATCAAACGTTAGCTAGCTAGCGCCCTCGTCTCTATTCCCCATTAGTAGACCACCCATGTGCAACAACAAGTCAATTATTCGTTGCAGATATTATCTAACTTCTAAATTATCAATGTGTGTTCTACCAGAGTACCACTATAGAAGACTTCACCCCCACCTCTTATGTCGAAACTCGAAAAACACCAATTATCAATGTGTGTTCTACAAACTATGGACGGCTTTCTATGGCGAAAAACCTCTCAAAACCACTAATACAATGAGATAACCGGGATTCGAGCAACCTAATCACAATCAATGCTATCATCACAATCACAAAAATGTCCAAAATCGACTACAAATGGCAAAGAATTGAGATTGGAAAATGACACAAATGATCAACTAAATCCTAACAAAAAGTAGAAGCTTGTAATATACGCGACAGTCAATCAATCAATCAATATACACAATACCTGAAGTTGAGTCATAATAAGGTAAGACCCAAGGTTTTTCTTGGAAGCATCCTCAGGTGAACTACCAGAAGACAAAGAAAGCGACTTAATAATCGGCAAGAAGATACCGCCAGCCCTAGCAGTAGTACTCGGCATAGCGGGCGCAACGAGAGCTTCACTTATAGTCAACCCATACGACAAACCCAGCGTAGATTTACCTAACCACTTGACAAAGTAGGTGGCAATGCGGTCACCGAGGCCGGTTTTAACGAAACCGCGGGCGAAAAAGAATGAAATAACAATTAGCCAAATCACTTCACTAGTAAACGCGGAGAACGCGGCGGGGAATGGGAGGGTGCGCGTGAGTACGGTGGCGGTTATACCGAGGAAAGCCCACGCGCCGACTGGGAGTGGGCTGAGGATTAAGCCTGTGACGGTGGAGAGGAATATTGAGAGGAGTGACCATGCTTGTAGGGTTAGTTCTGCCGGTTTTGGGACGGCGAATCGGAGGAGTAGGCCGACGGCGACGGAGAGGATGAGTGGGATTGGTTTTGCTCCGAGTGGTTGCGGTGGTGGTGAGGTGGAGGAGAGAGATTGGGATGGGGTGGTTGAGTTTAGGGGTTTTAAGGAGAGGTGGCGGTGGTTGTGGTGGTGGTGAGGGGGTGGTGAGGAGGTGGAGAGGGAGAGGGAGATGCGAGTGTGGTGGTGGCGGTGGCGGTGGCGGAGGAGGGAGGGTGGGCGGATGGTGGAGAGAGAAAGTGAAGGGAATTTTGTGGTGCTGGTTGTGGCGGTGGAGAGAGAGTGGAGAGCTAGGCTCTCCATTTTTTTAATATTTTTTTATGTGGGGAGAGGATTTCGAGGAGGAGAGAGAGTGGGGGAAAGGGTGAAGCGGAGGGTCCGATGAAAGAAATATGAGGCAGTGATGAAGTAGTGGAACACACTGGCACTGAATATTTTTTTTTGGGGGAATATTTTATTAATATTTATATGAGAGGAGAAAAGTGTGTGTTTGGGTACCCATACTGACGTGATAGATCACGTTTTGGGTTGATGTGGTCGTCGAAGGTCAAGGGATTTTGGTGACAACTAAGAAAGTCGCGTATAAATCACCGTCTCGTCTTGCTCTCGTTTTGTTAAAGAAAGAGCAAAATGAACGGTGATTTGTACGATTATAAGGTGAGTTTGTCGAAATGTTGGGGAAACAGTGCGGATCACCCGTACCACTTTTCGTGTCCCCCTCCGTGTACCCTTCCAATCACGTGCCACCATTTCATTATTTTATCTTTTAAAAATGATATTTTTTAGAAAGATTTATGGGATGATAGCACGTGATTGGAGGGGTACACAGAGTGGGACACGAAAGTGGGACGGGTGATCCACACTGTTGTGGAAATGGGGCATAGTGTAATGAGACATAATATTATGGAAGATTTGCTATGGAGAGGGTTTTGTTTGAGCCAAATGTGATGAACATAGTATGTAAGTGAAGATTTGAAGAATGATGACTCTTGAGTTGTGCGAAGAGGGAGAGTTGGACTAGGTTTGACTTTTGAGAATTGAGAGACCAAAGTCTCATTTTGGTTTTGACATCCAGTCATCCACACATACGTGCTTATAAGGTGTGTTTGTGAGTTTATTTTATTAAAAAAAATTAGGACTTACAATGATTGATGCAATGCTAGCTTACCACTTGAATTCAAGTAAGTTTCAAGGAGTGAATTAATGGTGTTACTTTTACTGAGGATATTAATCTAATAGATAGACCCCTTTTAACATTGTTTGTTTCATTCGCAAGAGTCAAAAATCGACCCTTGACCACTTGGTTAAGAAACGAGACTACTCTTTACTCGCACCAACTATATTGATCCAATTCCAAGATAAAGAATGTGTGGCACTATAAATCACACAATATGAAGGTTACCAATGGAATAGGTTTCTACATGCTTTATCATAGAGTGAAAAAGGTCATTACTAGTTTACTACACTTCTTGAGACCTTGACAGTATAGGCTCCATATTCCAGCCGCATGAAAGCACCCCAATTAAATTATGCCTCTATTATGTTTATAATGTCTAAATTTTCTAAAAAGTTATGGTATATTATGCCCACAAACCACATTTGAAATGGATAAAAGCTTCATTAGTCCTTAAGTCAAACCATTATGAATGCTTAATTTGGGCCAAAGTCAAACCAAACTGACTAAAGCGCGACAATCTTAAGCCCAAAGTAAAGTAATCTTCCTTCAGCCCAACTTAAACAACTTGGCTTGTCCGCATGAAGCATACTATGGGTCGCACTCACGCCATATATTTGCGGCATTATTTCAGCGGTCCAACCTTTCACCCACTTGTTAATCGGAGATAACAGGTCCCCGGTGATCAGCTAGTCCACTAGCCGTATTGTTATGGACGAGTTTTGAACTCTATGACATTACACTTAACGATCTTCTAGTAGAATTGCCCGACATCGTATACTTCTATAATATAATAATACAATAATATTCAAAACTACGACCATACAAAAGTGACGACGAATACGTGAACAAAAATCGTTAGTGAAACCAAAAAAATAGTTGTCCAAATTAAGTCCAACAATTTGAAACACTAACCTGCAATTGTGACATAACAAGGTACGAGCCAAGCTTCTTAGCCGACTTCTTATCATACGGCATACTTCCAACATTAACCGCAACAGATTTAATAACCGGACTAAACACACCCCCGGCTCGAGCCGTAGAGCTCGGAATAGCCGGGCAAACCAAAACCTCACACAAGACCAAACCGTAAGCCAACCCGAGCGTCTTCCGGCCCAACCATTTTATAAAATACGTCGCAATCCGGTCTCCTAACCCGGTCTTTACGAACCCACGTGAGAAAAAGAAGGCCACCACAATTAGCCATATTACTTCGTTAGTCATTGCGCTTAAACCTTCTTGGAACGACAGCGTTTTCGTCAATATCGTCACGGTTATACACACAAAAGCCCACGCCCCGACCGGTAATGGAGCGAGAATCAGACCGGCTACCGTGGTTATAAAAAACGCTAGAAGTTGCCATGCTTGAGTCGTGACTTTTGCCGGTTTAGGGACCGCGAACCGGATGATTACGCCAATGGCTATGGAAATTACGAGAGGAATCGGCTTGGCGCCGCGCCAATGGAGGTTGGGAAACCGGGGTTTGAACCGGGAGGTGGTTGTTGTAGGGAGGATAGGGGTATTAATGGAATTAAGATCACGGTCATCATTGTTAATATTGCTATTATTAGTAAGGGAATGTTCTTGGGATATTTCCATAAGTGGAGTGGTGATTCTGTTTACGTTGTTATGGGAGTGAGGAGTGAGAGTATGAAAGATTCTTGTGAGTGGCTGCTTCTCATAATCTTGATCTTGATCATCATCCATTACCACTGATATATATATATTGATGATTGATGATTGATTGATGGGCTCCTTATCCGGGTTCACAGTATCTCGTGTATCAGTGTCATTAGTGTCAGAGCGAATTTAGAATTTGACATTTAATGTTGTAGAAATGTCCTTTTAAGGCAAAAAAGTTTCCACAAAGAGAGATACGGAGTACATTTGTATCTTCTTGGAGAAAGAAAGATATATTTGTGTGTGCGACTGTGCGAGTGCGACCACAATGGGTTACTACTACTTTACAGGCATGCCGATATTGGGCTTTTGGCTAAGAATGCGAGTTTCGGTTGTTGAGGAAGAGGAATATACTGAATTAGGAGCTGTTATCCTATGTTTGGACTTTGGAGCTATTCTTATTCATGGCTGTTGCAACTTGGGAATGCCAACTGTGTATGTTAAGCTCTTATCCACTTAATAGTGCTCAATTGGAGGTGGGATGACGAATAGCATGACCCTTATATTATAAAGAGTGTTGCTTATTATTCGTTAATGCAAATTTTTATTGGTGATAAACTGATAAATCTAATTTTTCGCAATTTACATTGATTGTATTAGAAAGACTAACGAACGACATGGAAGTGTCTTAGAGGTTCTGATTACAATTTCAACAACCCATTATATTCTGCAAGACTGACTCAGTAACACTACTTGATATCATTAAACTTTAGATATCCTACCTGACCCGATCCTAGTTGCATCTATACCAACTTTAGGATCAGATTCATTGAGTCTGAACCTAATAAATCATTTTATTAAGTCTAATCATTATAAGATGTCAAAATATCTCCGCCAATAACTCTTCTTCATAATAGTATAATACAATTCCGCAACAATATTTAAAATACACAACTACGCTTCACACCAATCAAAACTCGAAAGTATATGTTTTCATTTCGGATTAGTCAAACATATGATAGGAGTAGGACTAAACTAAATAACGTTGGGGATTATGTCATACTTTTCTCAGCACACAAGACACGACGAAAGTAGACAAGTGAATGTTCTTTGGTATTCTTGGTTGAGTTGCCGCCTCAAGTTAGGTAAGATAAACTAAAGTTGAGTGGTTTCATCGCGAAAAAGTACGTCACCTGCTTGTAAAACTCGATTTTTCACTTTAAATCTTCTTCACCAAATCTTCATCACACAAAGTGTATAAATAGGATAAATAATAATAACGTTCTTTATCTGATCGAGAAACCCACCAAATCTTTGAATTTACTCGTCAGAAAGAAGTTTCCTCAACATTTGTGGACTGACGCTTCAGATTCATGGCTTCTCTGCATCTCTCAACTCCTTCGACTGCACTCTTCCATTCACAGTATGTTTCTCTCTCCTCCACAATCATGGGACTTTAAGTTTTGCACTTTTTTTTGGGTGAATTTATGTATTTTTGCAACTGGGTTTTGGTTAATTTTGTTAATTATGAAATGGGTTTGGTTATTTGGATGTGAATTGTAATGGGTTTGTCTCAATTTGTGTGGATTTCTTTAAAGTTTGTAGCTTTAGATGTTTTTGTGGGTTTTTTTTGATTTGGTGTTCCAGTTTATGGTTTTACCAACAAAATTATTGTTATGAACTAGTTCTATGTAATTTGTGTGTGCTTTCTAAAATGGTAGAGCTATTGAATTGGTGTTATGTATTATGAGATTGTTTTGGTGCAAAGTTAATTGTGGGTTAATTGTTGCGTGTGAATGAATCTGGCTTCACAAGTTCACAGCTGGGTCATATGTTTGATCTTGATCAAATCACCAATCCTGATTCTCCAGCTGTTAAAAAATTGTAATCTTGCAAATGATGGTGTTGGGGAAGAAGCAGGATCTGGAATTCTGGATGAACTTTGAGGTCCTAATTTTAAATTGAATAGGTTAAAGTGTAGTTCAATATTGTTGGGTTGGGGAAGATGAATCATGGAGCCAGTGTGCGAAGTTTAATTTCCGTGCTTGCGTGATTATTGATCCGTAAATCAGGAGAGTAAAGCTTATGTCTCATATGTATATGAAGTGCTGAAGGTGGCTTTCTGTTTACGCAGAGCTTGCATAAACCATGACACACGG
>JBBYHQ010000018.1:4899076-4930084 GCA_038382645.1 Spergularia azorica
TTTGATAATTTCAGCACTTGTTGTAGATGCCGTATGGCTAATTATTATGAATGAATTTTCTTCCTTTCGAAAAAAAAGTATTGAAATATTTGATGCAATTGGATAAATTGGGTCACAATTTACCAAATTTCCCAAATTAGACAAGCCCCTAAAAAACCCAATGCACCAAAATTTAACCTCAATCAAGTCAATTTTTCCCAGACGAGTCAATTTGCACCTATTACGTCCATATTATAATTCAGTATCATCATCAAATTTACCACAAGATGGACCAAAATTTCCCAACTTAGTTGATGAATTTACCATTTACTGCAATCAAAGAGATTTACCCAGAGCCATAAACGCCATGAAATGTCTAGAAAATCAAGGGTTATGGGCTGACAGTGTTGCGTATTCAGAACTCATAAAATGTTGCATTTCTAAGAAAGCAATCAAAGAGGGCAAACTTGTCCATAAACATTTGCTCTCAAATGGGTATAGACCCAAATATTTTTTACTAAGTATGTTGGTGAATATGTATGTGAAATTCAATCTTCTTGATGACGCACATAAGCTGTTTGATGAAATGCCTGAGAGAAATGTTGTGACTTGGACTACCATGATATCTGCTTATTCTAATGCTAAGATTGGTAACAAGGCTTTGGAGTTTTTGGTTTTGATGTTGAGAGATGGCGTAACGCCGAATATGTTTACGTTTTCGTCGATTTTGAGAGGTTGTGATGGGTTGTTGAGTCTTAGGGAGGTGCATTGTAGTATAGTAAAGTATGGTTTGGAGTCTGATGTGTTTGTTAGGAGTGCTTTGATTGATGCTTATGCGAAATGGGGCGAGTTGAGTAATGCTGTTGCTGTGTTTGAGGAGTTTGTGACAGGGGATTTTGTTGTTTGGAACTCGATAATTTGTGCTTTTGCACAGAATAGTGATGGTGATGAGGCTTTGGAATTGTTCAAGAGGATGAAAAGGGCTGGTTTTCGAGCTGAGCAAGCGACATTGACGAGCACATTGAGAGCGGTTACAGGGTTGTCGTTGTTAGAATTAGGGAGGCAAGTTCATGTTCATGTGTTGAAGTATAACAAAGATTTGATCCTCAATAACGCCCTACTCGATATGTATTGTAAGTCTGGTGGTTTGGATGATGCGCGCTTGGTTTTTACTCAGATGGTTGACAGAGATGTTATCTCTTGGAGCACTATGATTGCGGGTTTGGCTCAGAATGGTTTCAGCAGAGACGCGCTAGCCTTGTTTGAGGAGATGAAAGTATCAGGGCCTCCACCAAATTATATCACCATGGTTGGTGTTCTATTCGCGTGTAGTCATGCTGGTCTCTTAGACGAAGGATGGTACTACTTTCGGTCAATGAAGAAGCTTTTCGGGATTGAACCTAGGAGGGAGCATTACGGTTGTATGATTGATCTACTTGGGAGGGCGGGCAAGCTTGATGACGCGGTTAAATTGCTGGATGATATGATCTATGCGAAGTGTGAACCTGATGTAGTAACTTGGAGAACTCTCCTAGGCGCTTGTAGGGTTCATAGAAATACAGACATAGCCATCTACGCTGCAAAGCAAGTTCTGAAACTTGAACCAGACGATGTAGGAACTTACGTACTGTTATCTAACATTTACGAAAATTCTCAGAGATGGGAAGATGCCATGGCTTTGAGAAAGACAATGAGAGAAAAAGGAATCAAGAAAGAACCAGGATGCAGCTGGATTGAAGTGAATAAGAAGATTCATGCTTTTGTCTTCAGAGACAAGTCACATCCTCGGATGAATGACATTGTCGTGAAGCTGAAGGAATTGATTCTGAAACTAAGAGGATTGGGCTATGTTCCGGACACAGACTTCATCTTGCAAGACCTCGAAAGAGAGCAGAAGGAAGACTCGCTTCAGTACCACAGCGAGAAATTGGCAATTGTTTTCGGTCTGATGAGCTTGCCTAGTGGAAGTGTCATCAGGGTTCAGAAGAACCTGAGAATCTGTGGGGATTGCCACCTCTTTGCGAAGCTTGTGGCAGAAGCAGAGAACAGAGTTATTGTGATTAGAGACCAAGTTAGATACCATCACTTCCAAAATGGAACTTGTTCCTGTGGAGATTACTGGTAGGATGGATTATGGAGTAAGGTTAAACCAACCCCAACGTTTAACCCGAAAGAGTGAATGGGTTCACTTGAGAGTATCCGACATGGGAGATGAAATGTGAGGGAGCATTAATATGGTGATTTCACCTTGATGGGTAAAAAATTATATAGATGGTGAAAAGAAAGTTTGACAGTTCTTGACTTCTTGGCAACCCGACTCCAAATCGATTTCGGATTGAGGCTTTGTTATTGTTGTTGGTAACCGGGGTGGCGTCGTCTTCATGGAGCTGAACGGGGTCCTTGCGCAAGCTAAGATCGAACTTGCGCGAACTTGCACGTTTAGGACAAGGACTATTGATTATTGGAACATGGAACATGTCATTATCTTCCCAATAGTTTATGGAGTATGTTGGTAAGGAGACGTGATATTTAAATCATCAATCAATGATCTGGGCTTATCATAAGACAACTCATTTTGTTTGTAGGATGTGAATTGTGAGGTTGATGCCTCGATTATTTTTCTTGATTCGTAATCTTTTGAGGAGGTTTCCATATTATTTTTCAGGTAAGGAGTAAGGACAACCTATAAGTTTATCTTAACTCAACCGGTCTAGTTTTACACATCAAATCCATGCAAAATTAGAAGGGTCGTTTGCGTTGACCGATCTAGTTTTTAAGGGGGATAGACGAGCCCAAGAACGACCCTCTGTCCCCAGCTGGCAAAAGGGTCATTTGGGTCAACAACAACAAAACCGGGACACTAACCTGACACGATCCGTAGGACAAAAGGATGGGTTAATGCTAAGTTCGTTGTATACGACCTTAGCCTTAACACCCCTGGCTCTAATAAGTTTGGCAAAATAATAACAACAAAGACAATAACCTTAACCGTTAGGACAGAGTCGATGTTAACCTCACCCTAGTCCTAACGCAACCCGGCAAAGCCGAGGTAACTGGTAAGGTTAGGCTACCAATTATCAGACCGGCCAGTGATCGGCCTAGTCCCTAACTCTGACCCAATCGTACATTGGTGATTCGCTACCTCTACATTCTACCAACTAGTCATAGAGCTTGCCTTCGAGGAACGTTTCGTTGTCCTTGGCTCATCGACACGCTTATCCGGGATGCAGCTGAGCTGCTAAACCATTTTCGTCACTACACGATCTCGCATATTTTCCGTGAAGCTAACCAAGCGACTGATTGGGTGGCTAAATGGGTCTCAACATCCTACAGACTCAGGATATACCCCTGCCACCTCCCCACCATCTCTCCAGTATTTTGTCTGCTGACAGATTAGGAAAAAACCCTGACTAGAAGGGTCGCCTGATCTGGTACGCTTGCGTACATGTTCTTACATCAGTAAAAAAAAAAAAAAAAAAAAAAAAAATAGTCATAGAGCTCAAGCTGGGGCATTTCGCATGAGACTTTTGGTTGTACGAGGAAAGAACATTACTTCCCATTTCTCATTTTATTTTGACATGTGTTTTGGCCGTTTGACTGTTATGGGGGGTCGATTTTACACAAGAATCTCACTCCGATCCTTCTAAGTTGTTCTCCACGAACTCTAGATATCATATTACTATGATTTTGTTTCTTGATTTTGTTTGAATTTATCTGATACGGAATAATCTAAACTAAACATTAATAATTCGAAATTATACAATTTAATCATTTCGAGATGATCAATTAATAAGTAAACGAACATACATAACATGATCCTAAACACACCACTATAAATACCCACATCGGCTCAATAACCTCCCAACCCAAAAAACAAAATCAATTGAGTTTGCCAAATTACCACATTCATTGTTTTATTACATAGCAGGTTTCTATGGCTTTCACTTGTAACCACCCAAGATTTTTTTGTCTTTTATTTTTTGTTCTAGTTTCTGGTTACAACCAAGTAACTGCCTCTACCTGCGACAAACCAAGTTTGAGTATTAGGCTTTGCATCAAAACTCAGGCTACTGGTGATTTTTGCCTTGCCATTCGAGACGGAAAATTGATCCTCACTCTTCTCAACGATAACGATTCTAGTCAGGTTCACGTTACATTTCACTTCTATATATAATATGCATGCATAGTATTTCCTGTACGTTAAAAGTTCGACTTGAATTGAACTGAATTCGCAAGCTTAAATAAAATTGATCGTCTTATGTACATTTGATAAGTAACGACAAGCTAGATTTTCATCTTTGATTTTCGTTTATGATCCTTATACTAACTTCTTGTTACGAAAGCAGCTCTGGTACAAGACGGCTCATGGCGTCGGCTTTATGTTGGTGCACAAAGTCACTAACCAAGTTGTTTAATGCAACGGTGTTGGTGAACAGGTGAGCTTAATTTGCTTCTTCATTCTCAATGAAAATGATGATGAGTTCTCCTAATTTTTCATACAAAGATTAAAACTAAGAAATGATGATCGAGTTTACAATAAATGTAATTTTCATTTTGATATATGATACAGTTGACAATGGTGAACAAGCCCGAAGGCGTGGATCTATCCGTGTTGTGGAAGGAAACTAATGCAGGAAACGGATTTACATCTATAGTGCCACAGATTGACATTGGGCTGGTTCTACAACCTTTGGGAAATGACGTCTCTGACGGCTCATTAGTTTCCCTTAGTTTGAGCATCAACGGGGACAATCAGCTCTGGAAATCCCTTTTATTATCAGGTCCTAAACATAGGCTTTTCTGCAGGAGCACGGGGCCTATGGGTAATCACACTGTTACTGTTCGTGATGACAAGTTGTTTCTTGCCCTCCCAAACGACGCTGATTCTAGTCAGGTGACTTTCAGTTTCAAAGTATACTCGTAATATTTGGCTCACCCCAACTCCTACAACCATAATACTACTTGTTTTGTCTTTATTGTGCTGAGAGTAGTTCTGGTACAAAGATGGTCAAGATAGTGAATTTAAGCTTGTGAACAGTGCCACTGGAAGAGCTGTTCAATATTTCGGATCTGGTGATCAGGTCAGTCCATCATTCGATCTCATACTACCATTTGCGCACGCACTATAACTGTTATAAACTGTTAAAAAGCATATATTTGAATTCTTTGTAGGAGTACAATATCTAAATCAACATCAATGTCAAAATTGATCAATGTTATGTTTTTATAAATTACCAGGTTAGGGGATAGTAACTAACATTTGTGTTTTGAAATACCATACAGTTGAAGTTGGTGAACAAGACTAGTTGCGGGGATGAGTCTAGTTCGGATCAGTCTGTTTTATGGACGAGTGTAGATGCAGGTGATGGATATCTATCTATAAGGACAAAGAACAATGTTGATTTGGTTATAGATGCTTTCGATGATGCTATCAAGGACGGGACGGTAGTTGGAATTTGGTCCAACGGTGACAGGACCAACCAGCAGTGGATTTTTGTTTGAAAAGAGCACCAAAAACTTGAGAGTTAAGACAGCCGATTTTGGGTTTTATTTTATTGCCGGAGATCTCATGCCATATACACTTTTCTCCTATGAACTCGGCACTCAGGCAGCAAGATTGTTGGATAATTGGCAATCTTTCGCTTGTTTTTCTATTTGTTTTTTCGTTTCTGTAATGGTATGACCTTTGAGTGTGTTATTACTTCGCATAATAAGAATTTGCAGACTTCTGCACAAAGGTTTGTTAGTACCTACAAACCTGATTATTTCATTCATTATATATTTTTGACAGAGTTTTACCATATTTTGGTTTGTAATGGTGTGTGTGCCTATGGTATACATTTCTTGATATGAAAAGAAGGATCTTTATTCTATACAACCTATGCAAGAAAGCAGCGTTTATTAGCCACTGGAGTTTTGCCTAAGAGAGTTAGTATTCTCTGAGCATGGCTAGATAACTTCTTTAAGTTCTAACATGTCATACGAAGCAACAGGTTGCTGTAGGACTAGTACATTGCATACAGTAATGCCGAATACAGTTCCCTGGTCGTAGAATTACCTGTCAGTAGTAATCCTCTTACAGCTCATCTTTCAGATTGTTGGGCGTTCTCGCTGTGTCCTCTGCATTAGAGGCATAAGCTTTGATGATAGATGCATAAATGTCGACTCCTTTAAGATATTCCTTTTGATTAAGAAACTGCAGCAGTAACATCAGAATTAGAACTAAATTCTTGGGTGAGGAGTCTGAGGACTGCAAAGGAGTACTACACTAGACAGAGGGAGAAAAATTTGGAATCAGAATTTCATGCATCTCGGTTCCTACTAGAAGTCTAGAGCTCAGGAACACAGGTACACAGAATGATTTGGTAAACATAATGTTTCTGATAATTTGATTGAGGACAAGTGAATAGAACTTAAATAGACAAAAGGTGTCCACAGTAATATTACAATCAGTACCTCATTGTGGCCATGTGCCAGGCTTGGAGTATTAGCTATAGGAGAAAATCCTATAGCTGGAATGCCCTGTTGCCTAAAGAAGCTAGCGTCTGTTCCACCCGAGAAGATGTCTGGCTTTTCTAGTTTCCCTCCGGCATCATGGATAGCTTCTTCTAACAGGATCCACCACGGATTTGAACTGTCAGCGATTGTGATGGCTGGCTTACCAAATTTGTCAAGCACAGAAAACTTTTCCTTAAACTGCCACACACAAAAGTCATTAATTAAGAGGTTATGATTTATGAATGGCGGAGCAGGAATAACTTCACACTAAGAAAGTAAGAAAACTAAATATAAACTCACAAATGAGTAAGCACCTACTTTAAATGTCATGTTGCGGGTAGCAGGAGCCTATTCATCAGCAATACGTTTTTCAAATGCTTCCTGATTAATAGTTGGTGGAACCCGAATGTCAATGCCTGCAGCAGCTTCAGAAGGTTGCAAATTCATGACAAAACCCTGTTAGACAAGATCAATTTGGTCACAGTCTCACAGAAGCATGACAGGGGCAATAATTAACAATCATCACAGTGCTCAGGAATGTCTAACAGACTCACAGCAGAAGTTTGTGTGCCAGCTTTCAGAAACACCACATTAACAGAAACCACTTCTCCGGCAGTCTTCAAGCCAGCCTTTAACAAATCAAACTGCGATGCTCGATACTGCCTGATAATCTCAATACTCTTCAGCAAATTTTCCATAGCAGTATTGTCATACAACTTTGCCCCATGACCAGGTGCACCAGTAGCCTTAATCACCAACCACATTGGCGATCTCTCAGCATAAAAGACATGATATTTCTCATCAGGGGACGGCCTTCCCTCATCTAGCATAAATCCCACATTCATTTGTTTAAACACATCAGACTCAGCCAACTTCTCAGCCCCATCGGGTCCACCAACCTCTTCTTCCGGCACATATGACAGATATATCGTACGTGTAGGCTCAAAACCCGAATCCTTCAGCTTTCTAATGGCTTCCAAGTACTGCATACCCACACATTTCATGTCCTGCACCCGCGCCACAACATCACTCATAATATACAACCTCAATAAATCCACAATATCTAACCACAGTTCATGGCTTTTTCTACAACCCAGCATATAAACTCTTTATTTTCAGCTATCACAAACAGATACCAGCTTTAATACTTGAACTCTTCTAATTTCCCCCAAGTATCCGTATCGGACACTTGGCCACTCGGACATGGGTACGACACATAGACACTTCATTTTAGGCTAAAATAATGGAAATTTCTCCCAAAAATGGCCGAGTCCAGCACTTGGATACCTATCCAAGTGGGACACTTGTAGCCGAGTCCGAGTAACATCGTATACCAGTATTTCCTTTCTATGAAGAAAATACATATCACTAATAGTAATTTCCTTCACAAATTAATCTCAAAATCAAACAATATTGCCCCAATTTAATATAACCAAGTAACCAACCAAATTAAGCGTCACCAAAAAGAAAAAGAAAAAAAAATACTGGGCAGAACAGCTTGCCTGGGAACCTCTAGCAATGATATTGCCATGGGAATCAATATGGGCAGCAAAGGGAGGGTGAGACCACTTGTCGGATTCCGCCGGAACGACGTCGGTGTGGGAGTTAAGGAGAACGGAGGGCAGCTTGGGGTTTTTACCAGGCCATTTGAGCACGATTAAAGGCTTGTTCTTGACGAATTCAATGACTTGGGATTCAAGAGACAATGATTTAGCTTGAGACAGAATAAAGTCAACAGCTTCATAGTATCTGGGGTTCGGTTGGGCAGTGTTGATTCTCAGATATTCTTGGAATCTTGAGATCATTTCAGATGATGATGAGTTTTGTGCTGGTTTGACAGGGGACAGGAGGAGAGACAGAAACAAGATGAAGTGAATCTTGTAGTTTGGCTGTGTCATGGCAGAGGGATTCAGAGTAGCGGTTGTCACTGAAGACAGGATTTAAGTTCCAAGTGCTGTTCTTGAAGACTTCCAAGTAAACGGCAAACCATTAAAAAATGTTGACTCCGATTTTTGCACAAAGTTGCAAATATAAAATAAGAGGTATATTATTCCGCGATGACGAGTATTGGGACAAAAATACCCGTGTCATTTACGAATATAAGACGATCTCATACACGTATTCAATGTAACAAAACCAGCTGATCTTAATCGGAAATTGATGACATTTCTTAGTGGAAAAGCATTTTGCTTTCAAATATTAACAATGGAAATCACTAAAACAGTCACTTTCCCCTATCCAAATTTCTCTGATATAACCGCAAAGTCTGCAAGTGATGAGTGAAGTAGAAGATTTTAAAACATTGACCTGTTCCACTGCACTTGAAATCCAGCATTTTGATGCTAGGCAAATTTATACATATAATCACAATTCACATCAGTTGAAACTTAAAAGTACTTGCTTCATGAATCAAAGTTGTTTCTTTTGAACATAGAATTCACGACTTCTAATACATCAAATGAAGCAACAACTTACAATACACACAATGATGCCCCATCCAGTTTCGGTCATCTCTCGAAACTTTGATCATTCTGCCGCTCCCTATTGTTACCACATACGCTTTGATGATAGATGCATTGTGTACATGTATTCCACTAAGGCTACAAGAGCTGCAACAATTAAACGACGAGACACGTCCATACAGTCATTTCTGCACCTCCTCCACATGATACTCCTTGAATTCCAACATCCACTTCAAGATTGGGATTGTGACAAGGCTTGAAGCACAAATGACAGCATTACGAAACCTAGAAATCTCAGGAATCTCATCCGCCTTCCTAAAACTATCTTCCCTAATATTATACCAAAGAAGACTCTTTCCCAAACCCACCAAAATTTCACCTCCGTCCTTGGAATAGGCAATGGCAGGACAACTCAAAGTGTCAACCCAACCACAAACACGAAACAACTTCGTCCAAGACTCTTTAACACCGTACTCTTTCATAACCCAAAAATCCGACTCCTTATAGTAAGGATACAAGTTCTTAGCAAAACACAAACATCCATCCAACACCCCTACGCACTCCAACCCAACCACACTAAGGGCCACACTAAGGGCCTATTTGGCCAAGCTCCAACTTCTCCATAACTACTTCTCAGAAACAGTTTCTGGAGGAGGAGCTCCAAATTGGAGCTTCTGCTTCTGAGGCACAAATTTACACTAGAAGTGTTTCTCAAAATCCAGAAACAGTTTCCCAAATTTGTGTGTTTGGCCAGTTTCTAGTTTCTAGGACCCAGATACAGTCCAGAAACACTTCGGGAGCTTGGCCAAACACACCCTAAGCCCTCTCTCATACATATCCTCACACACCGGAACATCACTCCACTCCTCGGAACGAAAATCGAAACATATAATCGGTTGTTTGTCCCCTTTTTTCAGCTCCCTACGCCAACACAACCAATGTACCTTACACAAACCTTCCACAAGCGCCCCATCACCACGGAAAAAATCCTTATGCGTACGATGACGCTACTTCCGTCTCCCCAACGATTATACTTCAAGCTGTATACCATACTAGTCCTCCTCATTGACAATTCAAAAGGATCAGTACTAGTAACTTCTTCATGAAGATTCATAACAAGTTTGTAATCATCGTTTGAACTATCATACCCAAACCCTAAGCAAACAGGACGAAGTACGATGAAGTACGATAATGTCGAAGGATTTAATATTATAATATTAACATCATCTAAACGATGTTCGCCGTCGTAATTAGATAAGGCGAGAAAACCGCGGCAAGATCCGACGATTGAAACTTCATCGGGATGAGAGAAGAAAAGGCGGAGGTCGAACCTGGAGGTGGTGGCGGCGGCGGCGGTGGAGGATATATTAAAAAAAAAAAAATGTACATTCACACAATTCTACATGCATGCTACACTTGACATTATTAGCTGTAACTTGTACGACAGCAAACATTATAGACATTAGGTATGAATTGATCAATCAATACAGTAATTCAAATACAGCAAACTGATATGATCATATATGACCGAACATAAGACTTTTCAATTATTAGTTCGATAGACTTGCCCAAGTAGAGCCAATTAGAAAGTTTATACAAATATATACGACCACAAGTTGTCATTTAAAACAACAAGTTTAGAGAAATGATGAGGATATAGTAATTTCTAAAACATAATTGTGGAATAATATAATGTAAAAATGTCATAAGTCAATGGTTTCTAAATTTTTTAGATGTATGTATGCAATAATATAATGTAAAGAAGTAGTCATAAGCCAATGATTTGCAAATAAATTTTATACAATTAAATGAGATAAGAAAACATAAACTTATACGAAAAGGTACATTATATAAGTTTTCCCTTGATAGCCTCGATCTCAAATCATATTATTCGAAGTCGAACCAAACAAACTATCAGAGAATTGAGTTTCCTCCTAAATTATTTACTTCTCGGAAAAAAAAAAGTCCCCCCATCCTACAATGGCCCCTGGTAGCCATCATCATACAAGTCACAGGCTTTTCGTCAAAAAATGGGGACGAAGAGGTAATTACTGTGTCACTGTTCGAAATGAGAAATTATGTCTTACCTTTACCAACGAGACTGATACTTACCAGGTTAGTGTCGATTTCACCCTTGAGGTCGTACAAGTGTTTTGTACGTATTAGTGTCGGATTGGCTAAACTTTTACAAGTGTTTCTAGGTGCGAGAAGTAGAAATTAGGCCAAATAACGGTATTAGTGTATTACTAGAAGCACTCTTGCTTTTCCATATTCGATTGGGTTTTCTTATGGTTTGTCTTTAATTTGTTTGTTGTAAATGAAGCTGCGCACTACAACATGATGATTAGCATCATGCAACGTCCAAAAATCATGACCTTGTAGTTAAACACTATTGCCGAATGTTTTTGGCAACAATTTTTAGCTAGCCGTTGCATATGCCACCGTTGTCTTTGCCTATGACAACAGTTTTAACACAAAGACACTAAGAAAACAAACTACGGAGTAGTTATTATAACAGTTTTGTTTATGGGAATTCGCATCTAATCTTCTTATTTCTTATGGTAACGTATCAACGAATGAAATACCGTGTTTATCTATTCATTTTCACTTGCTTTTAATATTTATTTATACATTCCTTCATCTTTGTGCAAAGTCAAACATGAAGATTAGATATGATTATATAGATGGAGGGAGTACCTATTATAGCAACAACTTTGTTATTGTTGTTTTGAGAATATATTAATAGGAATTAACACCACAAAATCTGTTGCCCATAGCCTCACACTTCTGTAATTTGTTGTAATTTAGTGTTGTCCTATACCCCTTTTTCCTTGTAGTGTGGCACAAAGAAGATTGCGGCAACCGTGGTTTTATGCTGATTAACAGAGCTACGAATAAGGCCGTCAAATATGGCAGTCATGGTGATCAGGTGAGATTTGATTCCTTCTCCTTAATAATATAATACTCGATCTCACAAATTACATTATATGACGTTAATTTTAAACGATCTTTTTAAGTTCTAATGTGTACGCACATCGCTCATGTTTAGAGTACATTTTATTACATAATTAAATAAGATTTTCCTTGATTAATCAAATGCATCCTTATAAGTACACAATAGAAAAACCGAATTACAAATGCTGAAACGTGTTTTTCCTAAATCTATAATCCAGTTGCGAATGGTCCACAAGCCTATTAATCCCGATGCATACGTTTTGTGGTCACAAAGTGGAGACAAGGGTTTAGGATATCGATACCTAAGGACAAAGTATAATCAAGGTAATGTTATGGATGCGTGGAACGGTGAAATCCGTGATGGCACTATCATTTCAATCTACTCTGAGACTAAGAAGGAGAATCAGCTTTGGACACTCGTCTAATTGATGTCGTAAGTTCCAAACATTTAATACGAGTAGTATCTTCTACTTTACTCTTTCTATTCATACTCTCTCCTCTCCAAACGTATCTTTCCGTTTTGTTTTGCGGTTTTTAACTTTTTACTCTTCTTGTTGGGAGCTACTTCTAAACCGAATGAATCGTTCACTTGTTGTAAAAACCAGTACATATCCTATTGTGCATTGCATTCTACCAACTTCGATTTAAGGCAAACGAAATTTTCATTTGGTTTAAAAATAGCTCATAAGTCAATACATATTATCTTTGTGCTTATTCGCCTTATCAAAGAGATCATATATAATTACTAAAACTCGTCATTTTGTCTTTGGCTGACTGTAGAAGATGTTGCGTGACTTGCGTCAACTCGACAACAGTACAAGACTGATGATGGATATTACTGGTCTTTAATTTGGAGTGACTTGAATTGTCTTTGTTTTGTGTGTGTAATATACATTTCTATGGTAATTAACATAAGAAGCATCTTCAAATAAACACATGATCGATTATTTTGTGTGATAAAAAATGTGTAACTACTTCATCAAAGTTCAGATATCTTTTGTATAACCTATGCCATATGATTATTTTGTGTGAAAAAAATTGTTTATTCGATTCGTTTAACTATTTATCAATAAGGAATAGTATACAGTAATTTACAAATTACGATCTTAATTGCTAGTATATATGAAGACATTATAAAGCAACAAGCAAAGTACACTTACATATCATCTTAGCTTTGGGAATCCTGATCATACTGTGCTTTGTGTAAGATGATCGAATGTACAGAATTTCGCCTCGGCTTAATTAGGATCTGCATGCCCCAGTTTTACTGATTCGATCAGTTCATCCTAACAACCACTTTAGCATCGGAACCGTGACTAGGCTTCCAACACAGATAGCGGCATTACAAAACCCGGAATTTTCAGGAATCTCGCGATCGTCCGCCTCCCTAATACTATCTTCCCTAGGAAGATACCAGTAAAGACCATTCTTCTCTCCCTTTTTCAGAACCACCAACACCTCACCTCCGCCCTTGGAAGAATAGGCAATAGGAGGACTACGCGGCATCTCAAAATCATCACTAAGACGAAACAATTTCGTCCAAGACTCTATAACACCGTATTCTTTCATAACCCAAATATCCGAAGAAACATAGTCCGGGTACACGTCTTTGGCCAAACACAAACACCCATCCAACACCCCATCCCAACAACACCAATGCTAACATCCAAGATGCCTTCAATCACAGGCATCTCAAACCACTCCTCGGAACGCAAGTCGAAACATAGAATCGGGTCTTTGCACCCATATCTAGGCCCCCTACCCCAACACAACCAATGTAGAGTACAAACTTCATCTATAAGCGTCCCTTGACCAAAGAAACCGTCTTCCATTCCAACCTCATTAACAATCCCGTCCCCCCAACGCGTATGCTTGAAGCTGTATACCATACTAGTCCTCAAATAGTTGTGGTGAACAACCAACACAATTTTGTAATCATTGTTACAACTATCGTATCCAAACCCTAAACAAACACTACTGTAACGCGGCGTCTCGAAATTAGGACGAGGTACGACAAAGTACGATAATGTCGAAGGATTTAATAAAATAGTACTAACATCGGTACAAACATGGAGACGTTCGTAACTTGATAATGCGAGAAAGCCGTGGCATGATCCGACGATTTAAACTTCACGAGGACGCCAGAAGAAAGGGGTGAGATCAAACCTGGTGGTGTCACCGGCGGCGGCGGATCCGACGGTGGTGGTAATTATGTGAGTTCCGTGGTTGATGGCTATTAATTGGTTGGCGTCGGAGGAGAGAGATTGTTGCAAGTGAACGTTGAGGATGAAATTTTGGTCGCTGATTATTAAATTGAAGGTTTTTGAGACGGTTTTGAATCGGAGCAGCTGTTTAACGGGGAGTCGTGCCAAAATTTCGACGATTAGGTCTAGCGTGAGATCTTCCGCCACCGCCATGAGAGGGAGGTCGAGGTTTAGGCCTTAGATTTAAAAGGATTGATTTTTTTGTACCAAAACAAAAAAAAGGATTGATTTTTACGAGGTATTTATTCATTTGGTTCGGGATTTTGTTACGAGAAAAAAATATGTGATTATATTACAAGAATAATAAGCGGATGAAATAAATCAAGTTTCATCTTGAAAATATTAGTAGTATATATCGGTTAGTTTCAATCAAATGATATATAAGGTGATTTGGTTTACCGTTATCATTGAGAGATGTAAACTTACATAGTATAAGGTGGTCGCATAATTACGGGACTTTGAGAGGAAGTTTTGATTGACGACAACGCTATAACTTTGTCGAGGGCGAATGCTTCCCGCGCGTACATTTCCTGTTTCATCCGGTGTTTGACATGTTCGTGTATGTACATAGTTTTTGCATAGTACTGTAACTAGTGTTTTGGTTTGTTGGTTTTTGGATCTGAGCCCGCAATGACAATGCATGCACATGGTTAGCTATAAATTAAAGGCAAATAATGCGGATCGACAACTGATAATGACCAAAGATATCACAAATGACCACCATCAGTGACAATGATAATATATTGATATGGTATACACGCAATGACAATAATGCACATGATTTAAGATCATAATTCGATAATGATGATGATAGATGATCGTGATATTGTATTATTGTATTATTGTACGTAATACGTATACGTGCATTTCTGTGATAATGAAGTTTGTAATGAGGAGGTTGTGGCCTGTGGGAGAGATCGATCGAGACAAGAAAACGGTTATTAGCGGCGGTGAAGGGGTGGAGCAGTGGCCGATATTGCTGACTACAGCCAAGTTTGGACGTCTTCAATATACTCTACTTCTTCAAATTAAAGTTCAGACCAAAATTAAGTTTATGTCATAAAGATTCTACTTTTGACTTACATGGAGTATTAGGGGAACGTGGGTGAATCTAGTATCGTAAGGAATAGGATTGGATTGGATGTAATATCGTAAAATGAAGCACTTCAAGTTTCTACATCGATGTCAATGCACAGTCCATTTTAAGTTCCGATTGATCATCATGTCATCAACAATTCACTGTATAGATTGGTCCTTTCGTACAAGTACCTTTAATTTGATGGTCATACAACATTACAAAGTCTATTTTCTCACGAAAATGCACTAATTATACACGATTTTAGTTGGCTAGGGTACCTTTTAAATTGAAGGGTTCTTTTTTTTTTCTTTCTTGTATCCCATCAAGAGACCCAAGATGGCTAGTTGTAGTGAAATTGCCGTGAACTCATCACCCTTTGGCAGGGTATACCTTAATAAAAAAAACAGAGCAAATAATCAATTGTGCAATTGGCCTAAAGTATCCAATCGATTTGGAAGTCCTCAAAAAGGCTTTTTCCGACTCCGTCATGATCAAACACCCTCGATTTTGCCGTCTTGTGGTAAAAGACCAAAAGGGTGTTGAACGATGGGAAAGAATACAAGTCAACATCGACGACCACATCATCGTCCACCAGCCTCCTACCACCGTGAAAACCCGAGTTCAAGATGATGAGGAGGAAGCCGGAATCAATGCTTTCTTGGCTGACATCTCGGTGTCGACGCCATTAAGCAAAAACAAGCCCTTGTGGGAGATACATGTGTTGATGGGCTTGAAATGTGTGGTGCTTAGGGTGCATCATTCCTTGGGTGATGGTGTTTCTTTGATGTCCATGCTTAATTCTTGTTTTGGGGAAAAGAGTGTTAGTAATCATAATGCTAATAATGTGAATAATAATCATAATGGTGATGATACTAATAATAATTCAAAAAAGAGGGGTTGGAGGGAGAAAAATGTGTGGTCTTTAGCTAAGACATTATGCTTAACATTAGTGTTTGGTATAAGGTATTTATGGGTCAAAGACAAGCAAAGTGTGTTAAGTGGAGGTGATGGTGTAGAAATTTGGCCAAAGAAATCTGTGACTGCCAAATTTAAGCTTGAAGATTTCAAGTGTGTCAAAAAAGTCATTCCATCTGCCGTAAGTTTTTCGGTCATACATATCATCAATTTCATATGTACTCCCTCCTACTTAAAGATATCTCCGCGTTCTGTATGTTCTACTGTTTTGACTGGCCATGTTACTATAACTCTATGCTTGCAGACTGTTAATGATGTGCTATTAGGTGCCATATCATCTGGGTTTTCAAAGTATTTGGAAATTAAATCTCCAGAGGGTAATTATCAATTAATCGTTCATTTACTATGTTATTAAAAGTTACTGAGAGTAGAGACTAATGTATGAAGTTAAACTGTTTTCTATGTTTTTACCACTTAGATATGCTGCACGGAATTGATATCACTATAATTGTTATGGTCAATCTGCGCAAAGAGGCTGGTCTTCAGGTTATTTTTTACTCGATTTTTGTTATAAGTTGTGTTTACGGCGTGCTAGTGTTTCTTTCAAACTTTACGAGGAGCGCAAAGATGCCAGTCTTTAGGTTAATTACAGCGTTGTAGATTAAATATATTCACGATCTAACTTACAATTACGAAATGGGATTTCATTCTCAATTTCTCATGATTGATCTTTACACCCCAATTAATGTACGAAATTAAAAGGACCATTATCAAGAACCCGCTGTAAAAGAAAAGAAAAATTCGTCAAATGTTCTAATAATGTATTAGTACTTCAACTTGTCTTCTTCGACTTTTTGTGCGCGTTGTTATAGTTTTGACTTCCAGGACATATCAAATCTCATGAAAACATCAATTGATAACCCATCTTTCTGGGGAAATAAAATTGGCTTGATGCTCCAGCCTATTCACTGTTGTAATGGGCTCAGTCCAATTGAACATGTGAAAACTATGAAGGCAACTTTGGATCAAAAGAAGAAGTCTTATGTGGGCCATCTTCCGTACATTTTTCTTAAATTGATGAGATTTTTCACCCCAAAGGTTTTTTTTTTTTTTTTTTTGGCGAGAAGATTTTTCACCCCAAAGGTTAGTATTTAGTAGCCATCATAGTATACGTCTCGACTTAAAACGAAAATATAGTTTATCGTTCATTTCAATTTGAAACGTTGCAGTGGCTAGTTGGTTTGTTTACCGAGTATTATGTAACACGACTTTGGTGATATCAAATATTATGGGACCTTCACGGGAAATAGTGATTGGCGACAACCCAGTAACTTTCTTAAGAATGAATGTTTCGGGTGGTGTACCTCATGTACAGTTCATGTGATCCTGTTTCACCCACTGTTTATCGCCTTATTATGTCATTATCCACGAACAAAGCATACGTTTATGTGCAAAATTTTGCCTAATATTGTTTGGTTTCTGAGTGGGCAATGTCAATGAAATGGTTAGCTATAACGGGAAGGCGGATCTACAAGTGACGGTAGCCAAATAAAAATACGTGACCCTGAATTCTTGGCTAATTGCATTCAAGGGTCCATGGATGAAATGGAAAATTGCACCACACATTTAAAAAATGAGCTGTTTAAACACTTCTCAAGCTAAGATCTTGTGCCAGCTTAGATAACAACCTAGATTTACTGCTCTACAGCTCTAGCTTAAGGAAGAAGGTTCTTTCTTGTCCATACTCCACACTTTCAGACCAACTATGATACATCGGGGGGAACAAAGCGGAATCTTGTCTTGTAAGAATACGGATCAGTGGCCTTCCTTGAATGCTGCTTGCCTGTTGTTGGTAAATGAATGAGAATAAATTCGCAATTGAAATTAGCTCCTTGCTTCTACCTCAATCCACGGCCCTGCTAGTTGATACCAAAGCAGAAATGCAGAGATTGCTCTATTACTCCCCAACTCCTAACGCTCGGTTTGAAGTAAAAAACACTTGCACCACTGCTACAATTAGTTGAAAGAAATAGCCAAAAGTAGAAACACTAGCTTGATTTTCTGCACAGATTAATGACCTGTTGTTTGACAAAACATGGTGTTAAAATACTGATGCAGAATCCAGTTCTCTCTACAAATGGTGTGTAACAGCATCTGTTCCCGCGCGCTCTTCAGCATAAGATCTGATGACAGAAACATATAAACCAAGACACCGAGTCACCAACCCCTATAAGATACTCCTCTAGGTTCAAGTACTGCAGCAGGCTAGCATGTTGACAGTTCAGAAAACACATTCAGAATAACAGGAGACTAAAACCATCTTTCAACAGATGCGGCTTGCATCATGAACATCCAACAGTACTCAATAGAAGAGACTCTTCATTAACTTGTTTGCGACTTCACGACACATTCACATGGTCAATTTTGTGACTGCTCCCACTGATACTGATTGCTTTCTAACAACCACTTCAGCATTGGTATTGTGAATAGGCTTCCAACACAAATGACAGCATTTAAAAACCCAGAGTTTTCCGGAATCTCATCCGCCTCCCTAACAGTATCTTCCCCCCAATTATACCAGAAAAGGCCACTCTCCTTGTCCTTCCTCAAAACCACCAAAACTTCACCTCCACTCTTGGAATAGGCAAGAGGAGGACTACGGAAAAGCTCAGCCTCACCACAAATACGGAACCATCTAATCCACGACTCTTTAACACCGTACTCCTCCATAACCCATATATCGGAACAATCATAGTTAGGAAATACATCTTTAGCCAAACACAAACATCCATCCAACACCCCTAAACACCCAAACCCAACAGTATCAATGCCGGCATCCAACATCCCTTCAATCACAGGCAAATCACTCCACTCCTCGGAACAAAGATCGAAACACAAAATCGGCTGTTTCCCATTTTTAGGCCCCCTACGCCAAGACAACCAATGTAGAGTACAAACTTCATCTACAAGCGTCCCATTACCAGAGAATGTCTCCTCCTCTCCAACCACATCAACACTGCCGTCTCCCCAACCATTATTACTTGAAGCTGTACACCATACTAGTCCTCTCCCTTGTTTTCTCACGAACATAACTATCAACGCCCTTGTGATAAACAAACACAAATTTGTAATCATCGTCATAACTATCGTATCCAAACCCTAATCCAACGCTGCCGTACCGCGTATCCGCCGCGAAATCAGGACAAGGCAAAATAAAGTGCGATAATGTCGAAGGATTCAATAAAATAGTGCTAACATCCGTAGATATATGAAGGCATCCGTAACTTGACAAAGCCAGAAAACCGTGGCATGATCCGACGATTGAAACTTCACGAGTACGCGAGAAGAATGGGGTGAGATCGAACCTGGTGGTCTCTCCGGCGGCGGCGGATCCGACGGTGGTGGTAATGACGTGAGTTCCGTGATTGATGGCGATTAATTGATTGGCGTCGGAGGAGAGAGATTGTTCAAGGTGATCGTTGAGGATGAAATGGAGGTGGCTTATTATACAATAGAAGTTTTTTGAGACGGTTTTGAATCGGAGCAGCGGTTTTACGGGGAGTCGTGCTAGAATTTCGACGATTATGTCTAACGGGAGATCTTCCGCCACCGCCATGGGAGATCAAGATTCAAGGTTAAGAAATGAATAGAATCGATTGAGAATTGTGTCAAGTACGGAGTATTTCTTTTTGGGATCGGTTTTATCATGGTGAGACGGTTTTATAGAAAAGTTATTTGAATACCAAATTAAACTGGCATGTTGGCCACTAGTTACTATGAAAATGGCGTATGACTTAACGATAGGGTAGAGCAGATTTTGATCCCGTCCGAAGAATGGATGGGACTGAATTGTTCGATCTGGGTTTGGTTTCATTCGGTCTGGTCCTCGTTTCAGGAAGTTTGCAAATGTTCAATTCGGTCTAAAATAAGATCAAATGTGTTCCGGTCCAATCTTGAGTCCATAAAATCTTGAATTTTGGTTTTCGCTATGGTTTTGGTATTGGACTGATGTTCAACCCTATGCCGGCTACACCCCTACCTAAGATTCAATGCATGAGATTTTAAAAAAAAAAATTGATTTGGTAGAACTAGAAGGGTAATGTGACGGGTGATCCGCACCGCATTTTGAAACGATTATGAAACTTCTAATCTAAACAGAGGAAATATAGGACTACGGCCCTGTTTGATAGGACTTATTCTCAGATGAATTCAGATCAGTTCAGAATCATTCAAATCAATTCAGAATCATTCAGATCAGATCAGAAAAGTTTAAATTTCTATCTATGTATTTGGTCTATTATTGATACCAATTCGTTGAAATTCATTCAAAATTTCAACACATTCAGATCAGATCAGATCAATTCAGATCAGTTCAGAGTCATTCAAATCAAATCAGATCAGATCAGATCAGAATAATTAAGATCAGTTCAGAAAAATGCAGTCCTATCAAACAGGGCCTACCAGTGGCGGCTATTAGCCTGGGCGACATGGACCGTCGCCCAGGGCCCCCATGTAGGTAACAAGTTTAACATGCAATATTAATCATATGACATAAGTTGCCTCAGTGGTATTACTATGGTAAGTTGCTCTAGGTTGCCCAGGATCAAACCTTGACCGCCACTTTTCACTCTATTTTTTTCCCTATCTAATTTACTTATTAATTCATTAAATGCTTTATTCTTATTTTCCTCCTTTTGGTATCTTGGACTTTTCCAATATAGAAATCAAGTACTAATTATCAATTTTGAACTTTTTTAGGAAAAAAAAATAGTACTTTTAACGATAAAATCGAAAAAATGTTAATTTGCAATTCATATGCTTATAACACATCGGGGCCCCAAAAAAACTTTCGCCCAGGGCCCCCGAAATCTCCCATCCAGCCCTGGGCCTACGTATACTAAAGAGAATAACACACGTGAAATACATATAGCATGATAGATACCTAGAAAAACATACACATAATTGACTAAAGTCACGACACATTTTAGCATAAATCCTAAATATTCACCCACTAGAAAGAGATACCTAATCTTTGTTTACCTTCAATTTACCATGAAAATGGAATTCATACCCTCATTTTATCTTAAGCACATATTCCGTCACTTACTATATAAGCTTCACTCAATGGCCTCAAATTGTGGCATTCAAAATCAAACCAAACAAACTCAGTGACATTACTGAAAATCCTCCCCATCCTACAATGGCGCCTTGCGATTGTCCACCTCCAAATTACAGGCTTTACGTCAAAAGGCAGGGACCAAGAGGTAACTATTGTGTTACTGCTTGGGACGGGAAATTGGTTCTTACCGTTCCAAACAACTGTGATCCTTACCAGGTTAACTCCTATTCCACACTTATTAGTCATTAACACGAGTTCATGATGTACGTTGTACGTAAGCATTACCTCTATACTGTCTTGACTTTCTTTAATACGCAACACAATGCTACACCTAATATCCCTCATTTTGATTTATACATCTTATGGTATGTCTGTGTTGTTGTAAATGCAGCTGTGGCACAAAAATGATAGCATGAAGTGTGGTTTTGTGCTGATTAACAAAGCCACTGATAAGGCTGTCATATATTGCGGTAATGGTGATCAGGTGAGTGTGAGTTTGGTTCTTCTCTAATCATACCAGTTGCCAATTTTGTGTCACTTCTGTTCTGATACTTAAAAGTACGACTGTATGAGTTACGGCTTTGCGGACTATGCCATAATTGTGTTTGTGTTTGATGTATAATTCCAGTTGCAATTGGTGAACACTTCCAAGTGTTCCTGAGAAATCCGTTTGTGAGCTGAAAGTGATGATATCTGTTTCGGATATCGATACATAAGGACACAGTGTAACCTTGGCATGGTTATGGATGCTTGGACTGGTATAATCAATGAAGGCGTTATGATTTCAATATACCCTCAGAATAAGAATGTTGATGGGAACGCGGACAATCAGCTCTGGAAGCTCGTCCCTTGCTGTAAGTTCCAAACATTCATATCCATTCTTCCTGTGCATATTTCGGCTTACTACAGAGATCATATAGCCAGAAATCCTAATTTTGTCTTTGGCTTTCTGCAGAAGATCTAGCGTGAACATCACAACAAGACTGATGGATGGATAATAAGCAATCTGAAGTTTTATACTCCATATTACATAGCATAATAAGAAGCATCAATTTTCATAGGAAATTGATGTGACAAATGATTTTCTCGTACTATTTAGCCACTGTCTCACCGGGCTTGGCAATGTGTTGTGTGTACTGTATAACTATAGAATAAGAAGCATCTATACAAAGCGATGCAAGAATGTATGACTACCCACTAGAGTTGGCTATGTTCGGTATGTAATATATATATACAGTATGGTGTAATTAGAAGCATCTATACACACCAATGCAAGTAATGTTTAGCTATCTTTGTGTGAGTACTACTTCTGTGATAAGAAGTGTATATAATACACCCCATAATATATTAGACAGCCAGAGCCGGAACCAAATTGTTCTTCACATGAAAGAAAGTTGCTACTCACATGTATGTTCTTATGGTTACTAGTCCGAACACTGTATGGCTCTTTTGTCTTCCCAACTCTTAATTAACGCTCAGTTTGAAGTAAAAAGATTTGCACCACTACTCCAATCAGATGACAGAAATAGCTAAAGTAGAAACACTTACTTGGTTTCCTGCACAGATTTATGATCTGGTATTTGATGAACATGGTGTTGGAATGCTGATGCAGATTCCAATTCTCTCTAAAAATCGTCTCTAACAGCATCTGTTCACGTGCACCCACCAGCATAAGATGCATAAGATCTGATGATAGACGCATAGACACCAACCCCTTTAAGATACTCCTCTTGATTCAGGTACTGCAGAAGGTTAACACATTGAAAGTTCAGGAATCAGAAAACATGCTCTTAAAGAAAGCATCAATCCACCAAAATACCAACAAGCAAACCAATGGTAGCATACGCTACTTTGTTATTAGTATATTAACCTAGAGGAAGTCGGTTTTTCACTAGTAACATCCAACACTACTTGAAAGAAGGAACTTCTAATCATCTTCTGGCAAACGGTACGCCAGAAACCAAGGGTCACACAAAATCAGACAACCACATATCACCATATAGATGTTACCACAAAATCAGGCATTTCTTTAATCCTTGTTACATCTAGAACTGGAACATATTTTTCAACAGCAATAGTGTACCTCATCGTGATCATGTACCAAGTCCAGGGTCTTTGTCATGGGAGAAAACCCTATAGATGGCACACCTTGTTGTCTAAAGAAATTGGCATCTGTGGCCCCAACAAGAATTTCGGGCTTTCCAAGCTTCCCACCAGCACTGTGGACAGAGTCAACTAGAAGAGACCACCAGGGATTTGAGCTATTAGCAACAGTGAGCAGTGGCTTCCCAAACTTGTCAAGCACAGGGATCTTCTCCACAAACTGAACATCAACAAATATTATTCATAAGACACCAAGCACAGCCTCACTGCACAATATCAGAAGAAAATGCACTGCGCAGGACAATTAAATTCCTCCATAAACGGAAGTATTGAACTAGATAGCCAATAGCCAGGTCTACCTCAAAAGTCATGTTGCGTGAAGCAGGAGCCCATTCCTCAGCAATACGTTTTTCAAGTGCTTCTATATCAGCAGTTGGTGGAACTCGAATATCAAGGCCTGCTTCAGCTTCAGAGGGTTGCAAATTCCTGACATAACCCTGATAGAGGACAAGGAACTCTATAAGTTGCTTTCAAGTTGGTTTTGGCTTCCAATCTAGTAACCATTATGATGTTTGATGTTTAAATTCACAGCCTAACCAATTCATATAAGTTAAGGTTTGAAATTAAAGTACAGCATGGCTGACTTGAATCTGAACTCGCTAGCAGTATCCAAGTTGCCAGTGATTAATAAAACGACGAGGGACTTACAGTAGGAGTTTGTGTGCCAGCTCTCAGAAACACCATATTCACAGAAACCACCTCTCCCTCAACTTTTAAGCCAGCCTTCAACATATTAAATTGTGATTTCCGGAATCTCCTTATACTTTCAACACTCTTCATCAAGTTCTCCATTGCACTATTATCATACAACTTAGCTCCATGCCCAGGTGCTCCAACCGCCTTAATAACCAACCACATTAGTGAACCCTCTGCATAATATACGCGATAATTCTCATCTTCTGACGGCATTCCCTCATCCAAAGCAAAGCCCACATTCATTTTCACAAATATATCAGACTCAGCCAATTTCTCAGCCCCGTCACGCCCTCCAATCTCTTCATCCGGCACAAATGACAAGTATATGGTACGAGTGGGCTCAAAACCCGATTCCTTCAGCTGCCGAATAGCTTCCAAGTACTGCATACCCACACATTTCATGTCCTAATACAACACACACCAAAAGTAAACATTCTGACCAACAACCATTTCAAGCAAAAAACTTGATGTCACTCCCAATTATCCCGGGCTCTAAATCCTAACAAATTAATTACTCGGTTCAAAATTATTTCCCAGTATACTACGATTTCCTCCCTACTCTCTCCGTTCCCTTAAATTGTTAACACATGGTTTCAATTTCACTCACATAATCAAACCAAACGTTAAAAATCGAAAGCACGAAAAGAGCACTACACATTTCAAGCTACTCCTAATGCATAATAACATGTAAATATTTATCCCAATTCAACATCCATTTCAAAAAAAAAAAAGAACCCATCATCAATTTTTTTGAAAAGATGAAAACTTTATAAGAATTTACTCACCTGTGAACCTCTGGCAAAGATATTGCCATGGGAATCAATGTGGGTAGCAAAAGGAGGGTGGGTCCACTTGTCGGATTCCGCCGGAACGACGTCGGTGTGAGAGTTGAGAAGGACGGAGGGCAAATTGGGGTTTTTACCAGGCCATCTAAGCAAGATTAGAGGCTTGTTCTTGACGAATTCAATAACTTGAGATTCAAGAGACATTGATTTAGCTTGAGCAAGAATAAAGTCAGCAGCTTCATAGTAATTGGGGTTTGGGTGGGCAGTGTTGATTCTCAGATATTCTTTGAATCTTGAGATTATTTCAGATGATGGCGAAGAAATTGATTGGACTGTGCCAAGTAAAAGAGAGAGAAAACAGAATTTGAGGAACAAATTTGGAGTTCGCATTGCTTACAAGAGATAGGGGAGACTGATCACTGAAGTTCCAGCTGATGTTTGGTTCAATTTAACATCATTGAACATGTCAAGAGCCAGTTATTTGTCTTATTTAGGCGAGATTTTCATTCGAGAAAACATTTTACGAAAATAATCTAGAGTAATTGGGAAAATCTCACCGTCAATAGATAGATGTCAAGTTAACAAATGAAAACAATGGAAATTGGATCTAAAACGTAATATGAGGCGTTTGAAATGGGGCGAAGGGAGTATTTGGTTTGGTGGCATTACCGGTCGGCAAACCGCAAACTAACTAGGTGACAACTGACAACTAAACTTTATGACTCAGAAAGCAATGGAGTCATTAGAATTTGGAATTATTGTCAATCGCGTGATCGAAACCAAACTCAATCTAACTGATCATTGTAAATTTTAAACGGATAATTTACTTAAACAAAAAATAGTTAATGGAAATGGAAGTTAGCAAGTTGATTAGGATCTTCATAATAATTTTTTTTTTTATTATTATTTTATGTTCTTGATGAAAATGAGAGTAAAATTGATGATTTCTAACACAACAAATTCTTGCGCCATGAGTACACCGACCCATGATTAGGGTTTTTCATTTGGTTGGTGTCGTTCCATGTCAAGTGTCAACGACCTGTGACTCGATAACGGCCAAACTCGACTCATGACTCGAAAAATATTCGAGTAAAAAACGTTAAAAAAAATAAACCAGACTCGATTATTGCTATGGACTAAACACATTGAGAGATTAAGTAATTCCTCCCTGTCTCAGAGCTGATACTCCGAAGACATTCTATTTCATACACATCTCGACGTCATGCTGTCAATTTTGCGACTGCTCAAAGTGATCAACGTTGGATTCCAATATCGACTTCAGCATTGGGACAGTGACGAGGCTTCCTGGCCTGCACAAAGAGCAGCATCAGGAAACCAACTATATCCAGGAATCTCATCTGCCTCCCTAATACTATCTTCCAACCTCACCACAGACACGAAACAATTTCGTCCAAGACTCTATAACACCGTACTCCTTCATAACCCAAAGATCAGAGACAACATAGTCAGGATATAAATCTTTGGATAAACACAAACATCCATCCAACACCCTAAATCACTATCAAGTCCGCATTCTAACATATCCTCGACCACACCCAAATCACTCCATTCCTCGGAACAAAGGTTGAAACATAGAATCGGTTGTTGCTTCCCCCCATTTCTAGGCCCCCTACCCCAAGATAACCAGTGTAATGTACAATAATTATCGATAAGCGCGCCTTTACCGAAGAAAATATTGTCCCTTGGAACAACAACACTAGTCCCGTCTCCCCAACGATTATGCTTCGAGCTGTATACCATACTAGTCCTAGTCATCGACGGTTCGACAACATCGTAATTACCAACATCCTTAAAAACAACTAACAAAAGTTTGTAATCATTGCCAACCCAATCACATCCAAACCCTAGGCAAACAGTAGAGTAACTGTCTGCCGAGAAAACCGGACGAGGTACGACGAAGTGCGATAATGTGGAAGGATTCAATAACACAACTTTAAGTTCAGAACAAAGACGGCCGCTTTCATAATCTGATATAGCCAGTAATCCGAGGCATGATCCGGCGATTAAAACTTGACGAACAAGCGAGAAAAATGGTCGGAGTTCAAAGCTGGTGAGCCGATGGTGGTGCAAAGGATGCGAGTAGCAAAGTTGACGGCGATTAATTGATTGGCGTCGGAAGAGAGAGATTGTTCAAGGTGATCGTAGAGGATGAAATTGTGGTCGCTGATTATTGAATTGAAGGTTTTTGAGAAGGTTTTGAATCGGAGCAGCGGTTTTACTGGGAGTCGTGCCAGAATTTCGACGATTATGTCTAACGGTAGGTCTTCCGCCACCGCCATGGGAGGGAGGTCGAGGTTTGAGATTTTAGGGCGGTTTTTTTTTGTAATTTGGTTGTGCAAGCTGCTGATGTCATTTGCTTACCCATTGTTTTATATTTTTAACTTGTAGCCTAGCAAGCCATGTAGCTCCACCAAGCAACATTGCTTGAGAATTAAAAAAAAAAAAAATTTATTTCCTCTACATGAAAATAATTAACAAAATATAAGAAAAATATATTGGGTCCCACCAGAAACTACACTAGTTGTGGTTTCCATTGTACAAAAATTATTGTAGTTTGCCATTGGAGATGCTCTTAGAATCTTCTTCATGAGAATGAGAGTCAAATCGAATATCGCCTTTGCATGTAATAAGGTGAGCAAAAAAGCAAGGTATCCGGAACCGGATATGGAACCGGTAAAGAACCGGCGATTTCGGTTCTGGTATCGGAATTCCGGGTAATGAAACATAGGAACCCGTAACAACGGTTGCGGTTGCGGATAGTGAAATTTTGGAACCAGAACCGGCCGGATACCCGGTATTGTAATCTAAAATATCGGGTACCCGGAACGCAAGCATGGAATCATTACTATACAAAATAAAAAAAATAAAAAAAAATGTTAACTACGGGTCATTATTAAGCTTAATTATTATCGGGTCATCAAACAGGTCGGGTCATTGTCGGATAACGGGTCACTACGGGTCGGGTCGGGTCATTGTCTGGTTGGACATTATCGGGTTGTATCGGGTCATTGGTCGTTGTCGGGTCGGGTCGAGTCGGGTTCGGGTGATCACAATTTCGGGTCCAATCGGGTCGGGTTTTCGGGTGAGTCGGGTCGGGTCGCTCGGGTCGGGTCAAGGATGCCAGCTCTAATCATGTGTGTGTTATAATCTACGAGTATGAGATTTGTGGATTTGTGATAGAGGCGAAAGTTACAGATCTAGTCGATAATTGTTGGGCAGAGTTTACACTCTTTTATGTACCTGTGAGAGGAGCATTTAGAATTGTGAATCACATGATGGGGAGCGTAAAATTCACCACCAGTTATATAGTGATACCGCATGATTTGTTAATCTGTCGCATAAAGTCTTCTGATCTACTACGTGATGAGATAGGGGCTGTAAAACCAAAAATATAGTGGCATAATGGCAGAACAGTAACGCAGAATCCAGCATTCTGATGGTAGGCAAATATACTAATCATTGCACATACTAATGAGTTTAGAGTGCGCCATGACTCCTTGAGTACAGTACATAAGAAAGACACCCCATATAGTTTCCCAGTAGCTCATCTTTTGAAACTATCATCTCTCTGTGCCCCATGGAATCCTGCATATATGCTCTGATAATAGATGCAAAGCTGCAGCAATGCAACAACACGACACTTTCACATAGTCGATTTTGCGACTTCTCCCACTAATACTGGTTGAGTGGTTGGTTTCCAGCAATCACTTCAGCCAGCATTGGGATTGTGACAAGGCTTCCAGCACAAAGAACAGCATCACTGAACCCATAATGTTCAGGAATCTCATCTGCCTCCCTAACAACATCTTCCCTAGTATTATACCAGAAAAGACCATCTTCCCTAGTATACCAGAAACGACCATACTTGAATTCCTTTCTCAAAACCACAAGAACTTCACCTCCTACGCCCTTGGAATAGGCAATGGGATGCCTAATCCCAACATCGCCGCAGACAGAGACACTAAACAATTTCGTCCAAGACTCTTTGACACCATACTCTTTCATAACCCAAATATCAGAACAAACATTTCCACGATTTACGAACATAGATAAACACAGACATCCATCCAACACCCCTAAGCACCCACGCTCACCACAATTAAAGACGGAATCCAACATATCATCAATCACAGTCATCTCACTCCACTCCTCAGTCCTCAGAACACAAGTCGAAACATAAACTCAGTTGTTTCGCCCGATTTTTACGCAAACATAACCAGTGTAACCTACAAAAATCGACGATAAGTGTGCCTTTCCCATAGAAACAATCTTCCGTAGTTTCAAAGTCATCAAAACGACCGTCTCCCCAACAATTATACTTGAAGCTGTACACCATAGTGGTCCTCGTCCCAGGAATTACAGGAACAGATCTAATAACATCGTGATGAACAACCAAGACAAGTTTGTAATCATTGCCAAAACTATCATATCCAAACCCTAAGCTAACAGTAGAGTGATTGTCTGCCAAGAAAACCGGACGACGTACGACAAAGTACGATAATGTCGAAGGATTCAATAAAATAGTGCTAACATAAAAGCTATCACGATCGAATAAAGCGAGAAAGCCGTGGCATGATCCGGCGATTGAAACTTCACGAGGACGCGAGAAGAATGGGCTGAGATCAAACCTGGTGGTCTCACCGGCGCCGGCGGATCCGACGGTGGTGCAGATGATGTGAGTTCCGTGGTGGATGGCGATTAATTGATTGGCATTGGTGGAGAGAGATCGTTTCAGGTGGAGGTTGACGATGAAATTGAGGTTAGTGATGATTGAATAGAAGGTTTTGGAGACGGTTTTGAAGCGTAGGAGTGGTTTTACGGGGAGTCGTGAGAGAATGTCGCCGACTAGGTCTAATGGAAGAAAATCTCCGGCCATCACCATGGGTGGGGTCGAGGTCGAGGTCGAGGTTTTGAGTCGAGGGCTGTTTTATGGGGTTTAGGGTTTTTCAATTGGTTGGTAGCAACAAGCTCAACCCGGGGCGACCTGTGAAACGATGACGACTAAACTCGACTCATGACTCAGAAATACACGGTCTAAAACTAAAAGTATTGTCAATCACATGATCCAAACCGAACTCGACCAGACACGATCATTGTTATGGACTGAACACATTGAGAGACCGAAGGAGTAGGAGTAAAAAAAAAAAAAAAAATTTGTTTTTTAAAGAAAGTAAAAGGTAGATTCAAAACGAACAAATTTACCATTTGATAAGTTTCATCACATAAAACATCTTTCAACATCTTTACCCCTTAACCCCAGTGCCTTAAAGGCTCCCGCCATAAGGCGGGGTAAGGGGGGGTCGGATGCACGCAAGCCTTGCCCCTATTGAAACATAGAGAGGTTGCACACGGATGAGCCGAAATGAAAATTGTTTCGAGAATCGCACCTAACTGCTACTTCACAAAAGAAGAAGCACATACAGTTTTATGAGCCATTTTGCTTTATTCCATTATATCCCAAAAACCAAAGAATAAGTAGTCTTTGGCTCCATTGGAAATGACGTTTCAAATGAAGGAAACAAAAATGAAGCAGAAAACAAAAGCAGGAGTTTATAACTCATCTTTGGAATCATTTGCAACAGCCTGCTCCTGGGCATAAGATGCATAAGCTTTGATGACGGAAGCATATATGTCGACTCCTTTTAAATATTCCGCTTCGTTTAGGAACTGCAGCAAGTAAAACACAGTGGCAGTCAGAATGTAATGTAGTTCTTCTACATATAACAAGTCAGAAGTTTCAGGCTCAAGATACAATCGCCTGACTCATTGCTCAGATTTTCCAAGAGCATTCAAATCATTGTTCTGAACCTTCTAGAGTTCTAGATTACGAACACCAGTTTAGACTTTAGTCCAGAATGTCATGAAACAGAAGATGCGGACAGAACAAGCAAATCCAACCAATTTAATTGAGATAGTAAGGGCCCGTTCTGTATCACTGCCGTTTTCAGTTTTTGGTTTTTTTTATTAAAAAATTTAGTTATATAAGTTATAAATTTGAGTGATTCTATAATGGCTACCAAGGTATGGTAGCTATTGTAAGAAACGCAAATCTAGCCTTTCATTTTATTTGAGC
>JBBYHQ010000018.1:4930184-4944669 GCA_038382645.1 Spergularia azorica
TTTCATTTATAATTATTCGATGACATGTAGATTTGGCGTATCTTTTTTGCTTTTTGACGAGATTATATAATTATTAACTTCGACTTAAACTACATCCTCGATTTTCTCTTAAAGATTTCGGGGCCCAATTCGAGAGTCTCGCACAGGGCCCCCAAAATCTCCAAGACGGCCCTGCAAAAGGGCAGTGACCAATATGTATAATTTTTTGTCCACGAATTTCATTTATCAAAAGAAAATAACCTTTTAGAATCGTGGACACGGAAAGTAAAAAACAGAGTGTCAACCTCTAAACCGAAGAACACCATTGAAATAAACTCATGGAGTTCACGAAAATTCATTTCCGACTCCAGGATGCCACTATTCGATGCATTGTCCATCTTTTACAGTAAAATTCCAATTAATCTTGCTTCACTTTGACATTACTATTGTACTAATCTTTGCGCTTCATTTCGGAGTAGGAGTACTGGACTGTGTTGATACTTTCCTGACGAAGGCCCACTACTTGAGACTTGAGATTCACACTCCATAGCCCACATCCACTTGAAACAGTCCAGTCCACTACACCAGAAAACAAACCCCAAAATAATCCGGTGTACCTACCAAATTCACATATCATTCCACTTTTAGAAAAAAACACGAAGAAATGAATTTCCAGTTTTCCACATCATATCCAACGGCACACAATCTTGATCACATCAAATCAACGATCACGACAAAATCCCTTTCTCAACCCCAACAGAAAGTAAGAACACAAGAACACCACCTTCATTCCCCCGCCCACTCTCCTTTCTCTCTCCTCCTTCTCCGCCATTTTTCTCCTTTCTCTGTGTTTCCTTCACTAATTAGTAATTACCTCCTTAATCTAATAATTAACGATCTAATTTCTCCCTTTATCTTAAACCTTCTAACATTATCCCCAAATAATCCAATTCAATTTAATTAAAACCCTAGAATTCCGAAAATGGACAATTATGTCCTCAACTTCGACATTGAAATCGGCGGCGGTCTCAGTAACAACTCCGACGCTATCGAATTCGACGACGAAAACGGCGTCGTACTGCCGGATACGACGCAAACCGCTACATTTTCGGGCGCAATTTACTTCCCCAACGGCGGCGGCGGCGGCGATTTGGAGCCGTACGAAGGGATGGAGTTTGAGTCGGAAGAAGCCGCGAAATCGTTCTACAACTCCTACGCGCGGCGCGTAGGGTTCAGTACGCGCGTGAGCTCGTCGCGACGCTCTCGGAAAGACGGCGCGATCATATCGCGGTCGTTCGTCTGCGCTAAAGAAGGATTCCGCAACCTCAACGAGAAGCGGATGATAGGGCGGGAAATCAAGCGGCCGCGCGTGATCACACGTGTCGGTTGCAAGGCGATGTTGTCGGTTAAAATCAACGAGGATTCCGGTAAATGGACGGTTAACGGTTACATTAAGGAGCATAATCATGACTTAGTACCGGCTGATCAGGTACATTCTCTGCGGTCGCACCGGCAGATATCGGGCGCGGCAAAGACGTTGATTGACACGTTGCAGGCGGCGGGATTGGGGCCGCGGCGGATAATGGCGGCGTTAATTGAGGAATACGGCGGCGCTAGTAAGGTAGGGTTTACTGAGGTTGATTGTAGGAATTATATGCGGAATAATAGGCTTAAGAATAAGAATAAGAATGTAGAAGGTGATTTTCAGCTGCTTATTGATTATTTGAAACGTATGAAACAAGAAAATCCTGATTTTTATTATAAAGTTCAAGGGGAGGAAGATGATGAGGGGGAAGATGGGGGCTGTTTTACGGGGAATGTGTTTTGGGCGGACTCGAAATCGAGGTCGAATTATCGGTTTTTTGGTGATACTGTTAGTTATGATACTACATTTAGGAGTAATAGGTATAGGTTGCCGTTTGTGCCGGTGATGGGGGTTAATCACCATGGTCAGCCTGTGTTGTTTGGTTGTGCATTTTTGGCGAGTGAGTCGGAATCCTCGTTTGTTTGGTTGTTTAATACTTTCTTGGAGGCAATGTCGGGGAGGCCTCCCCCTGTTTCGGTTACTACTGATTATGATGTGACTATTAGCTCGGCTGTAATGCAGGTTTTCCCTGAGACGAGGCATAGGTTTTGTAAGTGGCATATGTTTAAGAAGTGTCAGGAGAAGTTGTCTCATGTTTTCCTTGAGCATCCTTGCTTTGAGGCCGATTTTCATAAGTGTGTTAACTTGGCTGAGTCGGTTGAGGAGTTTGAGTCGTGTTGGTTGTCGCTTTTGGGTAGGTATGATCTTAGGGACAGTGAGTGGCTTCAGATGGTTTATGCTGCTCGTAGGCAGTGGGTTCCTGTGTACTTGAGAGATGCTTTTTTCGCAGAGATGTCAATTACACAACGTAGTGATAGTATGAACTCGTACTTTGATGGGTATGTGAATGCCTCCACTGGTCTGAATCAGTTCTTTAAGTTGTATGAGAAAGCATTGGAGAGTCGAAATGAGAAAGAAGGTAAGGCTGATTTTGAGACTATGAACACCCCTCCGGTGCTTAGGACGCCTTCTCCCATGGAGAAACAAGCGTCTGTGCTCTATACTAGAAAGTTATTTGTAAGGTTTCAGGAGGAGCTGGTGGGGACTTTGACATTCATGGCGACAAAAGCAGAGGATGATGGTGAAGTTATCACTTACGAAGTAGCTAAGTTTGGGGAGGATCATAGGACTTTCTACGTCAGATTTAACGTCTTAGAGATGAGAGCGACTTGTAGTTGTCAAATGTTTGAGTTTTCGGGGCTTCTTTGCAGACATATATTGGCAGTCTTTAGAGTGACTAATATTTTGACCCTTCCATCCCACTACATCTTGAAGAGGTGGACAAGAAATGCTAAGAGTAGTGTTACATTGGATGATCAGAGCAGAGGTGTTGTGCCTACTTATTTAGAGTCGCACACAGTTCGATACAGTAATTTACGGCATGAGGCTTTCAAATTTGTTGATGAAGGGGCTAGTACTTCTGAGACCTATGATATGGCCATTGTTGCTTTACAAGAGGCTTCAGAAAAGGTTGCCCATGCGATAAAGAATGTCGGAAGAAATTCTATGACAAATTGGCATATTAAGGACTCAATTGGAGATGGGGGTTCTTCAGATACTGCTAGCAAGGACAATTGTGCAGACTTGACTCAGCAAGTCCCTGAGGTATAGAAAAGCTCTCTGATTTGGTTAATTATTGAATTCTTCCACCATTTAGCTTCTGTCAACATGGAATACCTATGGCTTTTAGTTTGTCTGTTCCACATTGTTTTTAGGTGATAATTTGTTTATATTTTTATGAAGTATGCAGCAGATGCCTGGTAGCTTTTATGTGTCTTTTGTGGAAGTTTTGGATTTCAGAATTTGATATCTTTTGAATTTTGTGGTTGGGCTGTTGGAGAGGGGAGGGGTTGGAGTGGTGATATGTTTCTGAAATCTATGTTGACGTCAGTAGGTTGGTGTTCTATGTCATATGTACAGCTTTACAATCTCGGTTGTAATTTTGTATACCTTGTTATATTGATGTACAGAAAAGTGAACTGAGGGAGTAAAACATTTCACTGAATGTACGCTATCTTTTCTTACGTCTCCATGCATTATTACCTTTAGTTTCTGGCTATGATGAAGTTGTGTTTTCTAAGAGCTACCTATGTAAGTAGAAGCTTGCTCAAATGTATGATAATTGTGAATGTTCTTAGGATATCATGGACAAGGAAATTAGAGAACTTAGCGAAGAGCTGGAGCTGGCTAATAGAAAGTGTGAAGTTTTTCGAGCCAATTTGCTGTCTGTTCTAAAGGACATTGAAGATCACAAACAACAATTAGTAATGAAAGTGCATAATGTGAAGCGGAGTCTGAAAGATGCCTCGTAAAGGTGCTGAGCATTGCTCTTCTTTCTTGTATATTATGAGTTATTTTTTATTTATCTCAGTCCTTGCTTTTGGGAATAAGGCTTTGTTGTTGTTGTTGTTGCTCAGTCCTTGCTTTTGTATGTTTTTTTCCTTTCTATTCCTTACGTTGTAAATTGTTTTGATAGTAGATTACTTGAATTGTGCAGCCTTTGACATAGCATTGTAACTTCTGACACGGATACGTTAACTGAGATTTGATTTTCTTCATGTGACCCAGAGTTTATACCAGTGATTCTGTGAATCGTGATTTCTGTGAAAACAACCGTCTCCAGTTCTTTGCTACCGTAGCTTTGTCTGTTGTGTGTCTTTTTCTAGTGATTTTGTTTGGCCATATACCTTAAGGCGGACGACAGTGGAAAAGTGAAAATTAGTGTTCTGGAAAGATATTACCATTACCCCCTGATCTGAGCATCAGCCTGTCTTTCACTGTATGCTTGAATTCTTTCAAGTAATCCACAGGGCTAGTTGCCGGAATGCAAGAGATGGATTCTTCACCATAACCCATGTCAATGGATCTCAGTGGTCTAGGGCAGACAAAGTCAGTCTCAGAGATCAATGGCCGAGAGTTACCCAGCTCTCACTAAGTACTGAAACTTCAGGCTGGCAGGCTTTTGGCAGGTGAAAGCTGTAATTTTGAGGAGTGTTTTTCACTGCTTTTAATCAAAGGCACTGAATTTTTTTTGAAACGCAATGCCTGGTATGATTTCATTTTATTTATTTTGTTGAAGGAAAATTATAGAATTATGTCAGAGATCAAACTTGCTATAAATTGTTCTATTACATGGTTTGCATAATCAGGATTCGGGGATGATGGCTTGGAGGGGAAGATATTGTTATTACTTAATTAATACATATAATAGTTCAGAGAGACCTCAGGTGAGCCGTAATTTTGTGGAATTCTCTTTGCTGCTTATAATCCGTGGTACTGGAATTGCATCGTTTAAATTTGCTCTGAGCTTGCATGATTTCATCCTTTTCTTTCTTTTGAAAGAAATTAATTCAGAGTAAGTTTTCTTGTCCGCGATTTGCAGAATCAGGATTCAGTTATCTTTGTTAAGTGTTCCTTTATTTATCTATTTAATTTAATTATTTTATTTTACCATTTGCATAATCAGGATATAGGGGTGGCTTGGAGCGGAGGGGAAGATAAAAATATTTTTTTTCTACGTAAAATATATTGCTATATTTTAGGGATAATATTTTAGAGTCCTATAAAATCGTTTCTCTAAGTAATCTTTATAGCTACACTCCGTATATACTTAGCCACCAGCAAACACTGAAATAAAAAAGAAGAAGAAAAAGAAGAAAAAAAAAGAGGAAGCTGAGAGACAGTTCTTATGTGTTGAAGTCTTGGTTCCATTTTGACAATGCAGCGACTAGTTAGATGCCAACCATTGATTTATGGTTCAAGAAGTTGGGGTTCTGCCCTAATCTTAAGTTCTACCCGACTTATCCATCACGATTGTAACTCGATTCCTATTTTCCACTCCTCTGCTCCGATAATCGAGTCATTGCGATTTGCGGCTACGCAAGTATGGCAGAGACTTGACAGATCTTGCCCAGAAGGTACTCTTGAATTGGCTTATGACATTGTTCATGTGTATGGCGCGATATGCTTATTTTGGAGTGCTTATAGTCATGCTTTTGTGTAGAAGATGGAGAAGTTGTACGATATACTATGCCATTTTGCCAACTGTGTTGTCAAATATGCAGGGGAAACTAAAAGCAGTAACTTGGAGGGAAAAACAGATTGATCTTGTTATGCAAATTTTATGCAAGAGAAGTAATAACATTCCATGTCTTCTTGGCACCCCGGGCGTTAGTTTTTCTTTGATTGTTGAAGCACTTGCACGGCGAATTGCTGATGATGATTCCGCCCCATTGAGATTCAAGGGAAAGAAGGTTGTGTTTTTTTTTTTTGTCCTTACTAAACTGTATTCAACACGCTTCTTAGTTCTGACAACATGATCTCCTTGGTGGGACTGTTGTCTGTTGCCTGTTTTTTTCCCCAAGATTTAACACAAGTCTTGGCATTAATGTGATGTAACAGGTAATTGCGTTGGAGGAACACCTGGTTAAAGGAATATTGAGTGAGTTAATTACTGAAGCACAGCAAACTGACGGAAAGGATATTTTCTTTGTGAATGAATTGGAAATTTTCAATGAAATGGGACCTCTATTGGAGCAGGTAAATTTCAGTGGCATTCTTCCATTTATTACAGTGGTCGTGAGCTGTAAATTAAATGTGTATGTTAAGTAACGAGTGATGTTCGAATCAGTGCATAGGTGCCTTGACTCATGTTGAGTATGAGAAACTCATCGAGGAAAATGGGACTTTAAGAGAACGAATTCAACCTGTGGATGTCCTTGACCCATCTATGGAAGAAGTTCATCAATTATTGAACGTTTTGAGTGGAACATATGAAGCTCACCACGGTGTTCGCTACTCGGACAAAGCTTTAATTGCGGCTGCTACTCTATCAACCCAGATTACCGGGTAACTCACTCGATCATGCTGTGCTTGTAACAGCTTTTATGAGTCTCTCTTTTCTTGAAGCAGTTTTCCTATGTCGTGTCTAAAAGCTGCTGATTGAGTTGATCAAGTTGAAATCTCAGGAAAGGATCCCTCCTCGACAAGGCGATGGACATCATTGATCAAGTTGGAGCATATACGCTAGCCTTGAAATTTCAGGAGCTCAAGGAATGGTAACAGAAAACCATGTCTATGAGTTAATTTCCTTAAAGCATATACCTGTGGATACCCTCGAGAAGTCGAAAAAAATCCTTGAGATGGAGGAAACTATTCGGAAGCACATAATTGGACAAGATAAAGCAGTTGAAGCAATAAGTCGAGCTCTCCTTCGTGCTCGAGTAGATCTAAGGGATCCTAAACGACCAATAGCAAGCTTCATTTTCACCGGATCAACGGGTGTTGGGAAAACAGAACTGGCCAATGCTGTGGCTATCGAGTATTTTGGATCGTTGGAGAACATGATAAGGTTTGATATGAGCGAATTCGCAGATGACCACACTGTTTCCAGGTTCTTTGGCTCACCTCCTGGGTATGTAGGTTTTGATGAAGGAGGTCAGCTTACCAATGCAGTTGAAGAGAAGCCAAATAGCGTGATTCTCTTCGATGAAATCGAAAAGGCTCACTCCCGTGTGTATGATGGATTGCTTCAAGTTCTCGAAGATGGTCGACTGACTGATGGCCAAGGTCGCACAGTTGATTTTAGCAAAACAATTATCATTATGACATCAAACCTTGCACATAAACTGTTCAGTGAAGCGAAATGCCGAAGCTTGGGGGAGTATCATCACCTGAAATTGCAAGTTGTGGAAGAATTCAAGAAGTTTTTCCGGCCTGAGCTATTGAATCGATTGGACGATGTCATTATGTTTGATCAGTTGAGTCGGGGTGACTTGAAGAAGATACTGGAAATAATGCTTAACAAAGTCTATGGCAGGCTCAAAAAGAAGTACTATATAACTGTTGACATCAAAAATAGCGTGAAAAACAAGTTGATTGAAGAAGGGTATGATCCCATCAATGGAGCTAGGCCATTGAGGAGGTGCATTACTAGGGTTCTCGAGGATCGTTTGGCTCAGTGGATTGCAGACGAACAAGTGAAGGAGGGCGACTCCATTGCTATCGATCTTGACGTCCATGGCAATGTCGTAATGCGCCAAGTTATGAGGCTGTTGACTCCTCAGGCCTGAGCTAAAGATGTCATCATTCTAGGACCATTCTTATAATATGTAGGCTCTTAAAGGCTGTATGCCTCAAATCTGGAATTTCAGCAGATAGCGATTTTTACGTTCTTGTAATAAATCTTACTCTCATATTTATGTAAAATGCTTGGTTTGCTGCTTTCTGCGACAAATGAAGAAGATGGTGGTGAACAAATCAGGGGTTAACTATGTGTTAGTAACTAGCAAGTATTTATGAAGACGACTCCATATATACTACACATGTCGTCTACAGCAGATCTACTCAAGATCCGAGCTTTAGTGTCAATGGCGAAAAATCACTCTTTCAGTCCAAGTCTTGCATTCTGGACTTTGACCGAAAGCTTTAGCCTTTGATCCTCCATATCTTTTAGAACTGCAAGTAAATTTGCACGATAGACCTCACACCGCTTGTTTGTGTTCTCCAACTCTGCAGTCAGTTCGTGGATTTTCTTTGCCTTCTCCTCCTGTGATATAATTTGGTACATGGTATGAGTATCCGTTTAATAATTGCATGATAAGTTTATTCCGAATCTCATTCTAAAAACACAACATATGTTTCAATATATCATGATGCAAAGAAACATATGCAACAGGAAAGACGCCCATGAAACTTCAGAGGAGAGATTCACAGCATATGTGGCAGTTTTTATTCTGAACTAAGTTACAGCAATGACGAAGATTCACAGCATAGAGCGACCCGTACACATAGAGCCCAGGTAGGCAACCTAATAGCTACATAGCCTAAAGTTCATCACAAAACAGCAGGAAATAAGAGTCAGACTGATTTGAACTTACAGCGGACTGGCATGATGTCTCTTGATTGTTACCATTAGCCAGAGAGCTCCCCTCGATTCCAAGGCCATGGTTCTTTACAGCAGCGACCTTATTTGCAGCTTCACGTAGAGCATCCATGGCTACATTATAGACATGGATGGACTTTGCACCTTCCTCCACAAACTTAAGTGCTTCCTGTCGTAAATCACTATATCTAACATTAGAAGATCCTCGAGAATCAACTGGTTCCTCAGAAGCATATTCATCAGGTTGTGCTCCAGTTTTAGCTTCTCTTGTCCACCTTTTCAAAATATATTCAGGAGGAAGAGTAAGAACATTCTTTGCTCTGAAAACTGCTAATATGTGCCTGCAAATTATGCCTGAGAATTCATACATTCTGCAGCTACAACTAGCTTTTGTCCCCAAACTATTGAAACTAACAACATGAGCTTTCTGCTGTTCCCCAAACTTAGCCACCCGAAATGTAGTGATTGTTCCAGACTCCTCGAGTTTAGTTGCAGGATTGGCCATAGTCTCAACAAGCTCATCTTGGAACTTTGTGAATATTTTCCGGGTAAACAACTTTGCCGCTTGTTTCTCCATTGGTGACGGGGTCTTCAACACTGGCATTGTGTTAATTGTATCGTCGTCTGCTTTCAATTCCATTTCAAGCCAGCTCGCAATAGCTTTCTCATATTGCTTAATCAACAGTTGTATAGTGGTATTGGCATTTACAAAGTCATCAAAGTAAGAAAATTTCTGAGCATTATCTTTGTCCCTGGATGGCAGCTCACCAAAGAAAGTGTCCCGTAGGTATGCAGGAACCCACTGATGGCGAGCATCATAAACCGACTGCAGCCATTCATCATCCATCAAATAATACTGCGCCAAAAGTGACTCCCATCTAGATTCAAATTCCTCAACTGATTCACTCTCATCTACACACTTCCTAAAATCAACATCAAAATCAGGGTTTGACACATAAACATGATCCAAATGACACCGAGTCTCTCTAAACATGCTCCATCTGCAGTAACGTAGTATTGTATTAGGCAAGACCTGCACCGCAGCCATCTGCACAAATCTATTAGGCTCCGTTGTGATTGACACTGGGGCTCGCCCATACATTGCGTGGAGCCATGTCTGGAACAGCCATATATAGGAAGCCTCAGACTCATTATGCAACAATGCACATCCAAAAAGTACAGGCTGCCCATGATGATTCACCCCAGTAAATGTCGCAAACGGAACCTTACAACCTTTTGCACGAAATGAGGTGTCAACAACCACTGTATCCCCAAAGTAGGTATAGTTACTCCTGCAAGCAGCGTCAGCCCAGAAAACATTGGCATTCGAGGGGCCGAGATCGCCCTGAATTGCATAGTAAAAGCTAGAATTCTCGGCTTGCATACGCTTCAGGTAATCCAATACATACTGTCCCCCACTTCCAAGGGACCTCTGCCTCCCAATGTTCATCAATTTCACTGCATAATTTCCATTTTTCACATACATCAACAAAAACCTAAAAACCCCTTTTACTGTTTTTCTGGGTACTCAGTTTATCTCAAATCATTCATCCACAGTAAAAAGCAACAGTTTAACTCTTCTGCATTTCTAAACCTAAATTTACTGTTTTGATATCAATTTCACTGACCCACTTCAAGAAATGAAAAAAAAAAGATGAAAACTTTACAACTAAAGTTCCCAAATTTAACCAAAAATTAACAAATTTTCACATTCTATCAAAATTTATAGAGGTTCCAACAATGGGTAATTGAAATGAAGACTAAAAATTTACTGTTATGAGAGGTAATTACTAATTAGAGGAAAAATATGAACTTGAGCTTTCTTACCTGATCAAATGAGGATTCAGAAAGAATATTATGAGGTAAATTCAGCAACCCTGAAAAACAGTAAAACAAAAAACTGTGACTCTGTGAGTAATGGTAATTTTTCGCCGGTAAATAATCAACGTTCAGCTGACGCCGGTGGCCGGGTCTCCGGTGGCTTCAACGTGAAGGGTTGAGAAAATTTGTTTTTTTTTTTTTTTTGTTGGGTTGGATATTTTTAACTCCAAAGTGTGTTATTAGACCCATATGTATTTGTGTTTGTTTTGTTTTCTTGGACGGCCCATATGAATATAGATTGGACCGTCAAATTTACCACCCGATGTCATACTATCGTTGTTAATTCCCAAAACTAATTCAATTTCTGTTGACAATGGGGTAAACCCGTAAATAGTCACCCGTCGATCTAGTGAGAGTGAAACTTGCTATTGGTCACGAGAAAACTCAAAGACTTGAGAGGTTTGATCATCAATTCAATTAATTCAATCAATGAAGCTAAAAGCAAAACCAACCCTCTTGAATCTTGAAGTTGAAGTTCTTACAGAGAACATCCGAATATTCCTTCTTTCAAATTAAATTCAGCTACATATAATTTTGAGCAAACCTAAGAATATCATACAAATGTCACGTGTATACATGTAATTAATTAATGAGCTTTTAATTTGTATTGCACCTATACAAGTATATAAAACGTGTATCTTAAACAAGAAAATTTCACAGCAACATAGCAACCAAAAATGATGAACCCACTAGAGCGTAAGCACATTAGTAGCGCGATTTTAGTGCTACTAGTGATCTTATCTTGGGAAATTTCGCGTACAGATGCACGAAGAGCTCATGTAAGAATCACCAACATGTTGGGTCTAGGAATTAACGCTCAAATTCGATGTTTATCGAAACATGGGGGTAAAGACGTTCCAATGAAGGACGTACCATATTTGGACCTATACGAGTTTGGGTTTACTCCGAGTATTTTTGGTACTACTAGGTACAATTGTGAGTTCGTGTTTAAGAACACGTCACATTGGTTCCAGATTTATAACGAGCACAGGGAACTTGATGTGTGCTGGGCCGTGTGCTGGTGGATCATCAAAGAGTCTGGTCCTTGCTTGGTTGAAGCTATTAATGGTGTTACTAATGAGGATTATGATTGTCAAAATTGGAATACCTAATTAAGTTTCATTTTTATGAGCATTATTGGGAGAATTGAGCATTTTCTTCAATTATGAAAAATAGTACTCTTGCTTGTATGTTAATGTTTCTCGAATAATGTTACAGCTTTTATGTTACTGTAACCATCCATAATTCCTTGAAAACGATTGATGAAATAAAAACCAATAAGTTCGTTTTCGTTTTTTTGTAAGAGACATTCGAATCGGATATTCCTTTTCACTCGAGTGTTTTTGGGTGTGTGAAGGAATATTCAAATGTGCATTTTAGGTACTAAGTATATTTTTTGGGATTAAAAGGCTAAATGCAAGAAAGTCCTTACAAAGATCAAATCTAGAGATTATGATACCATTTATAATAATTTGTTTTGCATCTATATAAAACTTATGGTAAGGGCTAACTTTGAATAATAAGTAATCAAAATAAAGAAAATCTCAGGCACCCATCAATCTAGGTAGCACAATGGTGGTGAATCGTCAAGTGCATAAGCATATCAGTACTGGTGGCATTTTACTAGTACTAGTACTTGCATCCCTAGCAATTTGGCAGACCGATGCACGAACCCACGTAAGAATCACTAACATGTTAGGTCCGGGAATTAACGCTCAGATCCGGTGTCTATCGAAACATGGCGGAGGGGATGTTCCGGTCCAAGATGTTCCGTATAAAGGATTATACGAATTCGGGTTTAAGGGCAGTATTTTGTTTACTACCAAGTACAATTGCGAGTTTGTGTTTAATAACGCGTCACATTGGTATCAGATCTATAACGAGCATAGGGATGACGATGTGTGCTCGGAAATGTGCTGGTGGATCATCCGTGAGTCCGGGCCTTGCTTGGTTTATAAGGTACAAGATGTTATTAATGACGATTATGATTGTCAACATTGGAATTCATAATTTAGTGTTTGAGGCTTTTAGCCTATGTTTACATATTATGTTTGTGAAAAATGTCGCGTCGTTAAAACTTATGAGGGAGAGTTTTGTCGCCCTATGTAATCTTATTTAACTCAAATCTGATTCCAATTCAATGGTCCAAAAGAGAAGAAAAATGTGATTTGTCGTCGCTTTTTTTTTTTTTTCACCTCTATTTCATTGGAAACTATAGGAGAAGAATTTGAAGGATGAATGACATTTTGACCACCATGTTTACATGATATGGTCATAAATCGCCCAATAAATTAAAGGTAGAATAATCTCTTGGTTGTCCCTCTAAATTAAATGCTCATATAATTACTTTCACACACAAAACGTATTATATACAGTAGTATATATATACTCCCATTTCCTTGAATGAGCAATCCCCACATCATACAAATTTCATACTTACCGAAAAATGAACATTAACAAAATGAACATCATCATTTTCCTCGTAGTTTTACTGTCAGTAAATATAATTCACACAAGTGGATATAGAGCCTACGTGAGAATTACCAACAAGTTAAGTGACGGTAAAAAGCTTCAAGTTTACTGCAAAGACAAAAACGGTGATTTCGGGGTGAAGGTACTACCGTACAACGGGCTGTACGAGTTCAATTTCAAGACCCAGTTCTTTGGAACATCCTTGTACTTTTGTAGCTTTGTCTGGGACAACAAACTCCATAGGTTCGACATCTATAAAAATCCCAGGGATTCTAATGATTGTAGTAATTTCTGTTGGTGGGCTATCTTTGAAGATGGGCCTTGCAAGGCTTATGGTTATCTTGATCTTAATGATTCTCAGCCCAAAGATAATAGATTTACTTGCTACCCTTGGAATCCGAATCCCGCTGTGGCGACTAAAAACAGTGAACCACTACTCCATAGTCCATAGGTCCATACACCGTATATGTTTGTTTGTATGAGACCCAAAGTAATATCGTCCAGTTAAAGGAATAATAATCTTTTGATTGTTTTGTGTGTGCAATTGTGAAATGTCTACATAAATAAATGGAGTACTCTTAATATTATTTGAAGTTACAACAAATAATCGATACTAATTCGTTGAAATTCAATCAAAATTTCAACACATTCAGATCAGATCAAATCAGTTCAGGGTCATTCAAATCAGATTAGATTAGAATCATTCAGATCAAATCAAATCAGTTCAAAAAGATGCAGTCCTATCAAACAGGGCCTTAAACAAGTATCCGAGCAAGTGAGAGTGTATGAATTGTTTAATTATAAGGTAGTCCCGTCTTTGACAATCGTTGTTAATAGTATATGAGAGCTTTTCTAATCAAATCACTCACCTTTGATCCATTTAAGTAAAGCTAATTATTAGACTTAGCTTGATGTCACACAAGACACAACTAATGTTAAATGACGCCTCAAATTTTACTCTGTTATTCTAATTTTTCTTTAATTTCATTCTACCGAAAAGAATAGGAATAAACTTGATGAATACACTTATCCTCATAGTTACGATATTTTTTTATTGAAACGTATAGTTACGATATTTTATGCAATTAATAGACGTGAACGGAAAGGTAACAAAATAGGGTGGTAATTAGTAGTAAAAAGTGGAAAGGTAAAAACGATTTCCAAATACATTGCAAATCTAACAATTAATTAAGGAGGATGATATATAGAGGAGTAGGGTGCGTGTACTATGATCTCGTGCACAAAGAAGAATACGAGTTCAAATTTAAGGTGTTAATATTTGGACCGAGCGCAAGTGCACAACACTAAATTTTGTGGCTTTGTATCGGACAATAAATAAGTAGGCATTCGTCAGTTTTTATTCGAGCCTTTGAGGTAGATACGTTTAGAATCTCGTATACTTGAAATCGTCTCGTTGTCAAAAGAGATTGTGGTGGTGTGACATTTGTTCCCGTTAGAAATACATTTCGTTCCGTTTTTTTTTAGAACCTAACTAGTATATTGGCCCGTGCACCGTGCAAATGCACGGCAATTAAAATGTTTATATAAATCATGTAACATGTTACGGAGTATTACTTTAAATATATTGGAAAAACCTATTTCAAGGATTGTATACCCTAATATTGAGAAACATAAATATAGAAAATTTGTTGTGATTATAACATACTCCGTATATGATAATAGAT
>JBBYHQ010000018.1:4970448-5011048 GCA_038382645.1 Spergularia azorica
TCTCCTCAAAACCTTGTGAAGCCCTTGTCTTCACCATGTGATGCACTTCTCATCACCTTGACGCACTTCTCGTCGTCTTATCGATGCATATAATCACCGAAACACACATTGGAACGATCTCCAACAATGTTAGAGCACTTTTCTCTAACCCTTCAATTTATGGTGCACTTCAAAGATGAGCAAACTACATTCTAATTTGCGGCCTTTCCGCAACTTCATTGTCATCGGTACTTTGACGTGACACATTTGGGCTCCACACCCAAACCTTCAACGTCTCCTTTTGAGACTCAATACAAGGAGCCTTTCGCTCCTTAAAACTTGTAGTTTGCATCATCAACTAATCGCACATACATAAGGTTGAGTTGGCCTTATTCTTGATCGTCGATCGCATCCAACAACAATGATAGAATTGAAGATGCGTTGCATGCTCCTCTTTCTTGGCCTTTTCCTTTTCTTCTCCAAAAAGCTAATTGGCATTCTCTGATCTCACACAATTTGTTGAATTTTGTTATGATTAACAAGGCTACGTACATGGCCTAATTATCCAACAAATCTCACTTTTTTTTTTTGGATAAATTGATTTACTCTCAACCTCTCTATCTTCTTGATCTTTCTTTTGTGAATTTCGCTCATCACTCTCAAAATTTGATAATAATAGCGGAATTTTTTGTTCGCCCCATTTGAAAATTGGAGTCGAACTTGGCTACTTGAGTGGAGGTGGCCGCCATGCCTACCCTCTTAACTCAAGAGCTCTGATACCACTATGTTGTGGATAATTGAGAGATAGAGGGAGAATAAACCATGGAGAAGAGGTTTTTCTCATAAAACTTTCTCAAAATAATCTCATTACATCTAAAGCCCTTATATAGGTAGTCCCATAACTATTGATATTCCGTAACCTCTAACAATTAACTCTCTAACTTAATTTCTATTCATTATGATATTGTTAATAACAATTTATTAGGAATTCAATTACTTTGACTAAATTATCTTTTGGATCATTTCAAGAGAAGCATGGGTGTTTGGTTGTTAATGCTCCTACCGCTAACACCGTTGCGGCTGCTGAGCATGGAATTGCCCTCTTCAGCGTCATGGCCAGGAATGTTGCTCAAGCTGATGCCTGTGTTAAAGCTGGTATGTTCATATGTTAATATTTGGTTTGCGCATTTCGTCGAATCACATGGTGTAGATTTTAATGTCAACCTTTTGAAAAATGTTTTATTCACATCACATGTATCCAATTTTAGTTAGTACTTTAAATGTTTTAATGTTCCGTTATCTTAGTTTATGTCGAATTCATGGGAGTGGAATAGGAACAACTAAACAAGTATGTGGGGAAGACACTTACTGAGTTACTGGTCAATGTCATGCCATTGTGATCATTTATACACAAAATCATATAAATTTACAATTGTACAAATATTTTACATATTTACAGATTCATAAATTGATTGAACAACCACCTAGCCCCCTAAGGCGGCGATAGCAACTTCTCCGACGATGTTGAGTACTCCGTCTAAGATTGTGAAGGCTAGTTCCTCTTTAAGTGCATCTTTGAATGCTACAGAAAATTCCGCCATAAATCCGTCATCATCAAGTAGTTCTTCTATGCCTTTTCCGCGGGTCCCTTCTGGATCAATGCATTCTGGATGGAAATAGACAACCTTGCAAACAGGGCACAGGTAGCACCAATGCTTGCATTTCTTGCGGCAAAGGGTGCAGGTGACAGCATCATCTTTCGAAACTGCGGCAAACACTAAGGTATGGTCGCCGTGCAAGATGCGTTGGATGTACTGTCCCTTCACAACACACTCTGGGTGCACATAAAACTCACACTCCTCGCAACTGTAGACCCTGGCATTGGACTCCCCACCAATGCGGCACACTGCGCATTTCTTGAAATGGTGTTTTGTTTGGAGCAGCAGTTCATGTTCAGGGTGCAAGAATGATGACAGTCGAGTAGGGTGAGTGGCGCACATCAGGTGAAAATGCATGTTACAGGGTTTACAGTAATATCTGTATTTTGCACAACTCTTATTATTGCAATGTCCGCAAGTGTACACGGATCCAGTGGCTATGATTAAAGGATGTTCGTGTACAAATGTTGCAAGATTGGTCATTACAGCCACTAGGCTAGCCAATGTGCCATCCGAGAGCGCACAAGCCTTATGGATATGAAAGTTGCATTCGCTACAACTATACCGGTTACCCGTACTCTGGCATGCGCAAGCGTTACACCTTTAAAACACAACGGAATAATAAGATTGCGCCTCCAAATAAAACAAGGAATAGCAAAAAAAAAAAGAAATTTTTTTTTTTTTTAAGAAGTTGGATCATACTGGAAAGAAGAGGTGTCATCAACATATTCAAGTTGATGCTGTGGGTGAAGTCGATGCTGAATCGGTTTCTCCGGTCCTCCTCCTCTTTGTTGAAGCTCAGCCTCCCGTTCTCGGTTGGCCTCGTTTCGGATGATAATGTCTCCATTCTTGAGTCCACCCCTGTGAGTCATATAACTGGCCACTTTATATACGCCCATAACAACCTGTACACTACTAACACCTATTGTTACGGGATCCATCTAGTGCTCGGCCTTAGATGGGCACGGTTAGCTTCTAGCTCCCCCCCCCCCTCCTTTTATAGTGTTCTGAACCCATTTATACTTGGTTAATTAGACTAGGTATTTGATAGCGATATATATGCGGCATGTTACTTGCCCAATGACTTGTTCTTTCATAGACATTAATAGAAAGGTTTCTTTGTAATCTGGATAACATCAAGCACAAGTGTTTCTTGTTTTTTTTTGCCGTATTTATTTGGTCTTCTACGTCACAGCAGTAAGTAAAACTGTCCTGAATTCAACTGCATTACAAAGGTTTCGCTGTAATTTGGTACTAATTAAAACACAAGTGTTACTCAAAGTCATATATAACAGGTTTAAGGACCCTAATTAATAGCAACAAGCATACTATACTTGGTCAGCTTAACCATATACATCATTTGGTGCTACTTGCTCACTAGTTGCTTGATCATACCAAACTAATATTTCATTCGTTCACAACTTCACATCATTTGTTAAAGAATGTGCAGTGGATTCAAGTTGAAGCTATTTTAGGTTATTGATGTTGATTGATTTGAATGCGTCTCACTTAAGTTTGTCTCAGATAATGGTAAGCCCAAATCTAGTCACTGATGAAATCATCTGGATGTATTGCCCTTCTTAGGTACTCGGTCTCTGCAGCTGATCTTTCTAAGAGAGTGTGAACTTACAGAAAGTATCTGGTTTGTCTAACATTCCTTTTGCCATAGTGAAGCTTTTGGGTGGACTCCCGTTGTCCCTTAGTTTTTACTCTTTACATTGAAGGGGTTTTCCATGTACAAATTTTTGTGTCTTGTTTTGTTGTTTTTGCTTTGTTAACTCTGCCCAATTTAATCTGTTGTCGTTTAATCTACCTGATTGATTGGCTAGTTGGTCAACAAAATTGAAGGTTGTTGGAAGAGCTAGTGTTGGGATTGATAATGTTGATCTTGCCGCCGCCACGAAGCATGGGTGTTTGGTTGTTAATGCTCCTACCGCTAACACCGTTGCGGCTGCTGAGCATGGAATTGCCCTCTTCACCGTCATGGCTAGGAATGTTGCTCAAGCTGATGCCTCTGTTAAAGCTGGTATGTTTTTTTTTTTTTTTTTTTAAATTGGTTTGCGCATTTCGCCAAATAGGTGGTGGGCATTTCTAAAATGTTGTTGATTTTTTGTTCTTGATTGCGATTTTCTTTGTTGGGTGTTTGTTAATTATGATTGTTGCTCCTAATTAGGTTGTGTTTATTTATTTATTTTTTCTTTGGAGCATGTAGTCGAACAGGTGGTGGGTATCTCTGGAATTGTTTGGGTTGATTTTATTATACACAAATTGGGTTTGTTAGACCTGTTTGATTAGAATTTTGGGTTTCTGATAAACTTTTATTTATATTTGCTATAAATTTCGAATCACATGGTGCAGATTTTAATGTTGAACTAATGAAAAATGTTTGATTCACATGTATCCGATTTTAGTTAGTACTTCAAATGTTTTAATGTTCGGTTATCTTAGTTTATGTCGAATTCAGGGGAGTGGAATAGGAACAAGTATGGGCGTATCACCTGTGGCCTGTGGGCAAGCCATCACTTGACTGCTCAATGTCATGCCATTGTGATCATTTTTACACAAAATCATAGTAAATTTACAATTGTCCAAATATTTTACATATTTACAAATTCATAAATTGATTGAACAACCACCTAGCCCCCTAAGGCGGCGGTAGCAACTTCTCCGACGAAGTTGAGTATTCCGTCGACTAATGTGCCGGTTAGTTCTTCTTTAAGTCCTTCTTTAAATGCATCAGCAAATTCCTCCATAAATCCGTCTTCAAGTAGTAGTTCTTCTATGCCTTTTCCGGTTGCTCCAGGATCAATGCATTCTGGATGGAAATAGACATCCTCGCAAGCAGGGCACAGGTAGCACCAATGCTTGCATTTCTTGCGGCAAGCCGTGCAGGCGACAACAACATCTTTTGAAACTGCTGCAAACACTAAGGTATGATCGCCGTGCAAGGGGCGTTGGATGTACTGTCCTTTGACAGCACAATCTGGGTGCACATAAAATTCACACGTCTCGCAAGTGTAGACCCTAGCATTTGAATCTTTGCCATGACGGCACACTGAGCATTTCTTGAAATGGTGTCTTGTTTGGAGCTCCAGTTCATGTTCAGGGTGCAGGAAAGATGACAGTCGAGTCGGATGAGTGGCGCACATCAGGTGAAAATGCATGTTACAGGGTTGACAGTAATATCTGTATTTTGCACAACTCTTATTATTGCAGTGTCGGCAAGTGTACTCGGATCCAGTGGCCAAGATTAATGGATGTTGGTGTACAAATGTAGTAAGGTTGGTCATTTCAGCCACTAGGCTGGCCAATGTGCCATCGGAGAGCGCACAAGCCTTGTGGATATCAAAGTTGCATTCGTTACAACTATACCGGGTACCCATACTCTGGCATGAGCAAGCGTTACACCTTTAAAAACAAAGGAAATGAGATTGCGCCACCAAATAAAACCAGAAAATAGTAAAAAAAAAAAAAAAATTAGTTTAAGAAGTTGGATCTCATACTGGAAAGAAGTGGTATCACCAACAAATTCAAGTTGATGTTGTGGGTGGAGTCGATGCTGAATCGCTTTCTCCGGTCCTCCTCTTAGTTGAAGCTCAGCCTCACGTTCTCGATTGGCCTCGTTACGTATGATAGTGTCTCCATTCTTGAGGTCACCCCTGTCATCCATATAACTGGCTACTCCATATACGCCCATAACAACACCAACACCTATTGTTACGGGATCCATCTCGTGCTCACCCTTAGACGGGTATGTTCTATATAGCTTGTACTTATAGTGTTCATCACCCACTTGTACTTACAGTTAGACCAGGTATTTTTGACAGCGACATGCGGCATGTTACTTGCCCTATTACTTGTTCTTTCATAGGAATAGAAAGGTTTCTTCGTAATCTGGATATCATTAAAACACTAGTGTTAATTGTTATTTGCCGTATTTACATGTTGTTCTTCGTCACAGCAGTACGTAAAACTGTCCTGAATTCAACTGACTAGAAGGGTTTCTCTGTAATCTGGTAATAATTAAAATACAAGTGTTACTCAAAGTCAGATATTGATAGCAACAAGCTTACTATACTTGGTCAGTTTAATCATATATATATCCACTACGTAATTCTGGTGCTACTTGTTATAGTTGCTTGTTCATAATATTATCAAACTAATTTCATTCGTTCACAACTTGCAGTGGATTGAAGTTGAAGCTGTCAGTGCGCGGCCTGGTAGGACATGGATAAGCTCCCTATTTATAGTAGAGTTCAGAACCTCTTGTGCACTTCCTAGACCAAGTTTTGACTATGACACACGGCTGTGCCAGCCATGTTTTTCGACATTACTAATTCTTGGACATGGAATTATGGAAAGCATGTGTTCATAATAGTAAGTAACTCCCCTGAATCTGTCTGAGTGACAAAGGTTTCTGTCCAATCTGGTTATAATCCTTAATTCTTAAAAACATAAGTATCATTCTCAGACAAAATTAAACATGTTTAAGGAGCACAATTGAGAACAACATGTAATGTATACTTAGTCAGTTTGACATATCCACAAATTAAACAATAATAAGGTTTACATCATTTATTATAGAATATGGAGTAGTAGATTGAAGTTCAAGCTATCTTTGTTTTTTGAGTTGATTGATTTGGTTCTTGCGTGAATGAGCAATAGCCTGAGATGCTTGCTGTAAACTATGTAGTCCGCGGCCCAAGCGAGCAATACGAGGTGCTGCAGGAAGAGATACAACAGCATCAGCATACTGTAGCCAAGTAGCAACAGCAGTGAAAGCGAACCAAGGCATTAGGCCCTTCTTCCCTCGTCTTATGAATTTGTAGGCTGGTGACAGTATTTCCTTTTTGCTGAGTGCAGCAGATGCTGCTAAACTTGCAGTTGCTCCAGCAGCTAAAGTGGTAGGCCGCTTTTCAACCTGATCATAGCTCACTGATGATGAGAATTCTACTCCACTGTCTTCTTTGCTTACATATAGTTTTCCTGTGATTCCTTTGATTTCTTGAAAAGCTGGAGCTTTCAAAAATCTCCTGATACCAGTCCAGTCATCCTGATCTGTTACAAACACGATTTTCTTAAACTTCTTTGCTTGTTCGCATATGCCCTGAGCTGCAAGATACTGGGACTTTTTTTCACCTGAAAGATCAGAAAAATTAACCAATTCAGAGTCAACTGTACTATGTGTGACAGAACATCTCCCTTCTCGGAAATTCATTTGCCTCCCTGCCTCAACAGCACACCGAAATTTGTAAACTTGTGTTAGATCTTGAGCATCAACTCTGCCTCCATTGTCCAAATCAAGGAGCAACCTCTGTGCACACGCTAGAGGCGAATGCTCCAACGTGAAAAAATTGTGTAGGCCTGTAAACAATGGGTATAAAGTCTGCGCAAAGAATTGTGCCTCATTGCTCGGGTTTTGTTTCTTCTTGACTGGTTTAATTTTGCAATAATGGGGAGAACCCATGAGGTAAGAAGATCCAATCTCCTCTGCAGTGTTTTTCGCCACAAGATGGTGCCTTTCATATCCAACACCAAATATTTCCTGCACCACACAGTTTTTAGCAACTTTCTGATACCGGACTTTATTTGTTTTGTACAAGAAACATTGCTTCAATACTGTCACCCAAGTCATGGTCCAAAGTGTAAGCCCAACTCCAGTCACTGATGACAGCATCCGGGCGTACTGCCCTTATCAGGCAATCAGTGTCTGCAGCTGATCTTTCTGAGAAACCATGAACATACAGAATGTATATCATAGACATGGTTTCAGGTTCTTGGATTGCGAACACAAATTGTTTTGTAGTGTCAGGTATCTGAAGCTTGCTAACCAATCTCCGAGATACTTCTCTATCAACATCATATAAGGCTGTGAAAGGCCATATTCCCTGCAGAAAATTGAACCATGCCAAGGCCATTTGTTGACAGGAAATACTTTTTTTAGGGCGAGGCAAGATTAGTCTGTCCTGACAAGTTTAAGCAGAATTTGATCATTAACAAGTCACTGGTAAGAGTTTATGCAAAGAGGATACAAGCATTATTAGACTGCAACATTAATCAGCGTCCTACGGGAGTATTTCAGTTGTACAACATAGGAGATTAGTCAGATTACTGATCCATTATACCAGTAGATCAAATGACGAAAAAGAGAAATTTTCATACCTTAATTTTATATAGGAACTGAAGACAGTTCTTATAGTTTACCCTCCAGAGTAGTGGCTCAGTTTCACCTTGTTACTACAGGAAGACGATTATAGCAGTAAAAAATTTACGCACTGAAGCAGGGTATTTGGGGTAGTTACTTACTCTCTCAAGCTGTCTCAATTGATGACATGTAAGCTGTGTTCAACGGATCTGCCGTACTTTTAAATTTATAGGCATTTCAACAGACAATATGTTTGTAGACTGAAGTATATAGGACTGGTAAGAGCAAGTATATCGGACTGGTAAGAGCAAGTATATCAGACTTCTTCCGATTTTTCCATACTCTATGTTGCCTTGTAAACAGGAGACATGCATTTTAAGGTTTCAGCATATAACTTCTGAGCTCTGACAAGGTCTATTCAACAAAAAAAGAAAAGACATTCAAATTGCTCGGAACAAGGCCATGGACAAAGTATCTCTGAAAAATCAATTTTGGCATAACAGTTCTTCCTGGTACAGTTTCCAGGAATCAGGCAGTGCTATAGTATATAGATGTTGCCTATACTCCGTCAAACAAACCGTAAGTAAAAAGCATTACGCAAAATACCACAACGAAGTACAACAATCTTTAATAGTAAACAACACTCTTTTGTGACAGGATCGCAATTCATAGGTTTCGTTTGCTGTACAGTGCTTTCGCTGCTGAAAGATTACAGGTTCTATGGGGAATGAGCTGACAAACGACTGTCACCTGTGTCGGTCATTGTTTCCTTAATGTTAAGTTCTCTGTAGAAGGATAGTACTGCACAAGAAGATTAGTAGTCAGGATGGTGTACCAAGGCCCCTGGCAGCATAAAGTTTTCCTCTTAACAATCCTATAAACCTTGCAAATCAAATCCACAACAATGCATATGACCTTTTTTTTTTTTTTTTTTTTTTTTTTTGTGAAATCCAACATGAGTTTTATGACCTTTGTACATCATGTTTAAATTCTAGTCATGATCCCACTCAACTATTGTGACTTATGAGGGTAGGACACTTCATTATCTACTTGAGTAACTACTAGGTGGATCGTAAACTGCTTTGAATGAAGTCTTTTTAATAGCTAGATAAAAAAAAAAAAAAAAAAACACCGCCAAAATTTGCAGACTAAAATTGTGACACGTTTAAAGAAAAGTATCGCATTTCAATTGATTTAAAATGAAACAAAAAAAATTACAATTAAATACACACTCCTTATTGAGTGAAGCGAGTTTCTATAATAGACGCGCTTATTTGTGTTCAAGGACGAGTTACCAATGACCAAGTATGTGTCCTCACTTGAATTTCCACATCCCCAAATCGTCCCGTATTAAGCAGCTGTGTATATAATAAGAAATCGTCTACAAATATTGAAGGACCACTATATCAATACCGGTAGGATTAACTGTTTTAATGTACTAACCCACTTAATTAACCGAATGGTCTAGTACTCTAGTATGAGAATCACTTTCAAGTAGGTTACTCGTGCTTTTGTAAATTAGCAAAATTAATTTTCTTTTTTGAAATAAGAATTAGCAATTATATTGAAGAAAGTTACGGAGTAGTAGTCTAACCACCCTTGCGAAAAAAAAAAAAAAAAAGATTTTTCTAACGTGTGCCAATTTCAGAATTAAGGAAGGCAGAAAAAAAAAAAAAAAAAAGTAACCTTTGGAATAAATTGCATAGGAATCTCCTCCATCTTCACTTCACAACTCCTCGAACCCTAGACCTTCCCACCACCACCACCTTCTCCGACACGCCTCCGCTCGCTCTACCTCTCTCCTCCAATCAAAAACCCCAGAAAAAATCCCCAAACCGTTACCTTCCCGCCAATTTCACTCCCTCTTTTCACATGAACTCATCACCGCCGTCTGATTAAACCCGCCGCCCCAACCAATGGACACGATCGTCCACGCAGCTCTCGAGGAAGTTTGCTCCCAAGGTGGGACCGGCATCTCACTCTCTCTCCTCTGGCCGCGCCTCCACGCGCCGCTCTCCTCCGCCGGCCTCAACCTCTGCCCTGCCGTCAAGCGGGCCGTCTTCTCGGGCCTAACCGCCGTCCCGGGCCTCCAATTCAAGGCCCGCAACGGGTCCGAATTCGACCCGAAATTGAAACCGTTTGAGGAGTGTGAGGGTTTTGACTTGACCGTCACCGCCGACGAACAGCTCCGGCATTGCTTTCTTGGACTTTACGATGTCAAAGCTTCCAATATTCCTCCTCCTCAAATGCGCGTTCTCGAGCGCCTCGCGATTGCTAGGTATAAAACCGTTGTGTGTGTCCTAATTTATGGCTTAGGCTTTTGGTTGAGTTGGTTTCCGTGAATTATATTTTTTAATTATCAGTTTAGGCTTTTGGTTGAATTGGTTACCGTGAATTATATTTTTAATTATCGGCTTAGGCTTTTGGTTGAGTCGGTTTATGATTATTTATTCTTTTTTTTTTCGGATTGGTGTTTGAATGTGATCACAAAGTTATTAGCAATGATTTAATTAGTGGAGTAGAGAAAGTTGCAATTTTTGGTGATCATGATCATTTTCTTAGAACAATGGATTGAATTACATTTGGGATCATGCTTTGATTTGTATATTCTCGAATAAAGTCGTAATCTTTACGCCATTTGTCTCCAAAATGAAGAACTCAAATGTGTTTGATTTAAGCAAAGCATTATTTTTAAGGCTAAGGTGGCAATACTATGAGTAAATAGAGTGGAGTAGTTAATCTCCCGGATCTACATAAACTTGGGGGCGATACAAAGCTCCTGATCAAAGTGAGCTAGTGTTCAGGGATGAGGGGTTAAAACATAGTTTGGTTAGTGAAGTTGCGGAAGTTGCAATCTTTGGTGATCATTGTGGTGTTTTTTGTTGCATTATTGCATTTGGGTATTTTGTTTTGTTTTCACTAGAGCATACTTTGGTTTCTATATTCTAGAATAAAGTTGTAATCTTATTACTCAAACTATCTCCAAAATGATGAGCTCATATTTGTTTGGTCTAAGTACATCATGCCTTAAGACGTGAGATTGCGTTTGAAGTTCCAAACTTGAACTCAATTGGTTTATAAAGAGTTTACTTTTTTCGTATTTGGTCTATGGATGTGCTCGGATAAGCGGATAGTTGTGTACTTCTCTGTGTTTAAGCTGTTTGTGAACTTGTGGAATAAACTTACAACCTTTAACTCAATTTGTCCTTGCAATGGTGTGAGTTTAAGATAAATTGAATCATAAGCACTGCCCCAGTGCTTCTAAAGGCTAAAATAATTACTGCTAGTTAGAATATTTGGTTGTTCAAATCATAAATGAAACATATGGTATCAAGCAACAAGAATGGGAAAGGTACTTTGAATCACAAACCAGTTGCGTAGACTGCCTACTGACGATGCTAGAGGGTTCGCGTTGGGAAATGGTTTTCACTTGTTGAGTTGTAGTTAAGATATGAAGGCTTGATGTTAATAAATGATAATGGTGGGGTAATTGTACTGGGCTCTCGTGGACTGACGTTAATTTTAACAGACAATGGAGGATATTGTTGTCCCATTAAGGAGTCAACTTGTTACAGCAAGTTAATTGGTTGATTTGCTTTATTCCAGAGAAAATGGGGAGTTGCAAAGCGAACTCTCAAAGGAACAAAAAACGTCTGCCAACAATTTCTTTTACGTGGTGAAAAGACTCGAGTCATGGGGATTGGTTGTTCGGCACGAGACAATAGTGAGAACTAAAGAAGTAGCTGGTGACAAGGAACTTAAAAGTAGTCAACCGAAGCGTACCAATTTGATTCGTTTGCATCGTTATGCTCCAGCATTGAGTTCCCAACAACGACTTGAGATTACAAAGAAGAGCAACAATTCAGAAGAAAACCATGTGGATAGTGTGAGTGGAGATGTTGCTACGGTGGACGAGTGTGGCCAAGATGTGCTTGTGGAAGACTTCTTGCCCGATTTGAAAGCTATTTGTGATAGACTCGAGCAAGCTGAAGGCAAGGTTTGTTGCATTTGAACCGAATTTGGGAAGCATTATTAAGGATAATAAATGGGCATAGTAACATTTTCAACTTTGATGTTTACTTTCTCTGGTCCATGGCATTCTTTTTCCTTGAAGGTTCTGGTTGTCTCATACATCAAGAGAGAACTTGGTTATCGTGAAACCTCTGGACACAGACAATGGCGAAATGTAACTTCTTTTCCTTACTGGAATAGCTATTCTGTCCTCTAGCGTAATTTTTAATCTTGGTCTGTTTCCAGCTTCTCAATAGGCTGGAGCAGACGGGTCTTGTTGAAGTTTTCGAGGCTAATGTAGATAGTGAGGTGGAAACTACAACGAAGAAGAGCAGATCAAAAAAGGTATGTTGCTCTGATTGCCTCTGTAGGTATTAGTTCAATATGCTCCTTTTGGCCCTTCTGTTATATCCAATTCGTGTTTCTCTTTGGACCGTTCTCGCAAAGACTACTCTAGTTTCAAATTATTTGTTTATAAATAATTGTCTTTGTTGTTTCTATTCATTTCACACATACTATGATGTTTCTAACTTCCGACTTATTATTTCAATTATATTTTATTTTAATGTTTCAAATGGTGAAGGGGTTGTGATGGGATAGATGTGAATACTTTGTTGGATATATTTTATGTTGTGAGATTTTGCTAAAAATGCGGGGTTTATTAACTAAGACAATATCTGTTATGGAGTGCTATAATCGATACGAAATGTCGTTTATTTATAACTTTTTCTCATTCCAATTCCAAGTCTTCAAAGAGTGATTTTCAACGGTCTGATTTATTTGATTGCAACACTTGGCAGCCTGTTAGTTGTTTGAAACTGCTGAAGAAGTTTTCTCCGAAGCTTTTTGAAAATAGAACTACTGATTGCGAGTATGACAATCCTGCTTCAGATCAGCATATTGCATCAGGAAAACAGGTTCTAAACACAGAGCAGCTTGTGGAGCTCCCCCTTGAGCAACAAATTGTTGACATGATTGATGCTGAAGGGCCAAAGGGACTGCTTGGAGTTGAGGTATCTACATATTTTCTGAGAAATTTTCTCTAATTATATATTGGAATTCTTACGTCTTCTTGCCTACATGCTTTTAATAATTAGCTCCTCTGCTAAAATTGCTTTTTGTTGCATCCATTATGAGTGCCTCCATTTGGTTGGTGTTCTAACATAACATATATTTCCATTCTTAGTCTTAATCAAATGGGGAAAGAGAAGGATGTTGGAAATGACCCCACTGAAATGAAAGAAATTGCCGGAAGCTAACTGTTTCACGTGGTCGTTGAGATATTAAATAAGAACCAATGGCCAACTTTAGTTCATGGGGTTTATATTAGTACTAGATACAATCTCTTGAATAAGGTTGCATATTTAGGTATAAAATGTTAATGCAATATAGAGGTTTGTTGTTAATATCTTAATCTTATCAAAAACTTCTTGTCTCCATGAATTTACAATATGTAACTTATTACAACTCTAATATCTATAGTTTAGTCATATCTATAGTGTATGCCTTGTTCAATAATACTATTGTCTAAATGATCACTTACTACACTTCATAATACTCCATGTTAGGTTTACTATGTTTTCGTCACACACTCTGTCGTTATATATGTGGACGTTATTCAGATCACAACATTATTTATTTGTCTAGGTTTGAGTACTGTAGTGTACAAACTCACAGTTATGCATCCGTACTAATAAGTTTTTTTTTTATGCTAGATAATGTGGTTAATTTTAGTTTTGATTGAAATAAATTTTTATTAGGTTGATTTTATTGAAATATTTCTAGTTAACTTTTAGTTATTTGTCAAATGTTTGCATTTGTTTTAGTGCATGTTAAATGAGTTCAACTTCATGAATTTTCTCTACACTAATTAAGATGATGCTAAGCACAATTTTCTAACCTCATTAATCTTCAACGTGTGAGCACAATTTAGATTAAGTGTACCTTAGTTTACTTGTTTACCTGTGTTTATAAGATTTTTTGGTGGATCAGAAATGTATGCATTTGTGCATGAAATTGAAGTAGTGGCTTTATATACTTAATAGGTTATGCCTACAGGTATGCAAAAGGCTTGGGATCAGCAGTAGAATGCTTGATAATTTGAGCAATACAATAGTTCCTCAGTTTGGTTTGCATCAGCTTTCGGAGAACCGTAAAAGAGGATCAGCCTATCGATTTTGGACACGAGGAAATTTCTGTCCTGAACTTCCTAATTCCTCAATCATCAGATTAGAAGATGGCCGTGCTGAGGTCCGATTAGGCATATCACCTGCTGAAGAACATTCCCGGGGTGTAAACTCTGGAAGAACTACTTTGGCAAATCATCTAAACTCTCGGGGTTGGCTAGCCACAGAAGACACAGAAAAGCGAGTTGCTGTGGAAGAACTTAAGAATGGGTCCCGAGAGGACAGAGAATCTCGCAAAATGGTCATTTGGGCTGACGATTTAGACAACGTGGCTCATGATACTAGCACTATTTTGTCTCATGCAGTTGATGAAACTCAATCTAATAGTCTAATAGAGGCTCCATCTAGTCCAGTGCCCAAACCATTTAACCTTCAACAAGGCCGGAGGTATCCATCTCTAACTAGTGCCACAAGGGAGCTACGTATCCTTGAAATACTTGAGGTTTGTGATCGATTCATTTTTTCTTTTAAATACTAACATTGCCTATGTTACGACCCGTAGTATTGGATCCTAGAGATAGTATTGGGGTCTGTCCAGGCAACCTTCAGTATCAGTTGTAGTCATATTTCACTTTTGGCAGTGTGGCTATTGCATGTTGTTTCGGTGTTACTTTATTAATAATTTAATACTGTCAAAATCCTAAAATCATGTGTTTGACATCTTTCCCTATTTGCTTGCAGACTGAGAAAATCATCATCAAACCTGTACTGCAGCGTTGGCTTGAGAGTTTTGAGAAGGACAAACAGACTAGAATGGACAGAAGGACTTTACAGCGCTGTTTGACAAAGCTTACTCTTGAAGGGCATTGCAAACTCATGAATTTCAATATACCTGGTGTCTCAAACTGTGGCCGTCATCGTGGGATACTTGTGGTTCTTCACCCATCTGTCAAAGGTTCAGTCAGTGAACTATCAGAACAAGTGCATGACAAACTGAGGTCTTTCGAAATGGAAATTCGTAGTGCAGTTTGTCCTCTTAAGAACGTATTTCCAGTCCCAGTTCTTCGTGGAATAAAGAGGATTCCGCCAAATTCAGCCTCAGATGCCTCCAATATCAAATCAGAAGCTATGCGTGCTAATGGGTTTGTCTTAGCAAAAATGGTCCGCACAAAACTTTTGCATTGTTTTCTGTGGGATTATGTTAATAATCCAGTTAAACACATTGATATTCCAACATCAGTAAAATATGTAAACGCCTCAAGCAATCCACACAGCTCATGTCTGTTATTTAGTCTAGATACTGCCATAAAGGCCATGCCCCTTGAACTATTTTTGCAAGTCGTGGGTTCTTCTCTCAAATGGGATGATATGATTGAGAAATGCAAAAATGGTCTTCTTCTGTCTGATTTCCCTGATGAGGAATACAAGTCTCTGATGGATACTCGAGCAACTAGTCGGCTGTCATGGCTTTTTGAAATTTTGCGTCGTCTCAAGGTATGAATTGTGCAACCTTTACACTTGTTGGACCATTTCTTTCTCCTCACTTGTATTGTGCAAGGGATAACCTCCTTTTTTTAAAAAAATTAATGTTAATACGGTTACTCTAAATGATTGTATTGCTATGTTGCTCAAGCATGCGTCTGTGCCTCTCATTATCAGTGTTTTAAGGAACATCCATATGCTCAAATATCGGTCTTGTCACCAGTGAGCTACAGGTTTTTGTGAATAACAAGTTCTTATGCATAGGATACTCCTACAAGATATGACACACGGGTGAAATGGAGTAAGTATAACTGGTTGGTCTTATTGTTGATGTGCCCCAGATAAATGATAAACCTGATTCACCATCATTGCATCTGAGGATGCTTCTCATTCTATCTGCTACCTTTGTATTCTAAGAGATAAACTTGAACTTCCGCTTCTTTTGTTCGTGTCATTGATCCTTCATTTTGACTTTGTGGATCCAGCTAATCAGGCTGGTAGCTGATGAAAGTCCCAAAGATGCAATCAAGGTTTCTCATGCCACACTTGTATATGCTTTAGAGCTTAAGCCCTATATCGAGGAACCACCATCAGTCGATTCACTTCCTGGATGCTTTGCCACTGCTGATCTTCGACCGCATTTCAGACATGACTTTGTTTTGTCAACGTCTGAAGCTCTAGAAAAATACTGGCAGACATTGGAGTACTGTTATGCTGCTGCTGATCCAAAAGCTGCTAAACATGCATTCCCTGGATCTGTGGTTGATGAGGTACTGGTCTGATATCCATTTGCTATATGCTCAGACGCTCAGTTTACTCGTTTTATGTTCACTTGTTGATTGTATGTCCATCCTTTATAATTGTGAGCTTCACTATCTGTTGTATTCATAAAAATGGCCTCAATATTAGTTGACTCGGGGTGTGGTATGTCTTCAGTAAATCAGTTTAGTGAACATGCTTGCCATCTGTATATTTGAAACGGGTAAGAGGTCATCCCTTACTGTTTATCAAGTATATGATATGTTCTCTATGAATGCTGTTGATGTGTTTGCCTTTGGAGTAGATTTGGGTGTCTGCAACAGCTAAACCTGGATGACTGGATCTCTCTCTAGTTCTGGAAACTGGGCTTCAGTCAAATAGACTGCTTCTGATTTGATTCGCAATTCCACTGTAGTAGATCCTTTGGTGAAGCGGGTTTTATTTCATTATTTGCTGACTGTGCCGAGATGGGACTTGTTTGACACTTTAGAAAACATTTTGCTTTGATGTCAACTTGAACCACTTTTTATTATTTCTGGCATTTTGAGTATATACTTTTGAAGGCTCTGCTAGAGTCTATTGACAAGACGGGGACATTCTCACCTAAACCATATCTTAAAAATGCAGTGTGCTTATTCTCTTTACTCTTTAGTCTTCACTATAACTGTGTTTGATATTCTATGGTTTCAAATAGTATGTTTTTTACTGTCCAGAATATGCATTTATTCTGCGTTAGCACATTGGAAGAGGCTTACGCTATTGGAGTTGCATGTATCAATGGTGTGCAGGTTTGTCTTTATCGATCATGGACAACAGTCAGGGTTATGAAGGCGGAGCAGCGTGCAGAGCTCCTCAAGCGCATTAATAATCAGCAGAGTAAAAAACTGACCTTCAAGGAATGTAGAGAAATTGCCAAGGATCTTAATCTCACTCTGGAACAGGTAGCTACTGTCTATGTTACTTCGACACTCCATTTATCTGCCATTTCGCGTGTCGGACATGACCTAGACACATCATTTTAGGCCAAACAATCAAGTTTTCTTTAATCATAATGTAGCCGTGCCGGACACCCTGACACGTATCCGCGTCCGACACTTCCAGCCGTGTGTGAGTAACATAGGGCCTACTGTCTCTACTTATGGTTTGTAACTTGTTCATTTGCCTTTTGTAAACCTGCTTGAAAATTGAGAATATGATCCATAGAGGAGTGAGCAGAATTTCGAAAATGGTACTGTACTCTGTGTTTGAAAGCAATAGGAGTAAAAAAAGTTTTTGATACCCTGGATTATCTTGTTGATTCTTAGACTTGCACGTGACACCATGCTAATGAAACTTGCACCCTCTAACGTTGTGCTATGTTGCTTCTTGTGTTATATTAGCATTAATTGTCAATTGCCCATGTTACCGTTCATGCGACTAATGGTATAGTTATTTTATGAAATTGGTGGAAATTTGTCCTTCCAGATCATAAACATGTTATTTACAGTTTACAACTATCTGAATCAGTATTTTCATTCGTGGAGTGGAAGTGCTCAATTAGCTTCCAGTTTGTAACAATTTTGTGTGTTTGCTGAAATCTAACTTCTTAAACGTTGGAAAATAATGGTTCCTTATTTTTCAGGGGAGAAACTGATCCTGGTGAAATCTTGTGCAGGTTCTTCGTGTATACTATGATATTAGGCAACAGCGTCTTAACATATTCCAGGGAGATGCAGATGTTAGTGTGATGGGTTCAGATACCAGAAATGATAGACCTCGATCTCAGCGGAAACGGAAGAATTGTTCAGAAGGGAACTCTGGAAAGCCTGTGAAGGTCAAACGCACCACCGGTTCGTACAACTCAATTATTTTAGCTACCTTAACTCAGAATGTCCAAGTATCAGGGAACTCAAGCTGTTCATACTTTTTTTTTTCCTGTTTCATTCATATTCTAGATTCTCTTGAAGATAAACATATGGAAAATCGTGGAGTTGCTGATGAGCTGGATGAGCAGCAGTCACCGATTGGACAGCGCATCATGCCAACGTTGAAACAACATCGCCAACCAAAGTTGTCATGGACAGAAGAGGCAGAAAGGTAGGTCTTGGTCTCGGTATTGAGGCTTATTGTTTCTGAGTTTTGCTAGGTTTTTTAAAGTTCAGCAGAAAAGGTGATTCGCAGAGAAGGAAAAAAGAACGATAATATCTATGATGTTAGAAACTTCAAATTCGGAAGCTTGATTTCCATTTATTGTTTAAAATTTGAGGTCTAATTGCATTATTGGAACTTTGTTATATTATCAGGGAATTGATAATTCTTTATGCAAGACAAAAGGCAATGCAAGGTGCAAGACGTGGCACAGATTGGAGTTCCATAAAAGACCTTCCTGCACAGAAAGATGAATGCAGAAGAAAGCTAGCTTATCTAAATTCCAATAAAAAGTTCAGAGAATCATTGGTGAGGCTCTGTAACTTGCTTACGCGAAGGTATGCTCAGCATCTGGATCATGAAAAAAAGATCAGGCTCAATGAATACAATGAAGAGGTTATTCCTCCAGTTGAGCGCTGGGATGACTTTGAGGATAACAAAATTAAGGGATCCCTTAATGAGGTTCTTATGCTTAAGCAAATGATGAAATTGGAGGGAACTAGATCTGCTTCTCAGGTAATGTTCACTCTGAAGACTTGTGCAATGTAGTGCTGATGAGTGTCCCATCTTGAACGCTTTGATGGTGTAAAACCATTCAGAGCTTGCATATCTATTGATTATTGTCTGTGTTTGTTTATTGTCCTAACTGTTGAAGTATTTCACTGAAAATCTACTTTCCAAGTGTATGAGATCACTTATCAGTCAGCTACGTCTACAATCTAGTACTCCATCCTTTTCCTGCATTGGTTGACCTACTATTCTGGACGTTGAAGTTCGTTTATCCTGTTCTCTTTTCCCAGTGTCTTAGTTTATCAAGGCCAGAATTCATTGTCACAGGGTTAGTATGCCCTTCATTTAATGTTTAAACTTGTGCCTTCATTTGTTTATAGGGTCCTCGTGAATTCATTGCCAGTACGTGTGGTGAGAATAACAGTGAAACGCAACAGATAGGTTCAAATAAAAAATCCCGGCGGAATCGCCTTCCTCAGAAGTTTGCTAAGCATTTAAAGGAGGGTTCGAGCGTTTCCGGACGAGTAAATCGATCATTAGCTGTTTCAAGTGCCGTTGAACTTTTTAAGCTTGTCTTTTTGACCAATTCTAAATCCGCGGATATGCCGAATTTGCTGGCAGAAACTTTGCGCCGCTATTCGGAGCATGATCTTTTCTCAGCATATGACTACCTCAGGCAGAAGAAAATCATGGTAAAGCCTGCAAATATGTTATATTTATATGTTGCTCTTTAGTCTTTACTTCCTCCTCAGGTCCCTTTGTCCTCAACTATGGTGTACATTGTGGGGGGTCCTTTGTATGTTCGTTTTAGATTTCAAGGTAGATAAGATCACGGTTATCTTGTTTCCAACATATTGTTTGTGATTCCGAAAGCTTGATTGTGATTTTGGAATTATATTATGACTATTATATTTAAGATTTTAATGTGCTGTTTTAGGCTGTTTCTTTCATTGTCGAGAGCCTTTCGAGATTGGGACACTCTTAAGATTATGGTCGAGTAGATGTAATCTTTAGGACTCATGGGTTGTGCATTTTCTCTATCCCGCCCATTCGCTCCAAACTAAAAGTAGGATTTCTACTTTCTCCGTTTTTTCCTGCGTTATGTGTGTTCGACCATCTATGAGCCAATTCTTCTCTTCCTCTCTTGAATTAAGTACATTTTGATAGTGTGAATATCCTGTACTCTTTTTCTTCCTATTTCAGATCAAAGTATGGAAATCTTAGATTTCAACTTTCTACTTTTTGTCACGTGCTGTGTGCCTGATCGTTTATAAGACATTCTTCTTTTCGTCTCTTAGACTAAGTAGATGCTGGACACTGTGGGATACCCAGCACTTCTGTTCTTTAAGTTGTAAATTAATGTGTGTATTGGTAATTGCCTGAATATACCACTGCCTTTTGACTAACCTTGATCTATGAAACAGATTGGAAGCAGTCCTAGTCAGTCATTTGTCCTTTCTCAAAATTTCCTGAGGAGCCTATCAGTGTCTCAATTTCCAACAAATACTGGGAAACGAGCGGCTAGGTTAGCAAGTTGGATACATGAAAAGGAGAAGAGGTTGATGGAGGGTGTGATGGATCTTCCTTCTGATCTGCAGTGTGGAGATATATTCCAACTTTTCAATTTAGTTTCCTCCGGAGAACTGTCTATTTCGCCTGTCTTACCCGATGAAGGTGTCGGAGATGCTGAAGACTCAAGAAGCTCAAAACGTAAATATGTTGAGAATGAAAATAATGATTGTGGTAAGAGCAAGAAGCAGAAGGGCCATTCTTTGCAAGACTCTGAGATATTTACCCGCCGTGAGAAAGGCTTTCCCGGTTTAACTGTTTCTCTTAGTCGTTCAGCAATTTTGAGATCCAATGTCGTGGAATCTTTTAAAGATGTTGATCAAACCCTTCTTTCAAGTGAAGATGCTTGCTTCTATACCAGTTTGGGTCAGAAATGTAACTGTATCAAATCCCCCACTTACCATGTCAAGGAAGCCCTTGACTTTGATAACATAACCCCAACTACAATTGTTTCTGGTGACTCAATATGGGAAGTTATGGCAAATCACATGATCAAAACTCTTTCGAACTATTCAGACGAAGAAGATATTAGAGTCGACCCTGGGCTGATAAAAACTGTATACATAAATATCCAGAAGGCTGGTGATCAGGGCTTGGTCATGTCAAGGGTTTCCGAGTGCATAGGCATCCAAGGTATTGCTTTTTGAGCTAGATGTATGTTCCTTCATTTACTATTACTTTTATACTAATCCGCTGTTGCTTTGCCCAGGCATGATCCTGAGCGAACACGTTGTCAATGTGCTTGAGTCATTCGGTCTAGTGCTGAAGGTTAGTATGAATGCCAGTCAATGGTACAGTCAATTTGCTACGCTGGTGTTATGTTCTGAGCGTGAACTAATGCATAGCTTTAAAACACACTCCAAAGTGAACCTATAGATAGCTCCTGTTATATTTTCCTTAAGGTTTCATTTCTTGTTAAATTCATAAATTATTGTATAGGGGCTTATATTGGTTAGCCTACAGGTGAATGGATACAATGATGTTCATTATGTGGATGCCATGTATCGTGCCAAGTATTTTCTGACATCCAAGGCCACTTGTTCTCGTGATCCTGAAAGTACTCTGTCCTCAGTCCCACAAAGGCCGGATGATGCTTCAATCATGGAAGAAGACGGAAACATTCAAGAAGATGAAGTGAATTTCTTCTTGAATGCAAATGACGTGCATAAAGTGACTATCCTGAATACTTCCGGGGACAGCTCAAATGCAGCCCAGACTCATGATAATCTGGAAGGATGCAGCCAAACTAATACAGCATCCATAGGTGCTGCTGCTTTTCAGCCAATATTGCCCTGGATCAGTGGGGATGGAACCAAAAATGGGGTTGTTTATAAGGCTCTTACACGTCGTATTCTTGGTATCGTGACACAAAATCCAGGGATATTGGAGGTATTATTCGTAGTATCCTTCAATGAGTCATCGTTTCTTACAACTCAACATGTTCAATTACAACATTAAAAAAAGAAAAGAAAGATAAGCTGACTATGTTTTTTTTCCTTTTGTTGTTTTTGTTGGATAACTGGCAGGATGGTATTCTCAGACAAATGGAAGCGCTAAATCCACAGGTACATTTTCCGTGTTAGCTCTACAAACTTCCTGCAAACTGGTTATGTGATTATACGAGGCCAAGGATTAAACCAACTTTATGATTCTGGCTTGTGTAAAATGATTTGATCCTACGACTTCATGCCTAAATAATTTTGCGGACTGTAATTTGGTGAAAATGGATTGCATTTAAAATTACCTTTGGTTAGCATGACCCATCTATGAACGGCCCTTGCCGAATCTGCAGTAGGATAATCTGCTTGCATACCGCATGTGTAAGTTTTGACAGTTTTCGTCATTTCTTTCTCAGAGTTGCCGTAAGCTGTTAGAGTTGATGGTTCTGGATAAACACCTGAAGCTACGAAAGATGATTCAAAGTACTTCGGCTACGACCCCGCCATTGCTAGAAGGCCTCCTCGGCAATCAGTTTAAGAAACCACAGCACGTTTACCGGGAGCACTACTTTGCCAATCCTAGGAGCATCACCTTACTATAAACAGCATTCTGTTGAGTTTAATGTTATTGTGATGTCTTGGATTGGGTTATGTTAAGCAACAATGTAATACCCCAATGTCAATATGTATCTGTGCCTTGTTAAAAAAGCCAAAATGTAGCGATACTTGCTATTATAAGGGAGATTGTATAACAAATGTGGAGTCTCAGGCCGAATCGCTGGCCAACTAGAAACTTTTTTAAGAATCTACCATCTGTTACACTGCAGTTCATTGCTGCTACAAGGCCAATCTATACTACACAGTAATCGCCATTATTTCCTATCAAACTAAGGCTCTTGTGTGTAACCAAAACCGTTTACATTTCAAGATCATTTGATGCACACATTCGGGTACTTAATTAGACAAGAAAGGGATATTCGCGAGTGTAGTAGGGAGGAAGATATTAAAATTATGGATCGCCAGATACGCAGCAATACCAGCTGCATAGCCTGCAAAAGCAAAGCCACTCACCTGCGAAGACCAGAATATGTCATTTATATATATAGAACAATAAGACAGACGCACAACTGATATCAATGGATGTAACGAGGATGCAAATGTGTACCTTTCTGAGGTACCAAAAGAAATCGACTTTTTCCATGCCCATGAAAGCAACCCCAGCGGCAGATCCTATAACTAGCATCGAACCACCAGTGCCAGCACAGAATGCAACCAACTGCCAGAATTCAGAGTCTTTTGGGAAAGAAGAAAGATCATACATTCCCATCGTCGCTGCAACTAGAGGGACATTATCTATAATCGCTGAGGCAACCCCAATTGCACTAGCGATAAGTTCAATGCTTGGTATGTGTGCATCCAGATAATTCGCCAGCTCTCGTAGGACTCCTGCTGCTTCCAAGCTAGAGCCACAGAAAATCAATGTTAAGAGCACAAAAGCAGAGAACTCAGCGGAACAATGCAACATTAATGGATGTAAAGGAAAGATTTGTCCTTCAACTTCTGTAGTTGCCAGAACTTCCTTTCCAACAGTAGTAGCAGCACACAGGAATTTTCAATCTAGGCAAAATTTAAACTAGAGAAAAGCAATGCCACTTAAATGGACCCAACCTTACCTGCTAACAGACAGGAGAATTCCTAAGAAGAACAGTGCCCCTTGAGTATCAATACGAGACAAAGCTTGTGGTACTTTCAGTGTTTGCCTTTCAGATTCACCATAATGAATTGCATCAGTCACTAGCCAAAGAACGCCGAGGCCCAAAAGCATACCCATATATGGAGGCAGACCAGTCAGGGCTTTGAACACAGGAACAAATATCAAAGCACCAATGCCAACTGCAAAAACAAGCTGTCCACGAGGTGCCATCTGTTCCGAAGCCATAACACTGGAAGATTCTTGTGGCTTCCCATTAACTTCGCTGCATTGAAAACCAGAGACTTGGTTTCAAGTTTCAAAAACAATAGAACATTTCTTCTCAGTTCTACACACTGGATCAGATGTTTCCTTTTCATGGCAGATAATATTGATGTACCTTGTAAGAGACAAAAGGGCCAAGGGTACAGCCAAAGAGACAACAGAAGGTATGAACAAATCCTGTATTACAAAAGAATAAACTAGAGTTAAGAAACCTTGCAAAATAAGCCGTGCAAGCATATGTCAGAAAGCACTAACGAACAGAATATGTTCCATCCACTAATACAAGTGTCGAAGTACGATGTTTACAATAACAGCAGCAATGTATGATGCAAAAAAAATCATTTCACCTTTTGTGCATCTGGTGAAACTATCTTTTTAAGATAAAACATCATTGAAATTAAATAAGAGACTATAAGCAAACAGGAAACACTTCATTATACCATGACAAACCTTCATTGTTGGTAAAGTTGATATCTGACCATGTATCCACAGCATTGTAGTCGTAACGTCACCAATGGGTGTCCAAGCACCCCCAGCATTAGCAGCTATAACAATAACAGCTCCCAAAAGCCTGCCAAGGAGTTGAACATCAGATATATGAAATAAGACTCAGAGTTTGTAGGGAAATCTAATATCTAATCCAATCCAATCTAATGCTACATACATAAACCTCGACCTAAGCTATTTCTAGGTCTACACTTGGCACTATACTATCGGATGGCAAAAGAAAATAAATATATTCTAATAATAGATCAATTTATGTTGATAGAGATAATAGGAGCCTTGGTATCCTTAGTGTAGAGATATATTACTCCTATATATTTATAAACATAATCATTAATATAGGTAAATAGGAATATAATTTTTTCTAACCTCATGGTACAGAATAATAAAAAAAAATCTACAAATAATAAAAATACAAACAAGAGAAATGTTATGATTAGTTTAATAGAAAGCTAGCAAATGAATATATAAGGTTCATCACAACTGCGTAATTTTTTTGAGAGTTAACTATTTCACCCTAGCATAGTGAAATATCAAGAGGCCAAAACATATACTCACTCTATTCCAGCTCAAACACCCCGATTTCCTTATTTGGACGTCCCACCTCAAAAACCCCATCTATTTTGGAACATCATTATCTCTCATACTTTTAGCTAATCTTCCCACTCTCTCTCACATAATCTCCAAATTCGCCTTTCAAACCTAACATGACTTTAGTCAAACCAACATTTTACATTGAAATAAGGATTCGTTCAACACATATACTCGGGTGTATATGTTGCACTTTTGACACAAAATGGCCTGGGAACAAAAACGACTCAAATTTTACCAGAAGCCCCTAGAGGTAATTTTATAGGCTCTAACAAAATATTGGAACCAAAAACCTATGGTAGGTCCCAAAATTGGCGTAAAACACGCAGTAGCCTCAACGAGTGACGTGTAGGAAGAGCTTAAATACCTTCCCTAGAGGAAACGACCATCATATCCAACAATGAAACTCCAAGTCTGCCCGTGGTAAAGTTTAGAGAATATTTGGTTATTTTCAACAAATTGGCCAAATTCTAGAGCCAAAACCTATGTTAGATGCCCAATATCAGTATAATGGAAGCCTCAACAAGTGACATCCGCCAAAAAGGCTTAAATAACTACCTAAACAAAGGAACCAACGGTCATAATCAATAAGAGTACTCTAAGGGAGTCCATAGTAAAGTTTGAGAACATTTGCCTACTATAAAAATTGTGGTCACAATCGAAGTATATATTAGATTATAATCCACGATTTTGACCCAAAATAGCCCCGGAACAAAAACTGCTCAACTTTTTGTGGAAACCCCCAAGGATCATATTATGCGTATTAGCAAAATATTAAAGCAAAAAACATGTGATAATCCCAAATTGGCTAAAAACGCATGTAAGGCTCAATGGTTAACGTGTGCAAAAGGGGCTTAAAGAACATCTCTAATAGAGAAACAGGTCCTCATATCCAACAAGGGTACTCCAAGGCAATACATGTTAAAGTTTTGAGAAGAATTAGCTACTTTCAAAAATCGGTTAAAATGGGCCAAAATCGCAGTATGTAATCCACGTTTTTCGTCCAAAATGGTCTGGAACAAAAAAGGCTCATCTTTTTTGTGGAATCCTCCATGGGTCATTTTATGAGGTCTAGCTTAATACTAGAGCCAAAAACATATGTTCATTTCCATGAATCAGCGAAAACCGCACGATAACCTCAATTAGTGACGTGTGTCGAAAATGCCTGCAAATTTTCCCTAACGGAGGAACAAGTCTCATATCCAACAAGGATACTCCAAGTTTTACCAATGGTAAAGTTTTGAGAAGCATTTGGCTACTTTAAAAAGTTGGTCGAAATTGGCCAAAACCAAAGTATATACTGTATAATTCACTTTTCTGGCCCAAAATAGCTGCGAAACAAAAACAGCTAAAACTTTTTTTGAAAGCCCCTAGAGGTCAAATTATGAGTTTTAAAAAATTATTAAAGCAAAAAATCTATGGTTTATCCCAATTCCCAAAATTGGCAGAAACCGCACACTATCCTAAACGGTTAACGTGTGCCGAAAGACCTTAAAAACCTCTCCAACATACCTCATAACCAACAACGATACTCCAAGGCTGTCCAAAGAAAAGTTTTGAAAACATTTGGCTGCATTAAAAATAGTGGTCGATTGGCCGTAATCGAAATATATGATCCACAATTTTTGTCCCAAAATGGACCCGGGGTAATAAAAGCTCAAGTTTTTGTGGAAGCCCCTAGGGGTCATATAATGGGTTTTAGCAAAATATGAGAGCTGAAATCCTATGGCAGAATCCCAAAATTGGGGAAAATTGCATCCTAGCCACAACAGGTGACATGTACAGAAAGGGTTCGAGAACTACCCTACCAAAATTACCACAAAAAAAGTAAAAGTAATACAATATTAAGTGAGTAATATGATAACAAGTGAAAGAAAAGTGTGATTAATAACGTCAAGTAAATTATGATAAATGAGCTTTAAGAAATACACATACGTAGCCTAGGCATGAGCCGGGCACCCAAACTATTGTTAGATTTGGAGACAATTCAAACGAAAACTAACTTCACAAAAGTTTGAAAGCATACTTGCGGTATTCTGATGGTGGAATGAGCTTCCTTAACAAAGAAACCATCACAATGGTAGATGTCAAGTTGTCTAGAATTGCACTGAGGAAAAAAGTAACAAAACCAACCTGCAACCATAATCAGGATATTGAGTACTGGTGCACATGATTAATGCTCAACAACAAATTTATTTGAAGAGCAGCCAGCATACAAAAACAGACTTAAAAGGCTTATTATCATAACTTGAAAAGTGCCTTGTTTCTAACGAAATGAAATACGTAAGTATGGATTGTTTACTAAGGGCATGGTGGTTCAATGGTGGTTCAATACATTGAAATTTTAAATAATAATTCAAAATGTCTAATTATTCCATTGTATGGAGTTCTTATAAGAACCGAGTTCTTATTTAGGTTCTTACTTTTTTGTGCTGAAAACAATGAGAGACAAAGGCACATAAAGTTGAATAAAATAATTTAAAGAATAAGAATCAATAGTTCATCCATTGTTTAGGCTAGTTCTTAACTATTAAGTTCCACAAGTGATGAGGTGGCCTGTAAGAACCCAAATTCCGGTTCTTCCATAGCTAATGCTCTTATGGTGGTGAAAACTAATTAGGTTATGCCTTAACTCAGTATCAGAATTTTTCCAGACCACCAAAGATTTGGAAGTTCAAAATATAGAACCCATGTGGCCTCTATCCAATAAAGTTGCAGAACTTTTTCCTTGTAGTTACAATCAGGAGTCCATTGACAGATTCCTGCTGAACAGGAAAGAATGACGAACAAACATTGGCCTCTAGGAACACTCTGTAATCATTAGCCAACATATGGTATATTGCTGAGGTTTATAGAAATTTATTAGGTTCAGAACATGGCATCATTGGAAAATTATTTCCCTAACAATCCTTCGAAGGAGGACACTACATTGATTAATATACCTGTACTAAGCATGAACTAATTCCACTAAATACCAGATGCACGCAATTTTGTAAAAAGCAGATGCAATCACGGAAGGAAAAGCTAAGATGCATAGACCACGTGGAAAGAAACAGTACAGCTAAATTGCTGCTGGTAATCATGAATGTCAAAACGGCTAACTGAAGACAATGGTTTAAGTCAGGCGTAGCTGCTATGGCCTATGTGCCTCATGTGGCAATGTCATCAGTTGAACAAGAAACAATAATTGAAGATAAAACTTACCACCCAAAGGAGTGTGCGTGGCTTACGTGTTGTTATATTCTCAGTGACTAGCTTAAATCCTTGATGAGCATCAACTATTTCCACTATAGTCATTGCGCCTAACAAAAAGAACACAATTTGACTGACTTCTGCAGTGGCATGCTCGAGCTCTGCAATGACTACCTCAGTAGAAGGGGCCTACAAAAAAGATCAAAATAAAGAATTACAATATCTTGTGAGATAGTAATAGACTTCTGCAAACACGACTTTGATCCTGTACCACACACAGAGGAGTACGTGAACTGCACCCTTCAAAATGATCATCTTTGATATATTCCAAAACATAGACAGAAATACTTAATAGTGGACAGCAACACAAGACAACCCAACTTTTAAGGCAGGATAGCACAATCAACGAAACTTATGAGCAATTAGATTACGGATATTCCCAGTTTCCCATGATAAATTGAAAAGCTTACCCCTATACTTCGTACAACCCACAAGCTCACTGCCATAAGTAATCCCACTCCACTTTTGTTGAAGGCTAAAGATTCCTCAAAAATTATGCCAGCATATCCTATTCCAAATAGCAACACCATAGACAGATCCTGCATAGCAAGATTTCACCAACTTTATTCAACAAATACATTTCATTTCCACAACAATGCAGAGCCAAAACATGCAACCCAAAACGCGAAACACCTAAAATGAGAAAAGGGACCTGATTAGCCGCAAGAAATGAATGGTTAATTGCCAAAGTCCCCGTCAAAGCTGCTAAAAGTATAGCAATGACTTTCACCAAATCCGTCTTTGGCTGATAATCAGCTTCTATATCACGTGAGCTCGAATCATCCACAGAACATAACGGATCACATTCTCCTGATCTCTCGTCCACATCCTGAGAAACTCACAACCAAATTGAAGTCCATCAGCAGGAGTTCAAATTCCGAAGTCCCGTAATTGAACTAACAATCATTCATCCACGAGCAACTACACTAATTAAGCCTCAATTATAGCAGTAAACTACAGCAAGGCGTAATTCACAAGCTCCACTTGGTTTCGGCACATTTCTACTATTGAGTAACGACATTCCTCCCGCATATTCAAACCAAACGTTAACAATTCAAAAGAATCGACGGAGAATATCAGTAACTTCACAGGCGTAACTTGTAAGATTAATCAGACTTCAATTTTAAAAGCCAGTTCACACTGCATTGGCAATTCCGCCCAGCTTAATTCTACAATTAAATTACTAACAATCATCACAAAATTAATCGTTTTGATTTTCACAAAACTATGAGCAATTCTTTATCGTTTACGTTAAAATTCGAGAAAATTAGGAGAGAGAGAAAAAAGGACCTGAAATTGAGGTGGAGAGGAGGAGCTTCGAGACTTATCTTCAGCTCTGACAATAATACCCTCCCTATGCAAATACCTTCCACAACCGCCGCTCCAGCTAAAGTTCGCCGGAGAAATGACGGTCGCCGGCGAAGGAGGTAACCGCCGGGAAAGTGAAAGAGACGGCGGAGAAGGTGGTAGGAAGGGGCGGTTAGGCGACGGGCGGGGCCGTGAGGTGGATAAGTAGTGGCTGGGTGGTGAGGAGGAGAGAAAAGACGCCATGGAAGTGCGGTGGAGAGAGAAATTTCGGGGCGGAGGACGGTGGTTGACAGGGTGGTTAAGGTGGTGGTGATTGGGGGAGTTGAGTGAAATTTTAGTAAGAGTAGGGAGTTTTGATTTGTCGCATGAAATAAGATGATGCTGACATCAACATCGGATTGGGAGCGTAACCAAGAAGCAAAATTTTCTACGATTTCTAATTCTGGCAACGGAGATGAAAGTTATGGAGATAATTTATGCCCCATTCCTCCTCTTACATGGGAATATCCAAAATGATTGGGAAGTAATAACACGGATTTTTAAGAGTTGATTTTCCATCTATTCACATTTTCGGATAGTGGTTTGACTAATCTCGTTGTTTAGCATGTAGCATGGTGGTTTACGTTCTTATTGTTATTGTCATTAACGTCTAAGCAGACGTTTGATATAAAAGTTGTAGGAGAATATCTCAGGCTTAAGTTCAACATTTGGCATCCAACTTATCATGACTTCCCTTTAGCCTTTGTAGATGTAATCATGTAGCTGTTCATGTGACTAATGTACATAACTTTGGAAGAAATGGCATACGATTGGGGATATAGAGTAGACTGTGATCAATTTTAATTGATTTATCCACTTCTATCTCAATGGAGTTCTGAAATTTTTTTATTGCTAAAAATTAGATGTCTTTTTATCCATATGGTTTGTCGTTCACCATTTGATCGTGATTGGGTAAATCTATCGATTTATTCCAAACGGCCTATACTCGAGCAAGTTTGAGCCTGTAGTCCTTAATCGTCGAACATTGGGCGTCAACTATGACTCTATCAATCCAGCATATCCTCTTTATGCTATCAATTTTAACCATTCAATAATTGAGTTATTATCCTAATTCATATGTCATTCTACATTTGCGTAAGAAGTATGCTGTACATATAACATGCAACATGATACCATGTACTTGCTATAGTAAATTGTTGAAAATTTCCAGATTCCATAATCGCATATGGCATCATTCCAGGTGTTACTTTGGTTAAAGCTAAGGCAAAAATCATACAAGTCGCATTTTTTCCAAGATTTTTGACATTTTTCAATATAAGTTCATCCCGTAAAAAGTTGATTGGTCATAGAGATTAGCAATGAACCGAGTATGATTATACTTTAATTTATACTCGGACAACAAATGGTGGGACATGAAACGTCAACATCAAAAAGATAAGAGACAGATACCAAGTCAAGTCCTGAACTTGGTAAGCATGAATATTGGCCTTCACAGCTTCTTGTGGAAGATATCAGTATGAACTATTCCAAAGTAAACCTGCAGGGCTGCTTCAACTACAATTTAGCCAAATTCTGAAGCCAATTCGTCTTTTCCGGAGTATATAAGTCGTCGATTTCGAACCATTGGCACCAGCCGCACCACATCAACAAATAAACCCTGCACGCCTGCACACAAAAAGGCCGGCCGGGGGAAAAATGTTGTGTGGAGGTGAAAGGAGTCGCATGAAACTCAAAGACAAAGAAATCGCGAAAGAGAAGGAAAGGGAACGTAAATTGGAGATCGAAACTACACAAGAACTTAACTCACCAACAGAGATTATTGAGCATTTCTCACATCCCCACCCTTTAATACATGCCGAGACAAGCTATGCCAAATTCCTGTGCAACAGCTGCGCACAAAATGGCCGCGGATTGAGGTACCATTGAGCTCAATGCAACTTCTACCTGCACGAAGCCTGTGCTAACAGCCCCATCACCTGGCTCTTACACCACATGCCACCTGAAGAAATGGCAACTTTCGGGCTGCCTTGGGATATTATCAGCACATTCGCTCATCCAAACCATCACGTAATTACAGACTACAAAAGGCGGTCCTTCAGGTGTGACCAATGCAACGGCTCTGGTAACGGTACACGATTTCATTGTGAGCCCTGTAAGGTCGTGTTTCACCAACAATGTGCCGAAAACCCAACCAGGCTAAAATCGTACCTGCACCCTCAGCACGAGCTCGAGCTCAAGCTAAGGACGTACTTCAAAACATGTGATCTCTGTGAGACTTCAGGGTTGATTGATAGCCGAATGTACAGCTGCAGAATTTGCGGATTTTATCTTCATCCTCGGTGCAGCCAGTGGCCGTTATACCTCGTCCACCCGCTGCACCCGCCACACCCCTTGGTGCTTAAGCCATGTGGTAGTGTACAAAACAAAACATGTTCAGCTTGTAGGGGGCTGGTCACAGGAAAGTATAAGTACAGTTGTAACCTGTGTGGACTCGATTTCGATCTTCATTGTATATGGAAGCAGTCGAAGCTTGGTCTAGGCGAGGAAGTTCGACAAACTAACGCTAGTCGAAATGTCACTGTACTGCCGATAACAAATCTCAGCTTGCCGAACACGTCTCACAATCTGTCTCAAGTCCCGGCTAAATCATCAATACCTGGTGTTGCTGGAGGGTTTGCACAAGCTATTGCTGCAATTGCGAATGCTGCTTCCAACTGAAACAATATAAGGATCTTTATCTTTGGATTTTTTTTTTTTTTGCATCCATCTTCCCATTGCATTGATAATTGATGTCACATTGTGTTCTTGTCAATTTGTCAAATTGTCTATTATAAAAGAATGGCTGTGATTGTAAATACAAGTAACAGTAAAAAAAGAAAAAAAAAAATTATACAATGAAAGAAGTTACTATGTGTTTGGATACAATATACCGTATACGTCTATTAGGTACGACTACTATGTCAACTAGTAGAGTTGATATTGCATAAAAATTAAAATGTACCCAAATTCCGAAACCTAGGCTATAGGCTCGACAGCGTACGACTCCTTTCACATATTCCCTCATATTCGATTTGCGGCGGTTATATATAATATTTGGTCATATACATGTAAAGAGACTATTCTCTAACAACTAATTTTTCTATAAAAATTATCGCAAATCAAATTACCGTCCTACCGTAAGGGGGTTAGAAAAATAATTTCCTAGCCAATGTGGTGTGGGACAAGAAAACACGTTCATTTGTTCATGTGTGGATATTGTTGTGTCGCAGTGGACTTATCCCCGCCAAAGCTGCAAAGTAGCTGGTTGTGCTTAAACTGGTGAAGAACTGAAGATAGGAAACAAGTAAAGAGTAGCGTAACCATGGCTCTATCGCATGTCTCTGCTTCCCTCAACCTCTCCATCTACGGTAATACCTACCCATTTTTCTGCTCTTCATTTTTCCTCTCTTTCCCATTTTTGTTTGTACTGATTTATGTTTGTTTAATTCATTTGGAAGATACATGTGTGTCCAATTCTCCCAAAGTTTACGCATATTCGAAGGTGCCCACTTCGAATTTTGCTCGGAATTCTCCCTCTTTTCTGCGTGGTTCTCCTCTTGGTAAGATTATTGCTTGATTATATAATAATTTACTGCTGATTTATGTTCAATTTTACCTAATTTGTTGCCGTTTTAAGGTTAGGAGCTCTGATTTTTAATTTCTAATGCTTTTCTATGGATTATGGGGGTCTTAGTTAGTGGTAAGGGTACTATACCAGAACTAGGATTTGAAATTCGGGGTAGCGGGCGCCCGTGCGAGCCGATTAAGTATCCCAACTTGATTTTGAGGGAAAGATTGGGCCATGTACATGTTATAAGCCGAGGAGTTTTACTGATTAAATTGCTGATTGGTTCTTGGATGGGATACAATAGTGATATTATTCCTTCTACTGCTTATTGGTTCTCCGATGAACCTCCTTTTGGAGTAAAAGTCGAATTTTTGGACACATTCGATTGGATGCAAAAGCGAATTCTGAAGTTAAGTGGTCATTAATTTGTGGTAATAGGGTTTTCATTTTCTCTAAGTAGAGGTAACTGACCCACACACCCCACTAGGTTGGTCGGAAATTTGAAGGGTAAAGAATCATGCTTTCTGGTTTAGTGCTTGGTTCTGTTAAATTTGGTATTTGCAACTTGGAATTTGGAATTGGCAGAGATCGCGTTGATAAAGTAGCACTAGGTTTCGAGAAAGGGGCACTGTATGTCTGTATATGACAGTGAGGTTGTTATCATTTTAGAAAAGCCTTGAGTAGCACTAGGTTTCACAGGTGAGGATGGGAACCGACTTTCTGGTGCTGCTCCTGTTATGGTCTCAGTATCCTTATTAGGAGGAGCTGCAGGACTCCTTGTCCTTTGATTTTAACACTGTTTGTGCAGCAATGGAAATGTGTTCTTGTGGTTTTCTGACCAGTGGTCTTATCTAGATATTGTTCATGTAGATACTTGAAGTGGTTCACTTGATATTCTGGCTTTTCAGCTAAAATCACTGGTGTCATTGTATGCTGTACTTCCTAAGTTTAGTAATTCGCCGTGAGCTCTCATGCTGGTGGTTACAAAAGCAGCTGCAAACCACCAGGAGGTGGGGGTGGGAATTGACTTTTTGGTATCTCGCTGCTTCTGTTTAAGGTCTCAGTATCCTCTATAGGGAGAGCTGCAGAACTCCCCGTCCTCTTTTTCTTTCTTTCTTTTTAACGCTGTTTATGCAGTTTTGGAAATGTGTCTGTGTGGACATAGAACTGATAGAAGGCTTCACAATTATGAAATTCTTTCTTTAAAAAAAATATCTTTCTTTTTTTTTTACTTCTGTTATGTGCTTGGACTGTAGCTGATGGTGGATACTTATTGCCTCAATGTGTTGACAGTGATAAGAACAACTTCTGCTCGAGCAAAGGCTGCACACAAAGCAAATCCAGCTTCTATAAGATGTGAAAAAAGTGCAGAAGGTGGCTTGGATGTGTGGTTAGGCAGGATGGCTATGATTGGCTTTGCTCTCGCATTAACTGTTGAAGTATCAACTGGCAAAGGGCTTCTTGGGGTAAGGTTCTCTTGTGCTTAGAATAGAATGAATGAAGTAATATATCTAATATTCTTGTACTTCATCTCTCTATTTTGGCATCTTGATAATTTCTTTTACTGCAAGGCTGTAAGTACAGCGTCATGCAATGCTCTTATCTGAGCATTAAAGCAAATCTGTTCTAGGAATTACTGGTAGCTGAGCTGTTACCCTTCCTAGTTCCCAAATTCCTATAACGAGCTCGATTGTATTATTGACCAACCGACCATGTATCCTATTATCCTTGACCTCATCATTTTAGGAATTGTATATGTCAGTCTGTCAGAGCTTACCAGGTTGTAAGACAGGCTATATGTTATGGTTTTAAGCTCAAGATTCCATTCTTAACTTTACATCATTCCTTTTCTGGATGCGTCTTGAGACTCCTTTTAGCCAATCTTATCTTGCGGGAGTCCCCATCTATGTCATCCTATACCATTTCAGGTTCTCATGGGGAAGCGGGGATTTTTCTTTTTTGGTCCATATTTGTGGACCAAGCTGCATTTTTAAGTATCTGCATTCACGTTTCTGTGGTGTTCTTGTTTTGTGCTTTTATATGTTTGGCAAATCGAAAAAGTTTTCCATTGTTCTTGTGTAGCATAAATTCATCGATTCAGATATGTTGCTAGAATATTTCTAGCTCCTTCATCACTGATGTTATTTTGCAACCTTATCTGCAGAACTTTGGTCTTACATCCCCATTGCCTACAGTCGCATTGGCAATAACAGGACTAGTGGGCATCCTGACTGCTGTCTTCATATTCCAGTCTGCCTCAAAGAACTGAGTACAGGCAGCTTTCCCTGAAACTTGTAAATTTTGTTGTTGTCTTTTACTCTGTGACTGAAACATCTATTCATTGACGACAATGCTCACAAAAGCATGCGCCTTTTGTATAGAGTACAATGTAATGTAAACACACATTCAGGCTAAAGGTTTAGGTGTATCTTATGTCCTCATTTCTGCTATGATGTGTTCTGAATTCAACACCCCAATGTTGGGCAAATGAAGATGTTTTGATACCTTTGGTGTATGCTTTATGCTCTCTAGGTTGTGGAGAAAGGTAACTTCAGTGCACCGTGAATAAAACTGAAATTCCCAACCGTGAGTTTCCATGAGAAATGAGAAGTCTGTCATACAGCCATGAGTTTCCTATGAAGAGAAGGATTCACTAATATGTGTCTTCGCTTTCTGTATTGCAAATTAGCAGTTGGTTGATGCATCCGACTTTTCCTTACCTTGTCACACGCTAAAACTGAGCACTGAAATAGTGTTGTCGTTGTTGGATGTCGACATCTGAGCTGTGACTGTAGGCATACAACGACAACTGTAAGCTAGCAGGAATCAAATAAAGAACCTGTTAGTCTGTCACCTGAAGCCTGAAGGTCGAAGTTCAAGCTAGAGGAATGTCAATGGCTGGACAAGCAAAAGTAGGCTACAGTGTGAAAGTGTACAAAGCATCTTGCATTGTTAAATGTCAGTCTCTCACCAGAACTTCAACTGTCTTTTAACGAAACCTGTACAATGATAAAAATATGAACATAAGCAAGTTATGAAGGTTGCTGATTATAAGTTCTGAAAAGTCTCAGATTTTGAAACTGATTCCCAAATCCTGAAAGTTGATTTTTTTCCACACTGCCAACATTAAGAAAATATTTCTTTAAGAAGAAATCATTATATAAAACGCGATTGAAACGTTGTGTATAATCTTTATTTGGTGTTTAATTTTTCATGATCAAAATTCCAGAACATTGTTTTCTAGACTTCCTTGATTTCCATCAATAATTAATACTAAGCACATAAAGTTTAAGGATATTGTCAAAACAAACATGAGTACATGAGTACTACAGTCAACTAAATGTGTTCCAAGTCTAGTATTTTTTTTGCAACAGCTGATATGAGGTAGTCAGCTTCACACCTTTATTCCTTTTCTTCATAAGAATCCTATTCCTCTGCCTTTTTACCAGTATATAACATTTCCTGATTCTGAAACTGATATCATTGAACTACTGAGTTTGTTTCCTCCAATATCATTGTATTTTTCGAGTTCTGTATTTTGCTCTTTTTTGTTGCTTTTACGACCATGGGTATAAGCACGTCTCGACTTCTTAAGAGGCTAGGCTCTAAAAAGCAAGTGAAGATACTGATGGTTGGCCTTGATGCGTCTGGAAAGACGACAATATTGTACAAGCTCAAGCTTGGAGAAGCCGTGAGGACGCTTCCTACAATAGGTATTATTCCTTCTGTTGATATGAAATGTATGATTATGTGCAGTACCAGCTGTTAATCTCTAGTCTGTGTTTTTGTTACATACTTCAACTCAAAAGCTGACAGTAACTCAGGTTGCTAAATGAATGAGGGGCATTTGTACTCTTGTACTTTGACTTGAAAGCCTGGTTTAGTCCACATAATTCTTATATTGCTCTATTTGGATCAGGTTTCAATGTGGAGACAGTTGAATACAAGAACGTCAGTTTCGCTGTATGGGATATTGGCGGTCAAGAGAAGGTACTTGAATCATCATCTGCTGTTTAAGGAACTAAACTTACTTCAACTGTTTGGCTATGCAAGCCAATCTGTTGAATATATCTAGCTCAGCATTTGCTGTGTTTCTGAGATCGAAAAGGGCAACTAACAAAATTTCTGTTTCTGTATGTTATTACCTCAGATTCGGGCACTATGGAGGCACTATTTTCAGAACACTCAAGGGCTCATTTTCGTAGTTGACAGCAGTGACAGAGCTAGGATTATCGAAGCTCGTAATCAGCTCCACCATATTCTTGGTCAGGTTAGTAACAAGGGTGGTGCTCAGTCACTGTCAATTGTTAATCACATTGTTTTGAACAGGTGATAGAATTTTTTTGCTTTCTTCCTTCTTTTCTGACAGACTAGTTTTCACTGTATCAGAATGAACTGCGTAATGCAGCAGTATTGATTTTCGCCAACAAGCAAGACCTTCCAAATGCAATGTGTGCCTCAGAGGTTGCTAACAACCTTGGTCTGCATTTGCTTCGTCAACGTGCATGGTGAGTTTTAGCCTAAAAGTCTCTGGTCTTACTGTAACAGCATATCTACACTTTACAAGTCCACTCTTTTTATCCCCCTGTAATTCTCACCTTGTCAGTACACAGTATACAGTATACTAAATATTTACTCGAGGTCAAACCAGCATAACTTCAATTTGTATGTAATACGTTTGTGATCTTACTGCACGCAGGTTCATCCAGAATGCTTCTGCAATATCAGGCCGCGGACTGTATGATGGTCTTGATTGGCTATCCAAGTGCCTGTGTACCAAGCCTACATGAGAAACATCTCTCTGCCAGCTACCTTCAGTTTCCGTTCAACTGATTTTTCAGCATGGAAAACAGAACTTTGCATGACACTGTTCTTGTTTGAAATGCTTCTCCTACACAACCACATGGTTTATTTCATGATCATGCAGGACTGCAGGAGTACACCTTTCTACTGCATCTTTTCCCTGTCACCGCGATCTTTTCTTTATCCGAAACCTGCAAATAAAAGACGTGTGTAAAGAGGTTCCATAGAGCTACTTTTAGTCGAGAAGATGAGAACTAGAACATGAGAGTTACAAAGGGTGTTTTTTTTACTCTCTAGCTATGTTCTAGTTCATCTTTTACTGTAGTAATTTTTTAACTGGGAGTTGAAGTCAAAACTCAGTAATATTGTTTACTTCATATAACAAGCAAGTGTGTAGATTGCAGCAAAGTGTTTCCTGTATAATTTACATTTGAATCTATTCAACATTTAAGTAAGAAGGAGATCATGAACTTGGCGTGTAAAGGTGTATCGTATACGTTAGTGCAACTGACTTGGTTTGTCAACTGTATGTAGGTAGTTGACACACTTGTATTTTGCCATGTTTTATTTCCAATGTCTTTGAAGATTCTATCAATTATAAAAATGTCATGTTCCGGTTGGTACATCCTTTCTAATCACTACGTTCCTTCCATCAAAACTTTATCGCGATGCATCGAAATGTATCACTTCAAAGATGAATCTTTATATGAATGATTCTGATAATAATTAGTGATTTCTGACCAATCACACACAAAGTATAGCATAGTACTTTGCTTAAAGGGAGTAACATACTAACATCCTAACAACATGTAATAGTGGAAATAGTAGATCTCGTGTCACATCATACCATCAATACGAACATCCTCATAATTATCGAAAATATTTTTCATGCTTAGTTGGATGGCATTAACACTTACACTAACCTTAATCTTTCTTTCTAGTTTCTATCCTAACACTACCTGACGTTCCATTTCTTTACCTCAGTAATTCCGTAACGAAAACCCGACAAACCTCAAAGCCATAATCAAAAACGATAAAAGTGGTTGGCGCATTTGACAGTATATCTACTACTACACGATCATTACTCAAAACATGGATCTCACGATCTACCCCTAGTGATATGTGAACGAACCAACTTCCCCATCGTCGCATACCAACAGAACCCCAGCGTCGGTGGGTGACATTAAACCACACTCACCCATTTTTAATTAAAATTAATTACATCCGTACTTAGAAAAAAAAATTAATCGAGATTTTACCCATTTTAGGCACACTTTCTCTCTCTCAAACTCTCGATTTAATCACTTTAATTATCTCCTACGTCAACAACACACTTCCTTATTTAATCAAAACCCACATCTCAATTTCCTGGGATTTCCATTTTTTGGGGAAGAAAAAAAAAAAAAAAAAGAAGAGAGAGATTTTGGGAGTAAAAATGGAGAAATTAAGGGCCACGTTAATGGTGGCCATTGTTGTTGTTAATCTGATGGTTATTCAAGTGAGATCTGACGGTTCAGATCACAAGTACAAAGCTGGAGATCAAGTTCCTCTTTACGCTAATAAAGTTGGTCCCTTTCATAATCCCAGGTTTGTTTTTCTCTTAATCTTTCAAAATTTACTGTTTTTAATGCTATTTAGTGTGATTTTTGAGATGATTTTTTGTGAAAGATTTGATCTTTTTGTTGAAAATAGCTAATCTGGGTTATCGGGTAGTTGGTATGTATAGTATGATTTACGCTTTCATGTTTTTTGGTGGGTTGACTTGGTGATTGTTTGGATCTTACTGAGATTTTATTATGGTGGAAGATTTGTACTTTGTTGTATGGTGGAGTGTAGGAGACGTGATCTTTAAGCTACAAGTGAGCTTTTGGTATTGTGGATATGTAGAGTGGAGTAGGTTTGATGGTTGTGGCATGATTATATGGCATGCCTGATTGGGGATTTTTTAATGTTATTGTTGGCCGCAAATGCTTGATTCGTTTATGTCGAATGTTGATTCATCGTCCCAAAAGATTTGGCATACTACTATTTTTGGAAGGTTGTGTGGTTGTGAGGATATGGATATGTGAAGACTGAAGAGTGGTTAGTTCCTATTTATTGCTTTACTCGGAATAAGTCGAATGAAATTTACCCTTGAATGGTCTATGTAAATGCCCACTTTAGTTTTCGGGGTTGTTTTGTAATTGTGTTGCAATCGCCGCAGAGTCTGGAGGACATAGTTAGGGATACCTGGGAGCTTGCCATTCGTAGTTCTACTTCTACACATTGATGTTATCATTCCCTAGTGCCTTAAGTCGGACTTAAGGTCCCATCCGAAAAATCTCACTTGAGTGTATGTTGTCTTCATAAGATTAGAGACTTTCTTGAGTGCGAAAGGCTGGAATCTAGTGACATCCAGTCAAGGGATTGTTACCTGATAAAGATGACACTGGGTATGGTGATATGCATTTGTTATTAAGGTCATGGCTTTGGGGTTTCTCTTCTAGTTCTACCCTGTAACCTTAAAAACTTAGTTGAGTACTTCTATCTGAATTTTACTCGAGCAATTAATATGCAAGTAAGCTTATCCTCAAGTACCTTGAATATTTATTTGATACGTAGATCCTTTGGTTTTCCCTGCATCTTTCTTGATTTGGTTTGCTTCCATCCCATTTAAATGGAATCTGATGTGTATAGGATTTTCTTTTCAGTGAAACATACCGCTATTTTGATCTGCCATTTTGTTCTCCAGGTACAACTCTTATTAGATTGGTTT
>JBBYHQ010000018.1:5011148-5021946 GCA_038382645.1 Spergularia azorica
TATGCACTCTAGAAAACCCTAACTCTAATCTTGTATTTATACTCATCAAGTATAATGAGAATGATAAGCTTTTCCACTATCTCATACTCTCCTCCTCAACAAAGATTGGCCCCTGTGGAAAGGATGATTCATTCCATTTGGATTATTGACATGAGATATTATAAGACGGGATCATTCTAATGAATTATCGGGTCTTCTAACGTACGTGTGCCCATAAGGTAGATGATAGAACAACAGATATTATACAAGATACTATCACTGTCTTTGTCGTGTGGAAATTAGACTTTCATCGCGTGTTTTATCTTCCGAGCGTAGTACAATCTCGCAAACATATTAAGTACGCTGTACATTTGCATGGCTTAATTCTTAACGCTGTTGATTTTGTCATTCTTATGATGCAATTCTTCAATCATTTCATTCAGGGACCCTTGAATGCAGTTGGCTAGGAACTCTGGGTCATGTATGATATCTTTGGCCACCATAAGTTGTAGATCCGCATTCCCTCTATAGCTCACCAAATGCATTGTCATTGCCTACTCACAATGAAAAACCAACAAACCAATAAAAATTATTATTCCATATACAAAATTATTTTTCGATAACGACATGATAATTATTGATAAACAGTGGATGAGAGAAGAAATGTACGTACATGAGGTGCAAAGTCACAGGGTTGTTGCCGATTATAATTTCTTTTGAAGGTCCCATAATGTTTGAGATCACAAAGCTTGTGTTACATAATAGGATTCCCCTGCAAGCGCACCAACTCGCCACCTGCAAAGTTTCAAATCAAATCGAACCATCAACAAATTTCTCGTTATCTATATATCCACGTATTCTATCGGAGAGATAAGGAAAACCTTCGAGTTGAGATTGATTAGAATCGAACCCACCAACCTCTAGATTTTGAACATTAGATTATTATGACTGACTAACCTTTGGGCTGAACCAGAGAGTCAACAACTTTAGAAAAATGAACGGAAGATTGGCCTCATAAGATTTCTTCTTTTGATCCATGATTGATTTCATAGCTTTCACATGTTCCAATGGATGGAGCCCATTATAGCAGCGGATAGGCAGTAAAACTGAGCCCGTTTTATTTCCGAAGGAAGATGAGTTAGCTTTGGTTGTTTCCATGAGAATTGACATTTTCTGAAAAATGAAAATTTAGAACTTACAATGCACACGGATAAAACTTAGAGGATATGAGATTATTTTTAGAGTATGTATATCGAATCGAATACTAGAAAAATGATACCATAGTATGTACTCGGATTTTACAAGATCGAGAAAATTAAAAGATGCATACATTAAAATTGCAATTTTAAGAAAAGATAGACAATTAAGAATCAATTCCGAGTGTAAAATGTGAATATTATTGAGTAGATTAAAATGGGAACCTGAAGACCAGCATCTTTGCGCAGATTAACGGCAACAATTGCAGTGACAACAAGCCCTTGCGGCGTAGCTATAATAAGAGGTAAAAAGTATGAACACCAAACTATTGAGTTTACTAATTAAGCTAGTTGCTATTTGCAATACCTTCGAAATGTCACAGGATATGAACAATAAATTACCCAGAGATTTAATTTCCAAGTACTTTGATATGCCACAGGATATAGCACCGAGCAGCACATCATTAATAGTCTGCAAGCATGTATATTTGATGAATAGTCTGCAAGCATGTATAGTTGATGAATAAAACTTTGGTAACTCAGATATTTTTATACTAATTTGGCTATTTTAGCTATATTTATACCAACTTATGCTTCACTTATGTGAATCACCAGTTTTTTCATTACTGTACTGCCATTATCGTACGTAAGAATTAAAGTTCGAGATAACACAGGTGATCAGAGTTGTATTCTACTATGAAATGTTTGAAGAAAAAACTTACGGCGGATGGAATAACATTTTTGACACACTTGAAGTCTTGCAGCTTAAACTTGGCAGTCACCAATTTCCTTGGCAAACTTTCAACACCATCACCTCCACTAAACACATTTTGCTTATTTTTCACCCATAAAAGTCCCCCTATTAACCTTAAGCCGAACACTAATGTCAACCATAATGCCTGAATTAAACCCCACACATTCTTCTTCCTCCAACTCCTCTTATTTGATTTAATACTACTATCATCATTATTCACATTAATGTTATTATAATCATGATTCTTTTCCCCAAAACAAGCATTAAGCATGGACATCAAAGAAGCACCATCACCCAAACCATGATGCATCCTAAACACCACACATTTCAAGCCCATCAACACATGAACCTCCCACAACGGCTTGTTTTCGCTTAATGGAGTCGACACCGATATGTCAGCCAAGTAAGCATTGAGTTCCGCTTCCACCTCCTCGTCTTCAAAGCGGGTTTTCGCGGTGTTAAGGTGGTGGACGATGATGTGCTCGTCGATGTTAACTTGTACTCTTTCCCAGCATTCAATACCATTGTGGTCTCTTACCATAAGACTACAAAATCTTGGATGGTTGAGCATGACGGAGTCGGAAAATGCCTTCTTTAGCTCTTCGACATCGATGTGATGCTTTAGGCCCATTGCGCAATTGATTATTTGTTCTGTTTTTGGACAAAAGTAACCCCTGCTCATGGGTGAATTTAAGGGTTCACTTCCATAATGCTCATTCGTTTCCGCCATCTCTGCCGTTCTTCAAAGGGACACAATTGGAAAAGAGCCCTTCAGTTTAGGGTTCCCTACAGAATTTTTTCGAAGATTTTAAACACTCAGTCACTCTATCTTTGATTCTCGCACAACTCTATTATTACTAGTATATGTTTTTTTTCCTTTTTGGTAAGAAGAATGTCAAAAACAATTGCTATTGTAGAAAGATCGTGATGATTCATTTGGACAACGTACCAAGTAAACAACGTACTGTTACCTCATATACACATAAGCGTGTACATTACGCATTTCATTAGACGTCTTTCACACGGTTGAGAATAAATACAAACACATGGTAATTAGTGGTATTCTTCTTCCGGAAGCTAAGGTATTCCATTTGTGGTAGCAATTTTCACCATGCAACATAGTTGACCAAAAGGCTCAAAGAAATGAAGATTACTACTAGTGTTCGAACTTCGAAGAGACCTTTCTTTCTATGTATTCTCATTCTCTCTTACATTTTGTGACAGTAAGAATTTCAGAATGTCAGAGTCGGTGAAATGGACTGCATTGGCAGCTACATTCAGAAACTCAAAGCACTACATCATATACGATACTAGTCATACTACTACAAATTCTTACGGGACTAGATTCCCTTATGTATGTTCCCTTCATAATTCGAAGTAAGACAAAGTAATATTTGGTCTCAACTCTGAAGGAGAATATCGAGTATGAACCTGAACCCATCCCAACTTACTTCCTTACTCCTTAGGCTCGAACATGAATTAAAGCTTAATCTGTAAGCTAATGAGACAAGATCTTAGCTTGATAATTATTGTTTGAGAACGCAAGTTTTGTCATTTTGACGACTATTTATGCATTTCTTCATTTCATCAAGGGATTCTTGAATGCAATTAGCCAGGAACTCCGGGTCATGTATGATATCTTTAGCAACCATCAATTGTAAATCTGCATTTCCTTTGTAGCTAACCAAGTGCATTGTGATTGCCTGTTCAGAATTACCATCCAACCAATCAGACGTTATTATGAAAATTACGTATTTGAACGAATGTGATTCATAAGCAGTGGATGAGATAGGAACTCTACATGAGGTTGGCTCGAAATATTCACTCTTAAGAAAGTAACGGGGTTGTTTCCGATCACCATCTCCTCGGAAGGTCCCATAATGTTCGAGATTAGCAAGGTTGTGTTACATAATACCTGGTGAGTGCACCAACTAGCCACCTGCGACATTTTAGATCAAACCGAGTGATCGACTAACAATGCCTTACTTATTCACAATATATGTGAGTAGCAATTTGAATAATAACCTTTGGGCCAAAACAAGAACTCAACAACGTGAGAAAAATGTATGGAAGATGGGCCTCATAAGACTGCTTCTTTTGGTCCATAATTGCCTTCATAAATGTCATATGTTCAATTGGGCTGAGCCCATTACAGCAGTGAACGGGCTGGAGAATTAAGCCCGTTTTATTCCCCCAGTACGGTGAGCTGAGATTTGACATTTCCTGAAAGTCAACGCTCAAAATAGTCAAAATAAGGGAGTCCTAATATCAGAGGTCAATATGAGATAATTATTCCCCCTCTAGTTGGTTTTTACACTAATCATAAGAGGCTTATGATAATTAACTTTCGATCAAAGGTTGTAAAGTTAGTCACGAATTCTCTAATATACTCGATACTTCGATAGATGCATATATCAATAGACGAAAATGGTTATATTATGAGAGGAGCATTGGCGCATTGAAGAATGCAAGACGTGTATTTAAAATATTGCGAGTGTAGATACTAAATAGCCTTTGGTAGTAAAATTCAGAACCTGAAGACCAACATCCTTTCGCAGATTGACCACAACAATTCCCGTGACATCAAGCCCTTGCAGCATAGCTAAAGAGGTAAAAACACAGATAACAGTCAGGTTCATTATTACTTTACCATTTGCAGTAATAACTTCCAAAGTTCCAACACTACACATACAGTAAAGTAAATGAAGAATTAATTACCCTTGGGAGATTTAATTTCCAAGTACTTTGACAGGCCAGAGGATATAACACCTAGTAGGACATCATTAATAGTCTGCATGCATACAGTTGGACAAAAGTTAGCTACTTTTTATCAGATTAAGGAAACTTAGGCTTAATTGCTGCACTACCAATTACCGTAAGTGTTGAGTCCCTAGACTCCCTACACTGCTTAACATTATTGCTGGTTTGTTTTTGAGGTCAGTATGACAGCTACTGGAACAATAATAGTGACTGATACAGTGATTCATCAGATATGTGAATCACTTGTTTTTCAATATATCTTAGTTTGAATTGGCTTTTCTACGTACCGTTCTTACAATTTTGAAAATTATTATTGTAGCGTCTTTTGCACATTCTAATAAATAAAGACTACAAAATTAGGCCAGTAGCACTATGCCAATGAACTTTAGAGTGGCATCATGAATTTTGGAAGCAAGTAACTTTGTCATCTATCGATTTTCTATTCATCACGCACTTTTGTGAATAGTCTGCATGCATACAGTTGGACAAAAGTTAGCTACTTTTATCAGATTAAGGAAACTTAGGCTTAACTGCTGCTGCACTACGTACCATAAGTCCATAAGTGTTGAGTCCATGCACTGCTTAGCATTGCTGGTTTCATTTAGAGGTCAGTATGACAGCTACTAGAACAATAATAGTGACTGATACAGTGATATCATCAGATATGTGAATCACTTGTTTTTCAATATATCCTAGCTTGCATTGGCTTTCATATGTACCACGCCGCTCTACGGAGTCATAATTTTGAAACATTGTAGCGTCTTTTATACATTCTAATCAATAAAGACGAAAAAATTAAACCGCAAGAACTATAACAGTAATATAAGCCAATGAACTTTAGAATGACATCATGAATTTTGGAAGCAAGTAACTTTGTCATCAATCGATTCTGTATTCATCACGCACTTTTGTGAAAATACGATAAAAAAAAAAAATCTATGTACCTCTAACATCTATTTTGCATATGTAAGCGAACTCAAGTCAAATGTTAATGTCTACCGTATGAAGGTATCTTCTCTTAGGCACTTCTAAACTTTAATTCTTTAATAAGTACGGAGTAGTAATTATGATCACTATATATGAAATGCAAGCATGAAGATAGAAGCACTTACAGCAGATGGAATGGCTTTTTTGACACACTTGAAATCTTCAAGCTTAAACTTGGTAGTGACCAATTTTCTTGGCCAAAGCTCAACACCATCACCTCCACTAATCACACTTTGCTCATCTTTCACCCATAAAAGTTTCACTAAAAACCTCAACCCAAACAATATTGTAAACCATAATGTCCTAATAAAACCCCACACATTTTTCTCCCTCCAACTCCTTTTTTTTGAATTATTCACATTAATATCATGATCAATCTTACAATTCTTTTCCCCAAAACAAGCATTAAGCATGGACATCAAAGAAGCACCATCACCCAACGCATGGTGCATCCTAAGCACCACACATTTCATACCCATCAACACATGAACCTCCCACAACGGCTTCTTTTCGCTTAATGGCGTCGACACGGATATATCAGCCAAGTAAGCATTGATTTCGGCTTCCACCTCGTCCTCGTCTCGAAGGCGGGTTTTCGCGGTGTTAGGATGGTGGACGATGATGTGCTCGTCGATGTTAACTTGCACTCTTTCCCAATTGTCAGCACCATTGTGGTCTCTTACCATAAGACTAGAAAATCTAGGGTGTTTGAGCATGATGGAGCTCGAAAAGGCATTTTTTAGGGCATCGACATCGATGGGATTCTTGAAACCTATAGCACAATTGATAATTTGTTCTGTTTTTGGACAAAGGTATACCCTCCCAAAGGGTGAATTTAAGGGTTCATTACCTTGATGCTCAATATCTTCCCTAGCCATTTTACCCTTTTTTTGAAGGGATACAAGAAAAGTGCCCTTCAATTTGACGTGTGTTTCTTACTAGGGATATTTTGATTTTAGGATTGGTAATTAAAGTGTCGTTTTATAACGATTTATTGTGCTGGTCAATAAAGTTGACGTCTTGGGTCAATTGGTCAACGTAGTTGTAGGAGTATCGAGTATATGAGCTGGTAGTGGGGTGTTTTCAATTCCGTAGGATCCCAATTCCCGGGTACAAGTGCGATTATTTGAATTTTTGCATTTTACGAGATCCCCTAGAGTTGAAAAATAACTCTACACGGTAGAGTTTACTTAAAATGGAAACTTAACTCTCTCATGTGCATTTATCTCTTATTTTCAATACATTGTCAATTATATTTTTCATTTGGAATTTGCTAAAAGTCTACAGTGTAGACACAAAAATTTTGTCTACAATATAAAATTAAGTCAATAGTAGTAAAATTGAGTTTGGAGAAGTAAAATTAATTTGTGATGAAAAAGTCATGCAGTAAAATTATTTGTGTCAGTAGTAAAATTTTGATAGTGCAGTAAAATTAATGCTGATACACTGTATACCTCTAGCATTGTCCTTTTCATTTATAGTAAACTCTACCAACTTTATGAAAACATAACTTCATGGGATCTAAATCCATTCACATTAAGGATAAGTGGGTAACCTAATCCAATTTGAAGAACGTGAGTGGCGCGTAAATGTAATTTGTTTTTTCTTAAATCATGATGAGATGGTTATACAGTGGCTAATTTGGACAAAAATGTTTATATTGTGTTTGATCTACCACGAGAAGTGCAACCTCATACGCATAGCCTGTACTCTAAACATTAGCAAGGCTTATTAATTGAGCATTTCATTAAACTGTTGATTCTGTTGTATGTTCGTACAGTACAGTGTGTCCTGCCACGCAATTTCGTCCATGGAAATTCGTCCCTCGTGCCTTCATTATTTGATTTTATTGTTTGTCGAATGCCTGCAATTTTCTACATGGACTCTTTGCTCTTGATTTTGTTATTATTAATATGTTAAGTGATCAATTACGTCTCACATTACGTAAGATAGAATATTAGACGATCTCACATTACGCTTCAAGGTAATGTTAATATACCATATAAATATATATTTTTATTCACTTGCCAAGAGTTACTAACCCAACACAATGCTCGCACACATAGTACATGAAATAAACGATAAAGTTTTCACTCAGTGGGCAAGCAAATCCCGTGTCCCTTCTTTTTGTTCCATCATTCATTTTCGTCTCCCAGCGCGACATCTTTAATTAAATTTCCATTTGTCAGGTTTTCCCGAATCTTTTCAAGCCATATGACATATAACACGGATAATCGGATATACAATAACATAATAACGTGATCAAACAAAACGCCAATTACGAATTACAAAATACTATGATCACTAAAACAATGAATTAGTACTAGCACCATAATACCATTACCCCCTTCTTAGAGTATCAAAATTCAGTTATTTTTGTAACCAACCAAAAAAAGTCAGTTTTTTTTTTTTTTTGCTGGAGTTTGTTATTCCAATTGTGAAAGTTACGGAACCCAGCCCAGCCCAAGGAAAGTCGGTCCAATGTTCAGCCCCCCTTTTTTCTTATAAATAGTCCTTCACAACTGATTTTCTTCAGTCAACTCCATTTCTCCCACTGACTTCAAACACACGCTTCTTCTTCCTCTCACAACCATGGCAGAAAAAACCAGAACCACCGCCAGCTCCGCCGCACCAACCACCCCAAACCCTAAAAATTGGTCGGAATTACCCAAGAAATCTCTCATCGGAATAGCTCGCCTCCTCGACTACACCACAGACCTCCCCCGCTTCCGTGGCGTTTGCACAGGGTGGCGTAAAAACTTACCACTGAATGAAATTACCAAAATAACCTCCGGTTTCCAGGTCAGCAAACTCAAGATCCCTGCGCTCGACCTCAACCCTCTCATCTTCAAAGAAAGTCGGTTTTACTTTCTCTCTCATGTCTCCCCTGATTTTACCCCGCATCTCCACGGTAAATGGCTGGTTAGATGTGGACGCGCTAATAATATCGTGTCATTCTTGTACCATCTCCATAACCCACTCAACCTCGACGATTACTTCTTCTATAAGCCACCTATCATGGGAGCGATGAACCTCTGCAATTGCCATGTTCTTGAACTCGCCAGGCCCGTCTCCTTGATTGGCGGGCAGCAGGGCCCGGAAGACGACGATGCTCACGCCCTGTCTGAGAAGGTTGTTGGTGGGCTTGATCCCGGGTCGGCCCATATGTTCTCTGTTTTGGCCCAGCTGTATGAAGGTGAGTTGATTTTCTGGAGGATGCGTGATAAAGATTGGACTAAAATTAAAGGTACATTTAACAATGGAGGTCTGCTTATCTTTGACATTGTGTATTACAATCGTAAGTATTACGCATTCTCTTTCTTGGATTGGAAGGTCGGGCTGCTCGACCCGGCGAAACCCGACCCTGTTTCCATGGAGTTTACCATCAACGGGCCGGATATTATTGGTGGGGTAGTTGATTGTGCGTTCACAGTGTTGGTTGATGGTGTGCATTACAATGTCAAGGATGTCAAGTTTGTGGTGTCGTATGATAAGACGAAGTTGTATCTTGTGATTGAAGCTAACCATTTGTATTCCAAGAAAGGCCGTTTATTCGTGTATGTGTTAACAAAGGAGGAGAAGTGGGATCGAGTGAGGAAACTGGATGAGATTCTCTTCATTGGTTTCGACGTAACGTTTTCGATGCCGTCCTCGGAACTGCCACAGTGGTATCCAGGGACGATATGTCTGTTTACGAAGCCGTACCCGCTGAGTTTGGAAGTGTATGATAGAAGCAAGGGGAAGGAGTTGCCGGAGGGTATGGAGGGTGTGAAGAGTATGGAGTACGCTGACTATTGGAGGTACTTCAGGAAGTATGATGTGGATGAAAAAGAAGATGAGACAAATGAGAGAATTATGGGGTTTGGGGAGTTGCCATTGGACGAGTACATGGCGTTGTTCTTCCCGCCTCCTGGTTGGGTTAAGTGGATTTGTCCGCTTGGCGGCGGGTTGGACGAATTTTCGCTCCAAGGATTGAAGTTTGAAGGTCAGATGCAGATGGAGGCTATGTTGAAGGCTATGGATCTTACTGATGAGGAGTATCAGGCTCAGTTGTCGGTTGACTTGATGCAGACGTGGGCTGATCGTGATTGATCGATCGAGGATGGTAATTTGGATTTCGTGTGGTTACTAGCTAGTGATCGAGTTCTTTTGGTTCATCTGTTATATATGGACGCAATAATAAATGATTAATTAGTGTTGATGCTTTTGGCATAAGCTTCTTGATCTAGGTTCGAGATTGAAGAATCGCGTTAGGTGGTTTTTGTAAATCTCAGTAGTATGATGTTTGAAGAGTGCGTATGTGTTGGAGTTCTTGTGTTGAATTAGTACTATGTGTGATCAGTGATTGTATGGATATGAATATGAGTATGAATTTGCTCTGCTCAACATTGTTGAATCTCCTATGAATTTGGATGTGCTTTAATAATGTACCAGTTTGATTACCAAATTGCTGTCAGTGTACCATGCTGCATGCACAATCTAGTTTGATCCTTGGAAAATTGAGGTTCTTAGTGTCAATTGGGCTTAGTTTCGTCTGCACAATCGTCGTTAATGTATTCAGACATTCAGTAACGTCTATGAATTTACGAATTTGGGGTGCGAAATGAGCTGTTGCCGATGGCCCTGATCTCCACAATGTCTTAGGAGTGAAATTCCATGCCTGATAGATAGTCGATACCACTGTTTAGACGAGTCTGAGTATATCAGTGTTACAGTCTATATCTCCTAGTTCTTTCCTGTATGTAGTGCTGATTGATAGAGAGCAATCAGAGCATGCAGGGGATACCTAAGTTTCAATAAGCATAATTGGTGACTCGATCTTATAACTTCCTTTTTAGCTCTGCTAAATTCTCTTGTGAATCTCAATGTTTAAATGTGTCAGCGCAACAATGTCTTAAAAGGATACTTTGTCGATTTTAGCGAAGCTTCGTCCCAACTCCCAAGGTATTCATCCTTATTCCTTGAGCATAAAGTTGCTATTACTCCCACCGTTTCATTGAATTTTTCGAGTATCGAAATGCTATCTTGGAGTAGGCCTGGGCAATGGGGCGGGGGCCCTTTAAAAGCCCGTGACCCGCTCCGTGCTTAAAGGGTCAAAGCCCGGCTCAGTGAATTAAGGGGC
>JBBYHQ010000018.1:5022046-5032630 GCA_038382645.1 Spergularia azorica
TCTAATATTTGAAAAAGAAAAATAATTAAGTAAAGTACAAAAGTACCCCGGGTGGCACTCAAAATGAGTACCACCCGATGGCATAATGTCATTTTCCTAAAAGAAATTGCGACTCCAGTAAATTGAAGGGCAAAGGAAAAACTGATATTTCATCTTATAGCCCAAGCCCATGTGTGACTAAGATTGACTAAGATAACACACAAAGCCCAGATTAAAAAAAAAGGCGGTTCATTAGATTCATTCCCCTTTCCATTATAACCGTCACACACACTCTACTTTCTTCTAGTCAACTCCATTTCTCCAACTGACTCTCTCTCACACACACACACACACACACACACACACATTTTCTTCAACCATGGCAACCACCAAAGAAAAACCCAGAACCACCGCCACAACCGCCGCCACCGCCACCTTAAACCCTAAAAATTGGTCAGAGCTACCCAAACACCTTCTCGTCAAAATTGCTCGCCACCTCGACTTCACAACCGACATCCCCCGCTTCCGCGGAGTTTGCCCAGGGTGGCGCAAATCCCTACCACTCACCGAAATACCCAAATCACCCTCCGCCTTCAATATCGCTCAATTCAAGGTCCCACCCCTCGATAACAACGGCCACCTCATCCTCCGAGAAAGCCACTTCTACTTTCTCTCTCCTCTCTCCTCTGACGATTTTACCCCTCCTTACAACGGCGGTTGGATTGCCAGGGTGGCTAACCTCGGCGATAATCTGTTCCATCTCTTTAACCCACTCAATGTCAACGATTACTTCTTCCCTACGCCACCCATTATCGGCGGAATTAACCTCCTCGATTGCCGAATTCTCGAACTCGCTAAGCCTATGACCTTGCTTGGTGGGCCCAACGGCCCGTTAGCTAATGACTCGAAGCCCGTGTCGAAGAAGGTTGTTGGCGGGTTTGATATCGGGTCGGCCCATGTGTTTTCTATTCTGGCCCAACTTGTGGATGGTGGGTTGATTTTCTGGAGGTTGCGTGACAAATACTGGACTTTTTTTGACCGTACATTTCAGGCTGGAGACGTCCGTATCTTTGACATTGCGTATTACAATCGTAAGTATTACGCTTTCTCCTTGATTGATTGGAAGGTCGGACTGATTGACCCAGCGAAACCGGGCCTTGTAACCATGGAGTTTATTGACGGGCCGGGTATTATGGGTGGGGTAATTGATGACGTGGTTACCGTGTTTGTTGATGGTGTAAATTACTCTCTTAAGAAAGTCCACTTTGTAGTCTCAAATGAGAAGAAGAAATTGTATCTTGTGGTTGAAGCTGGAGTACTCAACTCCGAGAAAAGGCTCATATTTGTGTTTGTGTTAACAAAGGAGGACAAGTGGGAAATTGTGAGGAGATTGGCTGATCATGATGAGATTCTCTTCATTGGGTATGACGTCTCGTTTACGCTACCCTCGGCAAGGACGAACCTCCCGCAGTGGGATCCCGCAACCATCTGCTTGTTTACGAGGCCGTTTCCGCTGACGTACGACGGGTGTGTCCGAAGCTGGGGACAGGAGATGCCAGAGGGTACTGAGTGTCTTGACAAGATCAAGTACGTCGAGTACTGGAAGTATTACAAGTTGTTTGTGATGGATGATCCTGATGATGATGAGGAAGAAGAGAATGTGGGAATTGTGGAGTTTGAGATGTTTGAGAATAGAGATGAGTACACTGCACTGTTCTTTCCTCCTCCTGGTTGGGTTAAGTGGACGTGTCCGAGTCTCGGCGATGCTGAGGTTGAGGTTGATAAGTTGAAGTTTCATACTGAAGAGGAGCAGTTTCAGACTATGATGAAGAATATGAATGTTACTGAGGAGGATTTGAAGGCTGCCCTGCTGCTTAAGCTTCAATCATTAGGCCGTTGATCGATGATCGATCGAGGATGGATTTGTCTGATTGATTAGTGAGCTTCTGGTTATCTACTGTTGCTACTACTATAGTAGTACTACTTATTAATGTTTTAGCTATGAGTCTTAAGTAAAATAAATCAGTAACTTGGTAAAAACAGTCCTGCATATGTTAATTGGTAATGGTTAGGCCTAAGTTTTTCGAGTCGTATAGTATATGATGCTGATGATGTATGTCCAATATGATGTTTAAATGCATATGAGTTCTTTTGTTGAATATGAATATGAATATGAATATGAATGAAATATTGTAGTTGAAGTTTGGCTTTAATTAGTCGTTTCTCCGTTTGCTCTACTGTATGTGTCATTGTGTCCTTATGAATTTGTGGAGTGTTGATAGTAATGTACCAGTTTGAGGAAGGATCTGTTATTATTAGTTTCCTATGCAGGCTGATTCGTCCTGAGACATTGCGATTTTGGATGCTTGACCGGTTGGGTTAATTTATGTCGATTTAATCAATGATAGCTAGATGAGAAAGTAGTGATTAGGCCTTTAATTAAGAATCGAAATCTCTATAACAAGTAATGGTCTGGTTTAAGGCAAGAGGGAGATGTCCTTTAATTTACGCCTTTACTATTCGCGCCATAGTCCTCAGATTACTACTCAGGTTATGCCTTGGCGTTTTGGCATACACTTTGTAATTACTGTTTTGGGATAATGCAGGCGGTAGAAACTGATAGTTTGTGACTTGTGTCGTCTGTGAATGGAAGAGTGTTGTGGCACTGGCGTAGTGTTGTTTCAGTTTTGACTCTGCTCACCTTTTTTTCTACTGATTCTATGCGGATGTCTTTCGCCTTTCGGATGAAGTAGTATATTGAAGAATTTGCGTATTAGTACCACAAAAAAAATTGTGAAAAGATAAACAACCTACAACCCCTTTTCTCAATTATGTATCCATTACCCAAGAGGTATTTCTTGTGGACTATAACTCTATAAGAGACCCTCTCTCGAGTAATTCCAATTTCCGTTTCTTTTCGAGGGCTACACGGAAGGGTGATTGTATTGTATTAACATAAATCGAGATCCGCCAAAGTCAAAATGGTAAGAGTGTATTTGGAAATAAGGATTTGATTCTCAAATCCAAATTTGACACAAATCCCATGTTTGGGAACCCAAGAATTTGAGAATTTGGATTTGTGTCAAATCCTTTAGAATTTGTATCAAATCCAATTAGGCCAAAAACAAATGACACCTCAAGAGGTGTCATTTTGAAATATCACCATCCCCAAACATTTGATTTATATTTAGAATTCCACATGCTCAAATGATGGAATTGAAATGATTACAAATTTTCAAATCATTGTTTCCAAGCGCTACCTTAGAGAATTTGGCATGTTGTACAATACAACAATTCACATTTTATAATTGATAATAATACCACGCACACTCGGCCGTCCCTGTTAGTGCTCGGCAGTAGTCGGCACTCTGCCTCTGGCCCTTCGATCCACACGGCCGCAATAACTCCTCTCCCTCGTGAGTCCTGACTCAGATTGGCCGCCACTTTCCAGAAAAAAAGACGATATCTCAGCCGCCGCCTTTATACAGTTAATTTTCCTCAATCTCCTTCTCTTTTGGTTTCTTTGTAATTTTTTCTATCATAAACGTCGATCAACTGTACGCTACAAGTTCTAATTATTAATCATGTTTCAAATTTTACCCATTTAATTTCCATGTGTGTTGAAACCCTGATTAAGAAAATAAGCAAATTCAAGTGCTGTACTTTGGATGAGATTTTGGGTCGAATTCAAAATTAATCTTGCATTAAAAACTGCGTAGCACGATTAGCATGGTTTTCTTTCTGATTGATTCTGTATAAATTAGATCCCCATATAATTTACATTGTCACAAAGTTTCAATCTTGATGTTATTATTGTTTAAACTTTATAATTTCTAAGTAAGTTGAATAATCCATGGTCGTGTTTGGTTTTCATTTTGCTGTTAAGTTTGAAACTTTGAGCTCTATAGCTGGTTCAATTTGAGGGCAAAAAAGAAATAATTTTTAGATTGGAATTTTACTGATCTTTTCAGGGACATACAGATTTTCTTAACCAGTAGATTGTATTAACAAGCTTGATCATATGTCTCAGGCTGCGAAGATTTTCCAATATATCAAAACAAAGCCTCGCAATGACGGTCTTTATCTATCATGGCCATCTAATCCCTTGATTGCCACTCCTCCAAAGTCATGCAAGAATCCCTCTTGATTGCCCTCTACAAGTCCCCAACCTCGATCGCTCTATGAAAGCACCTATTATCTCTTCGCTCCCAAACAACGACAAGAGCGACATTGGAGGCCATGGATTACTAAAATCGATAAGGTCGATCCCACTACATGGAGGGTTCGTAACCCTGTGTTCGGTGTGAGAAACCTTATCACTTTTCACCCTACTATCTTGGGAGAATTAGGCAACCCTCGAGCTACCCTATTAAGGAACTAGCCACGTCTTACACTCTTGTCGACGATGTTCTTGATCAGGCAAAAAGGGTTCATTTCAATCAAGGTGATCGGGAAATGAAAGCTCAAAAAGTGCTCCCTTTGTACAGTCAAGGTGATCTAGTACAACTATTGGCTCTCAAATGTGATGGAAATTTAGCTCTTTGGAAACAAGGCAACGATACTTGGACCGATATTTCTCCTGATGATAATGATGTCGAATTTTTAGATATTGCCGCATACAAGGGTCAATTTTACGCAACAGATAGCAATAACGGACTGCTCTTGATTGAAGATAACAAAGGTAGATTGATAACAAAGGCGTCCAACATCGCAGTTTTCGACAGCATCACCCAGTCCGAAGGGAGTATTGGTAGTGTTAGCTTGTCGTTGGTGGAGTATGATGAACAACTATGTTTGTTGACCTTTAACAAGCGTAACGAATGGATTCCTATAATGGCGCATAGAATACGCGACAATGAACAAAATTGGGAGGAAACAGAGATCTTAAGAAATGAAATAAGATGTGTCTTTTACGTTACCTGCACATCTACAAGATCGTGAGTTGGAGGGAAATTGGATGTGTTATAGTTTTTTTTTTTTGGTACAAAGGAGCAGCTAGCGCTGTGGGGGTGGGGGTATGAGGATTTGAACCCGGGACAACCCCCGGGCAGGTTGAGTTTTTAACCACTAGGCCAACCTTGATCCTCATTGGATGTGTTATAGTAACGATACTGATTATGCTGATTACGGTGGAAAAGTAATTGGCAAGCCGTTTGATGAGTTTAATCGAGAATTGGAGTCATTAGAAAGTATGGACTATCCTACATATTTCGATTTGTTCAACATGTGCGAAATCGGTATCGAAGACTCGCCCTGCTTTTATTTTTTTGCCGGATGACGAGTACATTTCAATATTCTTTCCGCCACCGCCGTGGATTCAGTACTACTGCCTTGATCCTCACAAAGGGTATCCTCCAGTCCGATTCGATAAATGCTATCTCAACAAATATGAATTTAGTCAATTTACTCGCCCCTGAATTAAGCACGGTATCAGAAGAAAGGATGTTTATTTGATACCTTGTAACTTACTCTATAGTAAGTAATAATTCTCTCGTTTTATATATTCAGGGGCGAGTAAATTGATTACTTGTTTTATAGTAAGTAAATTGATTCCTCGGCTTTGACAAATAGAGGTAGCATAAACTTGTTAGTTTATACTTTTAGTTTGATCGGATGCAAGCAGCAGTAAGAGTAACTTGCTAGTAATTGTTTGCTTAATTAGCTTATAGAATCGTCTTTTCCATAAACACGTCCGAGCTTAATTATTTTTAGGTGTTTGCATCTTTTTTTTTTTTTTTTATGACACGGGGAACCCGCAGCCGCTACCTTAGGTGCGCTATGGGTAAACCCCGCGGGTATACGCCAGACCCTACAAGCCACGCAACCAGGTAAGTCACATTTGCATGTGTTTGCATCTTTCGTACCTTGATTAACATTTCGTGTTTGATTAAAGTCTCATCACTCACATTTGGTTGGTAAAAAAGGAGCTTAGGAAATGAAATGAAATACTTTTCAAGATCAATGAAGTTTGCTTCGAGTTGCCTGCACATTAACTACTGAATCGTAATTTCTACGGAGTCTGGATTTGTCAAATAATGACTAATGCAATTCTTCATTTGATCAAGAGACTCTTGAATGTAGTTGGCCAGGAACTCCGGGTCACGTATGATATCTTTGGCTACCATCAGTTGAAGATCCGCATTCCCGTTATAGCTAACCAAGTGCATTGCTATTGCCTTCTCTCAGAAAGAAAAACCAACAAACCGAACATTATTTGGAAAAACTTATTGATCGAAGAATTTATGATTCGATAACGACATGATAAGTAATAATAGATGAAAGAGGAACGTACTTGAGGTAAGCTCGAAGGATTCACTCTTAAGAAACTAACAGGGTTGTCACCAATCATCAATTCCTTCGAAGGTCCAACAATGTTCGAGATCATCAAGGTTGTGTTACATAATACTCTGTGATAGAGAAACCTAGTCACCTGCAACAATTTAAGTCAAATTGAACCATCAACTATATTTTTCGTTGCCTATTAACATTATGTGGAGAACAGATTGAAAATTAACTTTGATTTTTAATTACGTTTCGATGATTAGTAGATACATTCTATATGAAGTAGTTAACTTTGATTTTTCACGAAAACTATTCGATGATGCAGGTAATTCCTCAACCTTTTCTACATACTAAATGGTTTCAACAATATGCTCAATGTTTTTTTGAACTAAATACGCAACAATCTTAACCAAATACTCATTGATTTCAACTAACAACGACTGACATTACCTCAGTTCCTTAAAGTTTCCCGCCATAAGGCGGGATAAAGAAAATCGGGTGTACGCAACCCTTTCTCTAGGTTAAAAATATAAAAAGTCTACTTACCGAGGACCCATAATAAATATTGCTTCGGGAATTGTACTGCCGGACTTCAACTAAACGCTCGGGGGTATGTAATTATTTTCGGAACCCCCCCCCCTCCCCACCTTACCTTTGACTCTTTGGGTAATAATTAGTATACATATTCTTACTTACCTTTGGGCCAAAACATAAATTCAACACTTTGACACAAATGTATGGAAGAAGCGCTTCATAAGACTTCTTCTTTTGGTCCATAATTGCCTTCATAGCTTTAACATGTTCGAATGGATGGAGTCCATTACAACAGTGGATGGAGTGGAGCACTACGCCCGTTTTATTTCCAAAGGAACTTCCCATGAGATTCGATATTTCCTAAAAGTGATGAAAACTTCAGATATTAGCTGAGGACAATGTGAAATGATCTAGTGTATATATCCTTTGCATAATAAGAATGGAAACCTGAAGACCAGCATCTTGGCGCAGGTTGACCGTAACAAGTCCATTGACGTCAAGCCCTCGAAGTGTAGCTAAGAGGTAACGAGTGAAACACAGAAAACAATGAAGTACGTTATATTATCGTAAGTTGAGGGTCTAATGTTTCGCCTTTTTATTTTCATCGGTAAGAAATGAGAAAAGTAAGGAGATTTCAAAAAAGTTGTTAAAGGAAAAAAAGAGGAAAAAAAAAAGAGAAAATAATGTTTGAACTGAAAACTTACGTTTATTGTGAGTTCAGGATCTAACGTTTCGCCTTTTTATTTTTATCGTTAAGAACTGAGAAAAGTAAGGAGTTTTTAAGGGAGTGGTTAAATTTAAAGGAATAAAAAATAAGAGAAAATATTGTTTGAACTGAAAAACTAATGGCAGTATGAGAGGTCCATTCATGTTGTGGTAGGAATGTCTTGTGTAGAAAGTCATTTTGTATAGAAAGGATCGTTGTGTATAGGTAGAATTAGGAAGGCGTATATATTTAATTTGTTTCCTTTGTACTTTGTATAGTTTCCTTTCGGCTAAATTTCCTTAGGCCGTGAGGCGATGCCTTGTTCTCCAAGGCTCATCCTTGCATTGTATATATGCCGGGTACATATCAATGGGAATATTCACGTACCGTATTCTTAAAACACAAAATAGGTTTGGTTTACCGTTTTATCCTTAGCGATTGAAAAGCAAAATGTTGAGGGCCAGCTAAACAAAAAAATTGCAAAAGTTTGACCCTAAAAACTTACAATAAACTCCATTATTAGTTGCTATTAGCTAGCAGTAAAGTTAGATACGGATACAAGTGAGAAATAATTACCCTTTGGAGATTTAGTTTCCAAGTACTTAGATAGCCCATATGATATGGCACCTAGTAACACATCATTAATAGTCTGCAACCATATAGACATACAGTTAAATTTGTTGTTAATGAAAAGAAGAAGAAACAAAGCAATAATAGGCAAAGTAGCTAGAGAAGAACAGATGAAGGAAAACGACGCATGATTGTTGGAGATGAGAAAAAAATATAAGGGTTTTGAAAGTGAGATTATTTGTTTTCGCTCCACATATTAGTGTCATGTGGTTTGTATCCAGGTAAAGAAAAAACCAAAATCGATAGTATACACATATCTTCCCGATGTCCTCTTAATGTCCGTGTCCAAGATCGTACCAAACACAGATGGGCAAGTCAAAAGAGGAGTTCATGGCCTAACGTTAGTTTCTAACTGATAGAGTATCTCTTTGAAATGTATAAAATGGAAAACTTACCGCAGATGGAATAGCCTTTTTGACAGACCTGAAATCGTCAAGCTTAAACTTGGCAGTGATCAATTTCCTTGGCCAAATCTCAACACCGTCACCTCCACTAATCACACTTTGCTTGTCTTTCACCCATAACATTCTCCCTAATAACCTTAACAGAAACACTAATGTCAACCATAATGCGTGTACTAAACCCCGCACATTTTTGTCCCTCCAACTCCCCTTTTTTGAATTACTAGTTTTACTACTACTATCCTTAATATTATTATTATTATTATTATTATTATTTAAATTAGTATTATGATCAGTACCACTATTTTGCCCAAAACAAGCGTTAAGCATGGACATCAAGGAAGCACCATCACCCAAGACATGATGCATCCTAAGTACCACACATTTCATGCCCATCAACACATGAACCTCCCACAACGGCTTCTTTTCGCTTAATGGCGTCGACACAGAAATGTCAGCCAAGTAAGCATTGATTTCGGCTTCCACTACCTCCTCGTCTTCAAGGCGGGTTTTGGTGGTGGTAGGGTGGTGGACGATGATGTGGTCGTCGATGTTGACGTGTACTCTTTCCCAGCAATCAACACCCTTGCTATTTCTTACCATAAGACTAGAAAATCGAGGGTGTTTGAGCATGATGGAGTTGGAAAAAGCCTTCTTTACGGCATCTACATTGATGGGATGCTTTAGGCCAATTGCACAATTCATTATTTGTTCTGTTTTTGAACTAAGGTATACCCTGCCATAGGGTGTGTTAACAGCAGGTTCACTACCACTAGCCATCTTTGGCTTTGTCTTAGCTTGAAGGGGATACTAAGAATGGAACCCTTCAAATTAAAGGGTAACGTACGTAGCTATCTGACATATGGGTATAATAATTGTATATTGGTGAGAAAATATGGGCACGTCCACCAAATTAAGGGTATATATTTATTAGTAAGAATGGGAGCCAATCTAGTGAACTATGGTTGATAGGATTTCCGGTGCTTAACAAGACACGTACGAATCCGATTGCCGTAGCTTGTAGGACTTCATTATAAATAAAGGATCGACTCTAATTAGCGGTTTGTTACTAAATTCGGGTCGTAGATCACAATATTTATTGTCATGACCACATGTCAGAGGTTCGTGGGTATTCTTATTGTCTACCTCTCATACAATCAATTCAAATCATAAATTCATGTCAAATCGACCAGTTTAAAAAATTACAGTCCTATTAAAAAGGGCTTAAGTAGGTAAGATGATCAACTTGAGAAATCTTTCAATTCTGGGATCGGCTAATTAGAGTTAAACTTGTTTATCTTAGCGAATTAAAATTCGGATGTGTGTTAGTATATCTTTCAATTAGAATCTTAATTTAGATAAACAAGTTTAAGTGCCATATTTCAATTCGTTAAGGTTATAATTAATTGAAAATTTCATCTGAATTAAGAACTACATAGCATCACTGCATTTTGATCCATGTTCTGATGTTCTTGCTTGAATTTAATTTTGCTCTTCAAGTTTAGTGAATGGGCAAATTTCTGTGTATGTCAGCCGTAAAACTGGTTTAATTTGAAGGAGTAAAAAAAATAAAAAAACTGGATTCTGAGTGCCTATAATAAATGGTGAGTACTAATTATATCTTTGAATATTTGATATATATATATATATATATATGGATGAATCAGGTATGTCACGGGTTGCCACATCTTACACTCTTGTCGACGATAGTAAGCCAAACGAGACGGAATTGAAAGCGCATAAAGTGCTCCCTTTGTTCAATCGTGGTGATAATCTACAATTATTAGCTCTAAAATGGGAGGATCTCTAGCCCTTTTGAACAAAGGCCAATGGGCCTGGACGAACATAGTTCCTGATTGTGGTGATGGGGTTTTTGTAGATATTGCCGCTTACCAAGGCCGATTTTACGCCACGGATAGCTATGACGGATTCTATATAATCGATGGTAACAAAGCCAGATTAATAACAAAAGCGTCTGTTGAATTTTTAGAGGGGAGGAGAGTAAACATGGAGAAGTATTTTCTGTTAACACTTTCTCAATTTAATCTCATA
>JBBYHQ010000018.1:5032730-5042737 GCA_038382645.1 Spergularia azorica
TAATTATTCAAATTAGTGGCTATAATTCAGGAACTTCTAACAACTAATCTTGACTATTTTGGAGCATAACCAACAGTGTCCGATCACGCTATATTCAACAACTTTATCAAGGGCGAAGAAAGGATGTATATTGCTAGCTTGTCGTTGGTGGAGTATGATGGGCAACTTTGTTTGCTAAATATTCCAGGAGAATACTCCGAAGACAAGGTCCTAATGGCGCATAGACTCGGCGGTGGTGAAAACAATTGGGAGGTAAAAAAGAGCTTAAAAAACAAGATACTTTTCAAGATGAATGAGGTTTATTTTTCGTTGCCTGCACATCTACTGGACCGTAAGTTCCACGGAGACTGGATTTGCTATTGCAACGATGCTCTTGAGCAGCGAGACTGCGATTTCTCTGGTATTCGGGTTGGATATTCACCTGGAAGCGATGAGCAAGGACTGGAGTCACTGGAAAGCGTCTACTACCGTAGATATTACAGATGTTTTCGGAAGTGCGCTGCGACCTCGAGACCGATACAGCATTAGGAGGCACTACTGTCAGCTGCTTTTACTCTTTGTCGGATGAGGAGTACATTTCACTCTTCTTTAAGCCACCACCTTGGATTCAGTATTACTGCCTTGATCCTCACCAAAGGTTTCCTCCAGTTCGTTTTGATAAATGTTATTTCCCCAAATACGAATTTGATTGGAAATTTTAGTATCGTTCCTATATATACTTTGAGAGTTTTAATTTTCCTATGCTGTAATGTCATGATGAAGATAAATTTGTGCGAGATATGGCCCTTTTTTTTATTTTTTTTTTATTTTTTATTTTTATTTTTATGAAGGAGCAGCTAATGTTACAGGGGTAGGGATATCTGACATATCTCAGGTCGATATTGTACACTCCCCGGCCTGCCCTATTTTATTTTTTGTGATTTGGAATCTCAAATCTTTGTAATTATCAATATCATCTATCTAATGACTTTTTAAAACTTTGTGTTTAAGTAAATGGCGACACGTACTATTGCAAAAAAATTTGGTTGTACTTATTGATTTGGCTTAAACGTATAGAGTTATGAGTCGGAGTGGTGTTGGGGCACAACATTAGAGATAATATCTTAAATAGAGCCGACATAATTAAAAAAACTTAAACAAAATTAAATCATATATTTTTATATAGTACGTATTATGATGAATATACTAGGGTAAAATATATTAGGGTGATTGATCGAAAGGGGGTGCGTGATTTCTTTCATTTAAATCAAAAGCCAGAAAAGCTAAATTTCGTCCCTCTTCTTTATATACACATCAATCAACGGAAAAGCGAGAGTGCTATACAGATTCCAGGTCAGATGTCTACTTGTTTATTTTTTGTAGTTGTCCCCGATTTCCCGTTCCTTTGAATTGTTAATGTTTTGATGACTTGAATTCCGTTCATCGAAAAAAAGGCAGAGTATGTTCAAGCAATTATCCGACACATACATCTATCAATTAAGTACTAAGTATTCAAATTAAACTTCCCTGAATGAACCAGCTTGTTTTAGCCAATCTTCGTATGAATTGTATCCTTATATATGTTCCGGGTAAGAATGGAAAAGGCAAAGATGTGGTTTACTTTATTTGTAAAGCGATTATACATGTTAATGCAGATTTATTAGTGTGATCATAGTGACAAACACCCATTTTATAATTTTGCAGCAAATCATGTAGTATGTAGATGGAGTGTATGTGCCTAATTGTTTAAATTTCATGGATATATTAACCAGATTGCTCGTTCTATCGTGAGCTGAATCATATATCGTCTTGTGTTGCGAAGATTTGGCAACATATCGAAACCAAGGCTAAATGCTTTAATGATATTCTTAGATTATCATGTCCATCTAATCCAACGATTGCCTCTCCTCCCAAGTCAGAAATAATACGTCTCCATCACATTTCGAAACCAAGGCTAAGGGTTGTGATGAAAGTCTTCATTTATCATGGCCATCTAAGCCCTTGATTGATGCCTCTTCTCCCAAGTTAGGAATACCTCTAGATAACTGCCCTCTACAAGTTCCTAACCTCGACCGCTCTTTGAAACATCGTCCTCTGTCCCTTAAAGAAAGCACCTTTTATCTTCTCGCTCCTAAACAACGAGAAAATCGAGAATGGAGGCCATGGATTACTAGAGTTGAGAAGGTCGATCCCACGACATGGAGGGTTCTTAGCCCCATGGCAACTATCGAAAACCTTATCAGACAGACCCTCGAACTGCCTTATTAAAGAACTAGCCAAGTCATACATTCTTGACGATGACAATGATCCAATGGAGAGTTACTATGGTTTTAAGGAGGAAGAAGCTCAGAAAGTGATTCCTTTGTACAACTTTTGGCTCTCAAATGGGACGGAAAACTGGCTCTTTGGAAACCGGGTCACGAGACTTGGACAGATATATTCGCTGACAATGGTGATTGCGTCTTTGAAGATATTGCCGCTTACAACGGCCAATTTTACGCAACAGATAGCAATGACGGATTCTATATGATCGATGATAACAAAGGCAGATTGATAACAAAAACGTCAGATCACGCAATTTTCGACAGCAACACCAAGGGCAAAGAAAAGGTGTATACTGGTAGCTTGTCGTTAGTCGAGTCTGATGGGCAACTTTGTTTGTTTAAGCTAAATTATTCACAACATAATAAGGTCATAATGGGGCATAGGAAAGGAGATGAATATGAACAAACTTGGGAGTGGGAGGTAATAAATAGCTTGAGAAACAAGATACTTTTCAAGATCAATGAAGTTTCATTCACGCTCCCTGCGCATCTACTGGACCGTAAGTTTCAAGGAGACTGGATTTGTGATTGCAACGCTACTTGGCAACAACGAACCAGCTTGTCGAATGGCATAGCAGTTGGAGATTTCCCTGAAACTGAGCGAGGATTGGAGTCACTGGAAAGCATTTTCTATCCTAGATATAACCCCAACTTCCACAAGGTCGACCTCACGACCACCGGTGGATTCAGTCCACTGGATAGCTTCTACCATTTACCGAATGATGAGTACGTTTCACTCTTCTTTCCACCACCACCTTGGCTTCAGTGTTACTCTCTTGATCCTCACCAAGATTTCCTCCAGTCCGATTTGATCAATGCTATTTCCCCAAATATTTTTTTGAGAGGAGATTTCAAACTCAATGTCGTTCTTAGCTACTTCTTTTAGGTTGAGACCTTTTATTTGACACTTTAATATTCCTAATTTTATAATACGAATTTTTGGTCATGTATGTCAAGTATTTTATTTTATTTTATCTTATCTTCTCTTCTAAGAACGAGGATGACGGTGCATCTTTATTTTTCAAGGGAAGACTTACCCTTATTTGCCCTTGTGGTACGACCCTACGGTTTGTCTTTTGATAGGAGACTTGGAGTGGGGGACTTTTCGTAAGGAGGTGATTTACCGAAAAATGGTGAAAGCCGGAAGTGGTCCTCCACAAATTTTTCTAAAAGATAATAATAAAATCTTACTTATCTCATAATATAAAAATATACTATTACTAGGGTAAATAGGGTGTGCTTTACCTAATTCCGCTTATCGAAGCCAAAGTCACAAAAACTTATCGGCACACACATCTATCAACAGTCCAAGCAAGGTAAGCGACTCTGCTTCATTTTCCAATCGAAGTTTATTTCTTGATTTTCTTCTTTATATATCCAATTACTATTGTCTACGTATGTAGTACCATAGTTTTGAGTTGCGTTTCTTCGGATTTATTAACATCTGACTTTAATCCTCTTCACATGAAATCAAGATTAGTTGTAGACTATAATTTCATCTGATTAAGTTTCGCCCTTACTCTATTGTTAGAGTTTGAAAAAATTAGGCATTCTTTTATTTGTTTTGCTTTAACTCAATTTGATTAAATCGTATTTTTATTTCGGGTTGATGCAAATGACAAGTCCAATTCACTAAATCATGAAAGTACTAATTGTGCTATCTTCGTTCTTGGATGAACAACCAGCTTGTTTTACGCAATGTCACGGGTTGCGAAAATTTTCCAATATACTAAAACCAAACCTAAGGGTTCCAGAGGTAGTCTGTATTTATCATGGCCATCTGATCCCTTGATTGCCTCTCCTCCCAAGTCAAAAATCCCTCTTGATTGCCCTCTACAAGTTCCCAATCTCTACCGCTCTTGGTATCCTACGAATAATCAATTGTCTCTCGTAGAAAGCACCTATTATCTTCTCGCACCAAAACAACGAGAAGATCATATATGGAGACCATGGATTACAAAAGTGGAGAAGGTCGATACCACAACATGGAGGGTTCTTAGGCCCACGTTTGGTGTCGACAACTTTATCGAACCTACACCCAATGTCTTGGGAGAATTAGGCAAACCCTCGAACTACCTAATTAAGGAACTAGCGAGATCATACACACTTGTCGACCCCAATTATAACATGGAAGCTCATAAAGTCCTCCCCTTGTTCGATCAAGGTGATCATGTACAACTTTTGGCTCTCAAATGGGACGGAAGTTTAGGTCTTTTGAATAAAGGCCAGGAGAATTGGACGAATATAATTCCTGATAATGGTGATGGAGTATTTGTAGATATTGCCGCTCACCGGGGCCGATTTTACGCATTGGATAGCAATGAGGGATTGTATATAATCGATGGTAACAAAGCCATATTGATAACAAAAGCGTCCGATCACGCAGTATTCAACAACATGATCCCCGAGGACGACGACGAAGAGTTGTATGATATTAGCTTGTCGTTGGTGGAGTATGATGGGCAACTTTGTTTGTTTAAGTTTAATAAAGAATTCAAAAATACTAGGAGTCTATGTTAGTTTGTAGTAAAATTAATCATAGGTGCAGTAAATTTTGTTGAAAATGATGGACTATAAGGAAAGTGAGACAATCAAGGGTCCTTAATTTTGGAAATAAATCAACTTAAATTTCTTTCCATTGATAGATTCGTAACAATGTTGATTTTACTACCATTGTCATAAATTTACTGCAAATATGTTAAATTTACTGCACGACCTTATCTTTTACTACTTGTCATCTTTAATTTACCACACTTGATTATGCTATAGACAATTTTTCTACTGTCTACATATAGACTCCTAGGATCATCCTAAAGAATTCGAAGACAATAAAGGTCATAATGGCGCACAGAATAGACGGCAACGAACAAAATTGGGAGGAAATAAAAAGCTTAAGAAACAAGATACTTTTCAAGATAAATGAGGTTTGTTTTTCGTTGCCTGCGCATCTACTGGACCGTAAGTACCAAGGAGATTGGATTTGCTATTGCGATGATGCTCAGGAACAGAGAAGCCCCTCCTGGATTGGCATTTATACTGAACGACCACCGTATAAAGCTGACCTTGAACAAGGAATTCAGCCATTGGAGCATCTGTCCTTTCCTAGATATGGGGATAGCTTTTACAAGTGCGACATCAACACCGATACCAACATCGACACTGATGACGAAACCTTGTTTAGTTATTTGTCGGATGATGAGTACATTTCACTCTTCTTTCCGCCACCACCGTGGATTCAGTACTACTGCCTTGATCCTGACCAAGGCTACCCTCCAGTCCGATTTGATAAATGCTATTACCCCAAACACCACTTTGAAAGGTGATTATTGTACCGTTCTTATATTTAGAGAGGTTTCTTTGACATTACAATTATGAAATTTTAATCAATAATATTTGTACTGTCCACCCTTCCCAAAATATCTTTATTAGTAATAGAAAATATTTCCCAAAATATTGCTGCCCGGTGAAAGGCGATCTTCTTTTGTTATACATGCATTCATCTATCTATCTATCTATCTATCTATGTAATATCACTACTCCTCGTCAAAACTCAATTTGATTAGAGTTTGAAATATATTACAGCATTTTTTTTTGGAAGAAATCGAAGATTGGTTGTTGTCGCCTTGTGGGGAAAAATTGTCGAAAATATGTTTGGGTTAGATTGCTTTAAAAAAAAATATGATATGATGACTTGCTACCACCTACGGACCTACCTAAATGATATACTGCCATTCTCCGGATCGGAATTTTTGATTTTTTGACAAATATTCAAAGACGGGGATAGTATTTTATAACAAAATACTACTTGAGGACACATTTCGGTCTATATATCGGTGACAATGGCAATTTAGTCTATTAGTTGTAAAGAATGAGAGATGAGACGAAAGAAGAGTAATTAGGAAGCTTGAGCTGAGTTGCATATTGATACATAAGCTTTGTTTGGTTTACTAGAAAGCATCTACTACCGTACAACATCAGGAAGCAGTACGGTCAACTGCTTTTATGATTTGTCAAATGAGGAGTACATTTCACTCTTCTTTAATTTAAGCCACCTTCTGCCTTGATCTCTCTTTAACCAGCCAGGCCTTAATAAAAAGTCAAGTAAAAATTAAAACAAAAATCTTACGGAGTATAATTTCGTTCAAGCATTAAAGTGACATCAATCAATTTGTACGGCCACTAGAATTTTTTTTTTTTGAAATCAATGAACTGGATTGTATCTTACCTTTTGTGAAACGAGCCTCGTATTTTATAATTTCAAGAAGTAAAAGAATATTTTATTAAATTATTGTGATGTTAATAAATAGCCAAATAGTTTAGAGTGTGTTATATAAATAAGTTTTTCAACTTTGGTGAAAAATACTTCTTTGGTCTTATTAGCCGTTTCGCATTCAGCGCAGCCGCAATAAGTCATAATATTTATCGGCCACCACTTGCCAGAAAACAAGACACCTTGTGCAGCCGCTTGTCCTTGGTAGAGTTAATTTTCCATCCCTCTCTTATTGATTTCTTTGTAGTCTTGAGATTTCAATTTTTAAACTTGTATTATATTTTTCACCCATATAATTGCGATTTGTGCGTAATGAAACTTACGATAAAATGTTTGAAACCTTAATTTTAATTGCGATCTGTGCTTCGGTGAAATTCTAATTGACATTTTATCTTGTATTAATTAAGAACTCCATACCATAGCAGGGGTACCAGAAGCAAGCATTTTCGGATTAGTTTTGTACAAATTAGTTACATGATCTACGGTGTCATAAAGTTTAAATCTTGATATTATTATTGTTTGCCTTTAGTATTTTTTTCATGTATGTTAATCTATGTTCTTGCTTGATTTTAGTTTTGCTTTTGATCGAAGTTTTGGGTAAATTTCTGTGTTTTACAGCCGTGAAGTTGGTCCAATTTCATCTGTAGATGCATAAGTTATTAATCTGATCATACATATCAATATATATCATTCACTCATTGAGTACAATGAGGGTCTAGTGAAGTTTTTGTTGTTCTGCAAATCCATCTTTGATTGGAAGATGGAGGCGTAGAATGCTGTTTCGTTCCGATTTGTTGTTGTTGTTGTTAATGTTGTTGTTGTTGTGCCTAAGCAATGATAAGTACTAACTATTTCTTGGATGCACCAGGGTGTATTAGCGATCTCGGTCGATCATATGTCTCGGACTGCAAAGATCTCTCAATATATCAAATCAAAGGCTCGCAAGGACAGTCTTTATTTATCATGGCCATCTAATCCCTTAATTGCCACTACTCCAAATTCAAGAGTTCCTGTTGATTGCCCTCTACAAGTTCCCAACCTCGACTGTTCTTTGAAGCATCCTTTGACCCTGGTCGCTAGCACCTTTTATCTTCTCGCTCCAAAACAACGAGAAAAGCGACGATGGAGGCCATGGATTACTAAAGTGGAGAAGGTTGACACCACAACATGGAGGGTACTTAGCCCCTTATTAGGTATCGACAACCTTCTCGATCCTACTCCTTCTGTTTTGGGACAATTAGGCAAACCCACGAACTACCTTATTAAGGAACTAGCCTCGTCTTACACTCTTGTCGACGATAGTGAGCCAAACAAGACGCACATGAAAGCGCATAAAGTCCTCCCTATGTTCAATCAAGGTGATCATTTACAACTATTGGCTCTCAAATGGGACGGAACTCTAGCTCTTTTGAATAAAGGCCACGGGACCTAGATGGATATACTTCCTGAATATGGTGATGGTGTCTTTGTAGATATTGCCGCTTACCATGGCCGATTTTACGCCACAGATCGCAATGACGGACTGCATATAATCGATGGTAGCAAAGCCAGATTAATTACAGAAGCGTCTGATCACGCAATATTCGACAGCACCATCTTGTACGAAGAAGATTGTTATGGTATTAGTTCTGGTCTGTCGTTGTTGGAGTATGATGGGCAACTTTGTTTGCTTAAGTTTAAAAAGCAATGCGAAGAGAAAAACGCCATATTAGCCGATGTACAAAACTGGGAGGTAATAAAGAGCTTAAGAAACAAGATACTTTTCAAGATGAATGAAGTTTGTTTTGCTTTGCCTGCACATCTACTGGAAAGTATGTTCCAAGGAGACTGGATTTGCTATTGAAACAATGCCCGAGAACAGCGAAACTTGGATATCAGGGGCATTTGTGGTGGAATTTATTCATCTGTATATGCGCAAGGAATAGAGTCAATGAAAAGCATACTCTATCCCAGATATAACAGATGTTTCGACAAGTGTTATTGTCTCGAGACCGATACATTACCAGACTCTGTCTTTGGCTTTAACTAGTTGCCGGATGATGAGTACATTTCACTCTTCTTTAACTCACCACCTTGGATTCAGTACTACTGCCTTGATGCTCACCAAGATTTTCCTCCAGTCCGATTCGATAAATGTTATTTCCCCAAATATAATATTGATTATTGGGAGTAGTTTTCGTATCGTTCTTTTAATTTAAGTGCTGTAATCTACGCCATCTGGTTTCGTCATTTGTCGAATAGGTACATTTCACTCTTCTTTCCCCCACCGCCGTGGATTTAGTAGTACTACTGCCTTGTTGAGAAACAAGGTTTTCCTCCACTCTGATTTGATAAATGCCGTCTCGAAAAATATGATTTTGATCGCCAGTGAAACACGATATCGGAAGTCGGTAAAGGGCAATGCTCTTTTGTTTTGTTCTAATAATATTTCTATGTATGTAGTCTCACACTCTCACTCATCATTTGTCAAAACTCTAAAGAAATTATGTGTCTATGGAAAAGCAATATATTTTCGTAGATGAAATTTTCGAGAATTTGTCGCAAATATGTTTGGGCCACTCCCTAGAGAATATGTGGTGTTTCGAGAATTTGTCGAAAATACGTTGGCTCATTTCGTTTCGAAAGTTCCAAAGCAGTTAGCAATAAACAGAGTATGTAATTCGGACTCTTTAAAGTATGTGATGTTTATCCGGGTTAGATTGCTTTAAATTATATGACTTGCTACCACAACCAAATAATATAGTGCCATTCTCCGGCAAATATCTTCACTTTTTGATTTTTTTTATTGACAAATATTAAAAGACGACGGAGGTAATATTTTATAACATTTTGTATATAAAAATCTAACAAGCCTTGAATAAGGGAAAAAATAAAAATGTAAAATGATATTCTATGTTATGATAAATCCAGTATATATAGTTAGGGTATATAGGGTGTGCCCTCTTTCTCTCTGGCTACCGATGAAGAGGCTGATTCGTACATACTTGGCGGCGTAAATCATACTCCGTATATACACATTGGCAGACCACGGTACAGGTATGCAGAACTGATTCGAGGTTTAATTATTTGCTCTCATTTTACTGCAATACTGCCGTACTTTTTGTTCTTCATATCTCCAGTTGCTGGAGAATAATTTGTCTCAAATTGGGTTGTCCTCTTACTTTTTGATCTTTAATGAATACGTGTTTAGAAATTGGCGGGTATAAAAGAGCGTGGATCAGTCGATTTATGCCGTGGAAATAGGGTCACCCTTGTGAAAGTGTTAGTGTAATTTCGGATTGAATCGTTTTTTTAACAGACTAAGGCCCCGACTGCATCTGATCTGAACTGATCTGAACTGATCTGATCTGATATGACTGTGTTGAAATTTTGATTGAATTTCAACGAATTAGTATCAGTTATGGACCAAATACATTGATAGAAATTTGAACATT
>JBBYHQ010000018.1:5060363-5083320 GCA_038382645.1 Spergularia azorica
CTCTTCATCGGACTTCTGACTTAGTTTTCGAAGATTTTCCTTCATCGTTTTTTTCGTAGTCTCTTTGTAACATTACTCAGCAAAAAAAAAAAAAAAACAATTCAACCCTAATAAATAATCAACAATCAATTTTGTAGTCGATGGTCAAGTGTCATATACTGGCTATAATTGTGAGTTTTATGAATGTAGAAAGAGTTAAATTGACCGTTGCTTGTTGATATTGGATGATTGAAACTCAGTCATGCCCTTATCTACTAAGATCAATTAAACCTCGACATTGAGAAAGCTTGTGACGATATGAACTAGTACTTAGGTTGGATGAAGTCCAAATTTCGTCTAGAAATATATCATAATTCACCAAAATTAATCTAAATAAATTTGTAATATCAAAAATTACACTCTCTAACTCGATTTCTTGTCGTAGTTCATTCTGTTTGGGCAAGAAATTCAGCTAAAACGTAAACAATAAAAAGAGATAGAGTTTTTCGGATGCTTGATTAGTCACCTCTTTTGAGCCATTTGGTGGGAAGGGGCCAAGTGGGACTGCGGAGCTCTAGCTAAGAAATAGGAGAGGACATAGTCAACAAAAGAGGTAGTGGACCGTTGGAAGTTGGAACTTCGGAGGTTAAGCCCACATAATTAAAATCGCTATGTTTACTAATTCAATATCAGAATTGGTCATTGGGCCAATTAATTGGCCCAAGAAACTATTCCATTGATGATTTGATGCTACTCATGCTAGAATTGAAAAGAGAACGCGACTGAGCAAATGTTAAGAGGATAAACACCATGAATAATCCAGACTCCGTAAGATTGACATAATCGTTTAATAGAAGTTTTCTTTTAACAATTTTTCTTCTTCTTCTTCTACAACTTTTCTAGACAATATTTCGTAAATGTTTTTGAAAAGTCGAGGTAACCCGTGCACCTCATACTATTTCATAGTCTCATTCATTTACTCCCTTAAATTTTATTATTACAAATACGTTTCTTCTTTCTTGCTTGTGATATCCACTATGCAACTTGCGACGCTTCAATAAGAACTTCACATTTTCATAACATTTTTATTGCTTTTTTTTTTTTTTTTTTTACGGTCAACCTGTATCATTAGATTTCATTGAGAAAATCGTCCACAAGTACAGAGTTAAGTTGCGGAGGGTAATCCTCTATCCAGATCATCTCCTCAACAAACGATCTACTAAGCTGGGCAATCTCATGTGCAGCCTTGTTTCCTCCCCTACATACATGAGAAAAAGTAATAGAGCTAAAATTATAAACTGCTGACAAAATGTTAGAAACTATCATACCGAAACTCGAACTATCCACACATTTTTTACGGAGCTTCGTAATCAACCGGAGGCAATCCTATTCCAAAATTATCGTGTCTATTTTCTTATAAAAACAAGTACTTCTTTACAATAATCCCATCTATTTTAAAGTACTCCATAATATTTTTAAATAGGAAAAATATCGATAATTTACAATCCATTATACATCTTGTGACCCTAGCAGGTCGTTTATTATGACTCTTTCAAATGTATATAACACACACACATAAATTCTCGGACTTGACCTCTTATACTATTACAAAGAAGATGAAATAAAAGCAGAGGATCCAGAATCAACAATCGGATGCTCCGGAATATTATCCAACAATCCGTTTAACTCCTTAACGAACCTATCCATAGCAAAACCCGGCAAACAAAAGGGCACCACAATGCCATTCTCCCCCTTACCATTCTTAAACGGTATATAGAAGCTTGCAACTCCCGGTATCGCCCCGACTCGGCCTTTCGCGGGCCCACCGTAAGCGGCCGGGCCCCACCCGTAATCAAGTTCCCCGAACCCTGCCCGGGTGACGTCAGACACTAAGAAGGACCTGACCACTGTGAAGTGGGGCCTACCCTTGATGACCATGAGGTCAGCAAGGGACTGCATGTACTCCTGTGTGACGTCACCCTTAGCCTTCTTCACGAGTTCCAATGCGTACCCCAGTGGGTTGGCCGAGATTTTCCCGGCGGTCGACACGGCCACCGGGAAGGCGAAGGCGTTCCCGTAGAACCAGGTTGGCAGGGGCGGGTTCTTGAATAAGGGTCGGGAATTGACTATGCAGATGATCCGAACCATCTCTTCCGGGTCGGGTTGGAGGGCGATTGTACGGCAGCGCCATAGGCAGGCGGTTAGAACTTCGAATGTTGAGGACCGTTTCAAATGTGGCGGGACGAAACGTCTTAGCGCGGCAATTTCCGTTGGTCCTGTTACATTCAAAAGAGTGCATAAGTACACGATGCAAATTAAAATCAATTTCGGTACTACTCTCTCATAGTCTCATATGCAATGTAACGTGTAGATAGTCGATAATAATTAATATGTACCTCACATATTGATCATTAATTTAGTTAAGCTCTTAGCCAAATTTGTTCACTTATTAATTTATTAGTATTATGCTATTTGTGACAAAAAGACGTACCAAAGAAAAATGACTTGTGAACCATGTCGTCGAGTGGGATAATGGTCCCTTTAGTATCTTCTATCACATCGTACTCCCGGTGTACACAGGTTACACGGGGTGCTTCTCGAGCAGTGAGACGGTGGCGTTCCCACACCGGAGAAACCGAGAGGGACTCTGAGCCACGTGCGAACTCAGCCACGGCGTTCATGAATTGGACTAGTCCTGGTGCATCAGCCATTGTGTGGTTTAGGCGGAGTGCTAATATGAATCCTCCACATTTCAGTCGTGTCACCCGTAATAATCAAATATGTGTAATGTGTTAATTGTTGCCAAGACTTTAACTTCATGAAATCTTTACTACCAGACATCATGGGAATCCATACGGATAGCTTTCTAATTCTGACTTTCATGTGAATTAGGTACGAACTAACAAATTAAATTTACACTTTTTTTTTTTTTAATGTGATTGAGCTTCCAAATACCTACTTTACGGGGGCTTAATCATGTTTTTGTACTACCTATTTATATGTAAATTAAACAATTGATTGTGACAGAGGAAAACATTGCTTTCCAATATCGACTACTGCTGCAAAAACGTTACATGATTTGATCGAACATATTCAAACCAAACTTTAAGAAAATGCAACGAGATGTAATTACCTGAATGAGAAGCAAAGGAGAATCCAAGACATCAGAGGAGCCAGGGACGTCAAAAAGAAGCTCTTCCAAAAGAGGAAATGGTGGCTGAAGAGCCTCACCAAAGTCGTCTAGGGTAACATCAGCGTCCGCCTCAATGAACATAACCCCCTCTCCAGTACACTCCACCACTAGCTTCCTCCCTTCCTTTTCTCTCAACCGCCCTGCGAATGGGTAATACGGCACTAGGGCTTTTCCTATTGCCTCCTTGATCACCCTGGCAGGGTCTCGTCCCTTTGGGCCGAGACCAAGACTACCAGAGTGATCATGGTTCCTATAGAACTGAATCACCGGTATCTGGAACCGGAGACCTTCTTGGTCATCGATGTCTGAGAGTTCCTTGAACTCGTGCGGGTGGCCCTGAGGGAGGAATCAGCTCCAGGGCCCGCCTTCGCACCTCGAACTTTAGGGATGGTTGGCTGACTTTTGTTGGTGCCATTGTACTGTTTTCGACTTTAGTGCACTTGGGAGTGTTTGATAAGGAAGTTTGGATGGTTTGATTTAAATACAAAGAGAATTGTTTGGTTTGGTTTGTGAGATGGGAAATCTTATGCCAGATACTTATATATAGTGAGGCGAACCCCTAAAAAAGAAGTGGAGATGAATTTTAGTGAGAAAAGAGTAAGAAAATTACGAGTGATCGAGAAGTTTAGACTGTCATGCACATGCAACTTCTTCGAAATGAAATAGCTAGTATTATTAATAGTCTTCACTTATACTTAATTAGAAAAGGTGCGTAAAGTAAAGAAAGACTAACAAATGGAGCTTCCAACCAACCTTTAGAATATAGACTAAAGTCAAAATTAGAAACAATTGATACACATCAAGACAATTTTTGTTGGACCCAAAGAGCTTCAAGTAACAAACACTAGTACAAGGACAATCTTGATCATAAGAGAGTTGTATAGACGGATTTCAAACTCCAAATGTTTCTACTATGTACTTTGGGGTCTAGTTTTATTTACAACCGTTCAAGGATACGTGAAGCTATGCAAATGTATGTGCGCCTCTGGTTATTACAAAAGTATCATAGCATGCAATATACCATATTTGCGTGATATGGTACGAGGATATACCGTTATGGTATGATACTTTCGTAACACTTACATTGTCCATTTCCATTCGAACAAAATACATTGAAAACTCAACTAGTCTAGAGAATATATGAATTGAATTCATTTTGAATGACCGAGAAAATCACTGGTCTTGCTACCAACTCTAATTTTGTTCACTAGTGAATTTTGTTAGACTTTTTAAGTAGTTAGGAAATTTATATGCATATTCGAGTCTGTTGAGTGTAGACTAACGACTAGTAGCAATTAACAACTAATTCGCGGTCTATTTTCGGTCATCCATTCTTCTGCATTCACATTTTGACATTTTGCTCCAAAGTACTTCTGTGACTCTGATTTCTTTTTCTTTTGCACTTCCTATGTCTTTACCAAGAAAAAAACTCGTTAAGCGTTAAATGTCAACTCCAATCATCATTGAACAATCCTCAAAATCGCATGATTGCCTTCCAACGAAAACGCACCAAACCAACAAGCACAAGCTTAATTGGCCGTCTCGGAGATTTTGGGGGGTTTGTGCGAGATTCTACAATGACGTCCCTTCGAAGTCTAAAGGGAATGATAACTTATCCAATAATTAAAATCCATTTTCAGGACAAAATTAACACAGGTTTAAACCTTTGAACTCTAAATAATACGGCCCTTAAAATTTCCGTGGCCTTTAAAATTATGGGACCATGTACTAGAGCACCCCTCGCGCTTGGGGTCAGCCGACCAATTAGCCATAAATTGGTCATTCAAACACATAAAATGTGCAAATTAGGAACTTGATCATTCCCTTATTCACTTGGCACCATACAAGTCATCACAGGGAAACACGGCGAAGAACAGGAACCAGGCCACTGTAAAGAGAATTCAGCGTTTATAGAACTAGTACAAAAATCGATTATCGAATCAAATGCCACAAATATGGAACGCATCACGCATGTACTACTTAAGAAATGCAGTAAATGAGCTGATCAAACTAGAGAAAACGTTGAAAGAAGGTTACTGCAGATCTGAACGAAATGACGTCACCTTGGTTTGCATATGCATTAAGCTAGAGTTGTGGGCTGAGGTCAGAAAGCATAGAGCCTACAAATCCTATGACTTTTAGGCTTCATTCTTTTCTTCCTCTGCCTCTGTCTTCACCTCATACTCGTCATAGTCATCGTCATCATCATCATCATCTGCATCCTCACTGGCATATATGCCATTTCGAGAAAAACCGCCCAGATCACCTTTACCGATTTCATCAGCTAAAAAGTCAAGGCCATATCTTGAGGGAGGGAACTTGCTTAGATCACTTCTGTCATCACCAACATAGCGAAGGCCGTACTTAGCATCACGATGTTTGACAAGGAGCCATCGTAATAACCGGTCTTCCTTGTTCAAGTAGTGGAGCTCCTTGTTGATATTGGGTGTTGCCATCATCGTCATCTGCATTAGTTGTCCCTGCACCACAACTAAACAGAATAAGGTATTTGCAGAAGAGCAAGAAGGCAGACACAGCAAATCATATCCATATCAAGCTATTTCAACAAGGAAATCATATCCAAACAAGGAGAGATAAGTGTGGACAGCATACAATGCTCAAAGCCTCAAAGAAGAAGGAATTAGCACCGCTGTTAGCAGGAGTTCAGTGTATTAGGATTGTAAAAACAGCTAGGTCGCCGAATAATTGGAACGAAACCCCATCCTTGGTGGCATATCTAGAAGAAGACATTGGCTAATGAAAATCTTATAGGGTCATACTACCTCTGTTTAATTAGTTCTTTACATTTGGTTGGAATATCTCACATATACAAACCAAACGTAAAGAATTCAATGGTATGGCGGAAGTAAAACCTGAGGTCATAAAGCTGGAGAAAAGTTCCCATGTAAACATCAAACCACAATGTTTATCCCATTCTACAATATATATCCTCAAACCATTTCCTGATTTGGGTGGGTGACCATTTCCCCAAATTTGCTACATAGCCTATGTCCCCCTCTTTTCCTTAAAAAAGGAGTAATTCTCAAAGAAAACCCCAAAGCTTCAAACAATTTCGGGCTAAGTGAGTAGATTAGGCACACACCAAATCTGCCTTGAAGATCACCCGCCCTGTGACAGCAGCCCCTTTAATTAGCAGGACTAAGCATATTCACAACGCAGGTAATAACAAATAAAAATCATGACATGCTACTTCCATCTCCTTTAGAAGCCTACGGCAGAGAGCAGACAGGGTAACATTCCGTTAAAATGGTAGGAGGGACTAAAGGAATTTGCTAGAGAAAGTATAAAGCAGGCTCAAGGTAAAGAAGGCCTTCTGGACACACAGACACACATACCGGAGAAGATTGATTAGATAGTCGACAAACTAATCTAACATATCAACAAGACTAAAACCAAGCTAGAGCTCGTCTCACAGTTATTAATTCTGTCAAGAGAGTATACAAAGTAGTCACGCATGGAAGAAGCGTAACTCCTCATCACAAACGAGAGACACACGCAGTAGAAATCCAGGAAAGTTATCTAGCCTCACTAGAATACCACAAACAAGACAGAGGCTCGATGATGTATAATCCTGCCGAGCATATTTTACAATTACTCAACTTCAAGGTGGGAAGGATCTATCAAGTCTCCACCATCTTAAAATGCACACAAATACCCACTTCTGATCAGGTCTAAAGTTACAAAAGAAAGAAAATATTTACTCAGGTGAGTCATGAAGCTCATCAAATTTTGTGCAAGACTCCAAATAGAGAGAGGAGACTAAGAGAACCTCATAGAGTCATAGTACAACCTACAGATACAATCATACAATCCCTTTCATTTGGAGGCATAAAGAATCTAAAATTCCGGTCATCCTTAGTTCATAGCTATGAAAAATAAATCTCTATCCCCTGAAAGGTTAATAATAACACATCACTATCGCCCACTAAAAAGAGCCACTCTAAAAGTCTTCCAACTATGATTGATAGGATACTAATGTGGAGAAGCTAATTTGTAATTCCGCCAGCAACATCAATAAACAACATTCTGATAATCGAAAGCTATGTTCCAAGGACTCTATAATCTTTTACCAAGCACTCTCGAAAGAAACTTGATGAACAGACACGATTATGAATCCTCAACACTTCATTTCAAGTCAAGAGCATAAACCATTTCTCAGAATATTAACAGGTCCGAGGTATTAGCAGCCGTTTCCAGCTGATTGAATTGAATAGCAATAAAATCCGAAAGCGAACCTGGAAATATCTGCCATCAAGTTTCTTAATACCATAACCAAGTGGAATGGTTTCAAATTTCTTGATCTCAGTAAGAACCCCATTTCGGGCGTAAACATGTTTCGCAACTCGAGCAATCAAGTCTAAAGCAGCTTCCTTCTTCACATGGGGTTTCAATAGCATCACACAATCATACAGCGGCATTTTCACCCCTCTTTTAATAGCTTCTGCGAGAAGATTACCCACTATTAACAGCTAAACATGCCTACAATCAACCATCTAACTAAATTCACCATAAAATTGGATAAAGGTAGAAACTTTGGATCAAACCCAGATAATAAACAAGTATATAATCACTAAAGATTCAATCTTTTCAACAAATTACTAAAACCCTCATAAACCCCCAATTTTAACCCCTTGAAAATTACTGAGAATCAATCGAAATGAGACGAAATATTGCTGAAATAGAAAATGGGCAGAAATTGGAATAGAGAAAGACAAACCTGGAGGTGGCGTCCGCGGTGTTGCACGGCGTCAAATGATCTGAGAGGAGAGAGAAAATGATTTTTGACGGGAGATTTGGGGGGTTTTGAGGAGAGAGAAAGAGGCCTTTTTCTGTTAGGGCCAAGACTAGAGTCGGGAAGTGTAAAACTGTAAATTTTTGTGGGTAAACTGTTAAAAATTAAAAGTGTAAATTTTAAGCCGTGAACTTGTGAAAAACGAATTATATTATGGTTTCGAGATTATGGCATAATTGCTAGTGGAGTAACAAGTACGGAGTAATACGTGACTAGTCACGCGCGTATCATAGAGTTTGAGATATACTCTAGTGTTCGAATTAAAAAAAAAATTTATAGTATCGAAATTAATCATATACAGATTATATATTGTACTCTGTAGTCGTACACTCTCTACTTAGTAGTAAGTGAGTAACGTCTATGGTTGTAACCTATAGAATCGTATTCTCACAATAATGAGGCGGTGTTTAAAACAATAATGTTGTTAACATACATTTCTTTTGTAAGAGGAAGGATGCGAAAATAGATGGACAATATAAGCGTAAGAGTAGAAATTTGATCAAGAAATTCACTCTAGCTTCGCTAGTAGTTTCAATTCCACGGCCAAATTTCTAAATCTTCCATGAGAAGAAGATCATCCGACATTCGGTCTAGTTCGTTCATGGATAAGCCATTATACCCCATACTATGACTACTTTCAAGAACATCACACCCGTTTTGCCAAACATCGGCACCATTTCCTCCTAGTGACATGCCATTTCTTTGGTTCGCAACATCTATTTTAGTCTGAATTTGACCAAAGAACGACATAGGATCACCATTATGGCGAGATTCTTGATTACTCGCTACTTTCTTTCTTGAAGAGATGCATGCAAGTGACGACTCCTCGCCTTTACGACGAGCTTTTAGTTTCCTCTCCAATGTCTTACTCGAAGAGCTGCATGAAGTGTCTCCTGCATAGTCCGATCTAACCCATTCATCGGAACAATGCCTCCCTGTAAGGTTTTGAACGGCAGATCGAAAGTCCTTTGCATCAACCACAACGTATCGTGTATCGATTAACGTCACCTTCAAGCCCTCACCCTTTGTTTCCATGAATGCAAAATTTGATTCTCTATTAAAATTAAAATGTGGGTTTTCAAGTTTTTTGTGATGAGTTCGTACCATTGTGTTCAAGGTTTTATATTAAGGCCGAAGATGATCACGTCCATAAATGCATATAGTTGACCAACAAAAAAGAATGAGCAAAGAAGCAGCTGACTAGCTGAGAGTCAAAAGCGTCAACGAACCAAATCATTGAAAAGGCAACGTTCGTGGCTTCCAATGTGTAAGCTTGTGAGATGGAAGCTGCTTTAATTCGAATTGTCTGCATGGGGACTTTTCAACACTTTCTTATGCATGTTTTCTTTGTGTTGGCAGGACTGAAGCCTGAACACTACTCGAAACTCGAAACCAATCATGTTGCGACACATTGCATTCTCCCGACTTAGTTATATCATCAATCATCTCAACCAAAAACGTAGCTTGGTCGTTGGTGGCCGGAGCCCAATGTCAATGATTAGATTGGGAAAATGGGAGCTCACTGAATTTAAGTTATCGCCCTCTCACATGTATTTTCTCCTTATCGTTTGTGGGAGCTATATAAGATAACATGTAAGATTGTGGTACTCAAATTCGGCATTGTTACTCGGGATTGAGACTTGGGACGTCTGTCATAACTCATAAGCATATACGGAGTAGTATATAGAGTAATGCACAGCTAGGTCAGCTACCATACTCGAAGCTTGCTATGCACCAAGTAACAAACAGTTTTGCAATTCGTTTAGTGTCATTGCACCATCAATTCAGCTGATGCCTGATCATATAGAGCAGCTTCCCGGTTAACATTCGGCTACAAAACTTCCACGACTGAAAGACCCTAAGCAGTTACCTCACATGAGATAGGACATTAGTACTTCTGTACACAAGAAGCAGAGGTGGGTAATGGGAGGAAACCTACCAGTTGAATGATTAAATGTAATATTACCATGAACCGGAGTCATCACTACTTGATTGTAATGTAGCGATTGGTACCATGTTTCGACCAATGTTCCTTCAAATCCACAGGACGAGAGAAATCAAAGCCTTTTATGGCCAGTCGACTCAGTAGCTTCGAGAAAGCACTTCCAGACATTTTCCGGCCACCCACACGACCATACCGTTTATTTTGCCTGGCTGGCAGGGGATAAGCTGATAAGTTATTCGTGCAACAAGATGACTGCCAGCCCCCTTTTCCCCATTTGTAACAGAGCCTGAATATGCCAGTACATGAGCAACCAGGCACTGGCATCAAGGACCCATCATAATCAATCTCGGTCAGACACAAATTTTGGCTATTCCAATACTTCAGCTTCATTTCATCAGGAGGTGCCTGCCTGTTCAAGTCGCCTTTTATACGTTTCCCCTTTCTTGGTCTTCCGGCAGCACAGCCATTTGCCTGGTTCTCCTGTAGCCTTTTTGCCTGAGCTGATTTGCTACTTTCAGAAGCCACCATAGTTTTACAAAAAGCCTCCAGTATCTCCATTCCACTTGTAACATATGCAGATGTACTTGTAGCTTGTGTTTGTGTTTGGTTACCAGTACTGCAGGCAAACCTCTTAGACCCAGGTTGAGTTCCAAAACCAAGCGTCTGGATCATAGATTGTTGAAGGGCACTGAACGCAGCATCTCTTTCTAATACAGCATCATTGCATTCTTTGATTGCTAAATTTCTTTGTGCAATTGCCAATTGTCGCTCAGCCAAAGCTTTTTGTCTTTCAATCAAAGCATTGTTCCTTTCCTCAATTGCAGCATCCCTCTCAGCAATCATGTTCAGAACCTTCCTGCTTGTACACAGATAATTTCGCTCCTTGAATTGTTGATGCACCATATCCCACTGTAAAAAGAAAGAGGCAACAGCAGGCATTATTGAATATTGATAATTATCTTGGGCAGAGAGTACTCACAAATGCGATAAATTTGGGTCGTGATTTCTTACATTAGTAGTTCTTTCTTCGAAATGACCAAATTTCAGTCTCCCACCTATAATACCTCAGAATTCGTCGATGCCTAACAGAAGCTAGCTCTGTTTTGAGCTATAAACAGGATTTGTTCTGATGTCACAAAGACTCATTAACCATTTCTTACCTTAAACAAACAAGCAAAGATTGAGACAACCGAAATTTCTTAAGTTACCAAACAAGGCTAGATATTTAGTATTCAACTGACTGATGGCAACATGCATTACATTTTTGTGAAGGAGAAAATTCAGTTTAAAATTTCAACAAGCCTATATATGTAGGGTGAGAATCTAAAAATGATGTTTGAAAGTTCTCTCTTCAACAAACTCAACACCACCCTTATACTACTTATACCAACTACACCTGCATTAGAGAGATTTCGAAACAAATGAGCTCATGCTTCATAACAATATGACACAACTATTCTCTATCTCGCTCCAAAAGTTTAGTTTTTCGGCAAAATGGTTGAAACTTATACTAGCAACATTACTCCGAGACCAAAGTCATTACAAGAATAATGAAAACAAACCAGCCTACAAATAACTCCTCTGATATATAGCCAGGACTCGATCTAAACAACAATTAGAGACAGAGATAGAGATGAAGCCATCAATGGCACTATCAGAAAATAAGCAGAACGTAAAAGCTTGCATCAATAAACACCCATTTCTACTCAACGTCATCAAAACCAACTTAGAACACAACATTTTGTTCTCTACATTCTCAAGGAAGAAATTCTTCACAAACCCCAGAACGACATGGGTGCTTAGTAACAGCAAACAGTAAGAATTCAGTTATGTTCGCGGGATTACTCAACAAACAACAACGACAAATCGTTATCAGCCATCAACATTCAACACCATCAACATTAGGGTACATAATGCTGATGCAAAAGCAGCTGAATTCTACTTCTTGATCTCAGCAACATTAGGGTACATACTACATAATGCGATCAACCCACATTTCATTCTAAATTCGACAAAATCGGCCACAGATTAACTTCAGCAAGAATCTTCCCAAATAAGTGAATAACTAACGGGTCACAACTCACAAGTAACACAAGTAAGCTCAATTTAGCAGCAAATTGTGCAATAACATAAAGAAACAAACCAAAAGACTCCATCTTTTCCCCTCAATTTCAGTGTTAATCACACATTCACACAAACCCTTTTTTCTACAAATTAAACCCAAATTTCCCAACTTAAGAAACAACAAATCAAACCCCAAAAAATTCAGTTCTAATATCTAAATACTGTAAAATTACAGGTGTAAGTATATGGGTTTTTTCAAGGGGTTAACATTATGCCAACTTAGAACAAGAAAACAAGAAAATTTTGAAAGAATCGGAGTATATAAACAACATGCAAAAATGTGGTATGATGAAAAAGACACATTAACATCATCTTCATTCAATACGAAATTCAAGAAATCATGCTCAAATTAATCATAGTGAAATTACTTAAAAAGGAAAACAGGAAATTAAATTATGTTGAAGAGTAAAGAAAACAAGCTCACCACAATTGTTTAATGGAGATATGATCAGTGCAATTGCTAACAGTAGTTTTAAGCCTAAGCCCTTGGGAAGTGTAAGAGAGAAGGAACAAACAAGAGAGAGAGAGAGAGTTGTAATTTTCTGTGTATTTTTTAATTTTTTGTTAGTTACGGAGTAATAACTTTGTGGTTACCTTTTTTGCCCATTTAGGACAATTTTCAGCTTTCGGATATTTCAATTTTTGGGGCAAATTCATGGACCCTCAAATTAGTGATCCATAGCCCACAAAGCCATAAAAGGTGAAAGTATGGGTGAAATTCATTCCTATATTTTTGAATTTTGATGAAAGATGCGAAGATGTCGATAATTCAAGGTAAAGATTGTGCAAAAAAAAAGGAGGATTTGAGAACGTCAATTTAGTCAAGAAGATGTTGAAATTTGTGTTGTGGGTTTAGATCTATTACGGGATTGTTGTAAGTGTTGTATGTCGTTGAACTAATGAAAGCAACCCCTCCCTTGTTCCTCTACAGTAGGAGAAAAAAACTAATCTAATTATCATGATACACTTTAGATAACAAGTTCATGCAAATTTACAAGTTACTCGATCTAAGAGTGTCACTCGCCTACAATTGGGGAAAGCAAGGGTTGTAGTCTAGTAGACTATCCTCCTCTTTCATTGTTGATCAAATTTACACTATTGACATTCTCCATAATTTTCGCAAGCCAAACTCTCTCTTTTAAATACTATACTCCGTACTAAAGTATGCGGATTCATTTGAAGTTCCCGCGACAAACTTCTTTCTAACTCATTTAATACAAAATTGGTTTCGGAGTCATTCCCATGACTTAAAATAACAGAATTTCGCAACCGCCATATACAAACTCAATAACCATTTTACGCCCTTTTTGTTCAGAATCACAAAAGTGTTGGACTCGTATTCTCTATATAAGGAAGTGAATAAAGTGTGAAAGTCACAAAAAACCCACTTTTGGGCCAAAGTCACATCAAAACTAAAACAACCAAACAAAACAAACAAACAATTGTAATTTCAGCAACAACAAAAAAACCCACAACAAAAACAGAATAGCCCAACAACCTCAAAATCATACACCTTTTTGTCTTCCCACCATTTTTTTGCTCATTACCCAAGTTTTGTATCCAATTCCTAACCCCAAATCTCTTTCAAATTACAAGGGTTTAGCTTCTAAATTACTCCTGCACAACAATTTGAATATAAAGTTTCAATCTTTTTGCAAATTTTCGAAGTTTAATTATAAAGTTTCAAGCTTTTTTGCAATATTTTGAAGGTTTGAGATGATTACAATGGAGATTGGAATTGTGGGTTTACTGAGAGTAGGATGGTTAGCTTGGATTTTGCCAATATTAATTGTTAGTTTGCCAATTTCTGGGATTAGTTCAGTATATCATACGCTTCTTGTTTTTGCTGGCCGTGGCAAAATCATCCAATCGTCTTCTCGTCTCAGTGTAATCACTCTCACTCTATATCTCTATATCTCCCTATTTTTGTTAATCTTGTAATATAAGTTTTGTTAATTTGTTGGTTTGATTCCTGTTGAAATATAATGTTTTTTTTGTTTTGGCTAATTTGCCAAAAATGATTTAGTTGTAGTTGATTATTATGTGGGGTATAGACGTATAACGGTATGTAGGGAATGCGAGAGGAAAGTGGTACAGATGATCCGCACTGTTGAAAGAGTGATCCTTTGTTTGCCTTTAATAGTCCAACACAGTGAAATTGTTGTACATGGGTTTCTTGTAGAAAAGCTCTAAAACCTCTGGCTATGGTTAGTGTTTAATTTAGAACTTAATTTAGGAGAAAAGGAGATTGCAGTTGCAGTGATTGATTATGATTTCATGTCGTGATATTGGACATGTTTGTTTGGTTCAATTTACGATTGCGTGATTCATCCATAGGGCGGTAGTTTTAGTGAAATTCGGGGTTTTGGATCCGTGAGCAGGATTGTATCTTGAATTTTCGGGTTATGTTCTAGGAATGAAGCTGTATTTGGTTAATAGTTTTGGTGTCTGCTTGGAGCTGAGCTTCTATGATACTCTAGAAAATCATTGATATGTTGGAGCTTAAGATGACTTTATATGTTCTTGTTAGGATGGCTTTGACATAGTGGCATATGCTTAAGTCTCTTTACAATTCAAAAGACTGAACTTTTCAAATGCAGGCATTTTTTATTTTTTGAGTGCACGGCTTCATGTTTTGTCGAAATTGTTGATTGGTGGCGGTGCCATGGATTGAATTGATTTGTAGGTATGGCAAATGTTTTGTGCTGACATGTCTTTATGTTGTTCCAGAAGCTCACAGTTCCTCAGAGATTTTTCTCTCATTTCTATCTCTTGGCTGTGGTATGGACAACATTGTTGCTTATCACAACTTGGGCATATGCCCATAAGCTGGGATCTTTAATTTTTGAGTCAACGTCTCATTCGGGTGTTGCTAGCTATTTGATTGGAGGCTCACATATTTTCTCTAGTGGGATGGCACATCCGACTTCACCAGAGCACAGCTACAGGGTTTGGCGAGCTGTCTTTCTTCTGCTTTTGATGGAAATTCAAGTATTCTGGCGCTTGTATGAGTCTCTATATGTGTTTAAGTACAGCAGTACAGCTCGAATGCATGTCTTGGGATATTTCACGGGCCTCTTGTAAGATTCTTAGTTCTTTGACTGCGTTTTCTGAATGTTATTACTCTCTTTTTTTTTTTGGGGGGGGGGGGGGTGAGCTTGTGCCTGTTCCATTATGTGCTTGAACGTTCTGTCATTTTTGCCATAGAAAACTAAAAAATATAATTACACCGGGAATTTTTCATGGAATGAGAGGCTCACTACTTCTTGGCTGTTGAATATGACGGAATTAAGCAAAATGGCTTATTGAACTATCGGGTAATCTTCTCCCTAAACGTCAGATTATGAATGTTTTTCCTTTGGCACCTTCTGATTAGTTTCTATGGCAAAAGTTGTAGGGTGGACTGCGAAGAGTATTTTTTTTTAATTTTATTTCAAAGAGCTGATGTATGTTGTTGGTATGCTGTAGTATAATATTTGGACTTGTCTCCCTCAGTCCCTCCTCAGCATATTGATAGGCTTTTGCTTTCATTCAGAGGTGAAGGTCTTTCTTTTGGTTGTTTAAGATTAGCCACATTGTTTTTCGAAAGAGATGTTTGTACAATTTTATGCTTTGATGTTTTCTGCTTACTTCAATCAAGACTTGCCCTTACACGTGTGATAGCTTTTATACAGCAGCGCCGTTGTCCCTTTGCTGTGACTGTGCACCAGAGGTAGTTACATTTGTAACGAATCTACTTGCTGAATTCATTGTGAAAGGAAAGAAGCACATGCCCCTTGCTGATATTCAATGGTTAGAGTATCTCGGTCCCCTTTTGAAGCTTGGATGGTATCAGTGGATTGGAGCAGTCATCTTCTTCTGGGGTTGGATTCATCAGCGTCGTTGTCATGCTATACTGGTGACATTTTTGTACTTTGAGTATTTGTTTTCATTCTGACTCGCATATCGATTATTGTCACTAATGTGGAGTTTCCGTAACCAGGGGGATATCCGGAAAGTGAAGGAACAAGCTGATGACTACCAAATCCCTCATGGTGACTGGTTTGAACTCGTCTCATCCCCACATTACTTGGCTGAAATGGTAATGCTCTCCTTTCCCAACCCTAAAAATAGTGAAAACGAAAAGAAACCTCGCTTGTATGTGGAAACATTTTACAAAGCCAATATGCCATTGTTAAAGCTAACTTTCTATCGATCTTTTAAATGAAGGTTATATATGCTGGTCTTCTAATTGCGAGTGGAGGCCTAAACCTGACCGTGTGGTTGCTGTTTGCATTTGTGGTACTACTCTTTTCTTTGATAGCTGGCGCATTTATGAATAACTAGCGACGACCTATTATTGAGCCTTAATCCCTAGCTGAGAAATTTCTTCTGGATGATTTGTGGCAGGTTACAAATCTTGCGTTTTCTGCAGCAGAGACACACAGATGGTATCGCCGCAAGTTTGACAATTATCCTAGCAACCGCTATGCTGTATTTCCCTGTATTTACTGACAGCTGCTATGCTGTATTTCCCTGTATTTACTGACAGTTGAGCTATCAGTTGAGCACATAGCGATAATTCATTCAATAAGACTATAAGAGTTCGTGCAATCACTTCGTTTGTAGTTCTGTTTTAGATCGATGGGATAGTGTAATAGCCATGAATGCATTTATAGAAACTTGTCCATATAGCATAATTTCTATGAAATTTTTGCTGTCATAGAAGTATGCACGAGATCATCTTGGTTGAAACTTGAAACCCTCAGATTCATGATACATTGCACAGATTTTGCGTGAAGGCGACTAAGATACTGCAAGTCAGAGTGTAAGCTAAAATATGCCGAGCTTCATAGAATAGGTGCCGGTGTTTTAAGGTTCATACAACTGCATAAATAAGCTAGGATCTTAAATGGAAGACATACTAACATTCGCAGATCAGAAGCTCTATTATTTTCAAGTTGACACATCCGAGGTTCAAGCATACAAATCAATTCCCCAGAACTTCGCTGGTTGATTGGTTCTGTACTTCCTATCCATGCTTTTCAGCTGTTCCATGTCTTCCTTCGTAAGCTCAAAGTCGGATACTTGAAAATTCTCCTTCAATCTGTCTAACTTGGATGTCTTTGGTATGACAACAGTATTGCGCTGAATTCCCCACCGAAGAGCAATTTGGGCCACAGTCCTCTTGTGCTTCTCTGCAATGCCCTGATACCAACGGCACAAGAAAGAAAAAAGGGTTCAGACCTCAGATGACTGGAAAAAAATTGACCGAGAAAGAAATCAACAATGATCTGGCATTTCACCAAAGTTTTCTACATACAGCAACGAAAGTTCCATAAAGTTTTCACCAGCATTAGTTCTATTTGAAGCAAAATCAACTTGAGAAGTAAGTCAAGTAACCTAAGACGTATATAAGGTTGTATGAGAATGTCTATAGCAGTCCTTATTCACATCAGAGAAGCTGTATATGTACCTTAATGACTAGATCATCCAAGCAAGATACTGTCCCAAACCATTCAAGGTTGGCAGCTGCACCTCCTAAGGGAGTGTGAGCAGTGACGCAGATCCCATGCTTCTGACAGAATTTCACCAAAGATTCACGCTGGAAGTAGAGATGTGTTTCAATCTGGTTTACAGCGGGCTTTATTTTGGAATATGCTAAACAATCTCTGGTCAGAAAGACGTCGTAGTTGCTGCAAAGTAGTTTTCACAATCAGATCCATGCAAATTGAAACATACATTTAAACTCAGTAAGTTAACGCAGGCTCATGCTCCAAATTTTGTACCAAGCAGAACAAGCACCAAAGACAAATGAAAGAAGGGAAACAGCCAAATAGTCGTATCTTGCAAGCCATTTCATGAGCAAGCTTAAAGGACTGAATTAGAGTCCAAAGGGGACAAAACCACAGCGCACAGCAGCAGTACACGGCTACAACATGATCACGAAAATGTATTTGACGGGAAGATCTTCTTTACAGAAGCTATGGCCTTTCCATAACTTGCCAAAAAAACTTGTTACATCGAAGCGTTATATTTGGTTTTTACCTGATACCAATGCTGCGAACTAAGCCCACAGAAACAAGGTCTTCCATAGCATGCCACGTGGTCTCCAGGGATATGGTTGTGTCAATTTCCAACACACCATCCTCATCCAAGGCACTTCCAGTGGTTCCAACTCCTGTTAGAAATGCATAGGAAAAAGCTATTACACTGAACTACTGAAGCCTCATGACAAGAAGTGCGAAATCATGTCTCTTAAATGACACCCACTAAGGATTCGCTCTTTGTGTTTTTCTTAAAGAAAAGAGGCTCAGGCAAACAGCCATCACGATAGTTAAATCTCATAAAGTTGCGACTTGTTTTGTATATGACGTAATAGATTATATTCTCAAATGAGAGTTGCATCAAGGATCAAATTTTATCTTTCTTAACAGACCGCAAACCTGCTAGGTTGCTTAACCACTTGTAACATTTATGAGACCATATGACATATGTTATAAATCACTATTTATGCACCCTTCCATCAATCCATCGTATGTAGCATCTACTGTCTTCACATAGAACCAGGCTTCTGGTTATCTACAGAGTGTGGAATCTGTTGACCAGGCAAAGAGCGCAAAGAGTCAAGAAATTCAAATAATTACCAGTGTGTTTTGTGGCTACAGGAAAGTGAACTAGATACAAATCCAGATAATCAAGACGAAGTTTCTTTAAGCTGTCTTTGCAAGCTTCAAGAACATGCCCATGGTCAGAATTCCATAGCTGCAACAGAAATTCACAGTTTTATTAACACAAGAACCAAAAATTGGAGCCTTGTACTCCTTGAACGTATATATACTTGCCTTGGTGGTTATGAACAGGTCCTCCCTCTTGACCAGTCCAGACTGAAATGCCTCTGCAAGTGCCTCCCCAACCTCAGCTTCATTCTGGTAATCAGCTGCAAACATAAACTCATATCACCAACGCTTCAAGTAATGCAAACTAGTTTGAACATAACTACGTATATAGACACAAAATGTCCTACTCATCGTCATTCCTTCCCGAGGAATGATGAATAATTCACTTGCTAATACTCTAACATACAATGTTCATCTACGCTATTCGGTTGTACAGATTGTACCAAAACAGCACACAAATGAAATTAAAAGTAAAATTGTGAAGGCACTGCTGCTACTATACCTTCAAAACATTCGCAAGTTCCCACATCATAAACAAACCATAGAACACTCCATATACTTCTACTTCAACCATGTCTTTCACTAACAGCATGTTTGGTAGAGAGGAAATGGACGGAAAGGAAAGGAAAGGAAACAGATTTTACAACTTTCCTACGTTTGGTTTATAAAGATACATGAGAAGTGGAAGGAAATGAAAGGAAATGATCCTTCATTAAACTGTCATTTCCTTTTCCTCCCAAAACGGGCGGAATTGGACGGAAAGCCAATTTACAACATAAAATCACTCACTTTCCTTCCAATTCCTCGAAAATTTTAATAAGTGAACCAAACAAAGGAAACCGTAGTTCCCTTCTTTTCTCTTCTTTTCCTTTCCGTTCCTTTCTCTTCCTTCCAATTCTTTCCATTCAACTCCTAAGGGCAGCCCGGTGCACATTGGCGTCCCCAGAAAGCGAGGGTACGTGGAACTGGGGAAGTGTCCCATCACAAGGGTGCATACGGGGCAAGCCTTCCCTCAATTTTTTGGACAAGAGCCTGCTCCCAGATATCTAATCTTTCAGTCATTCAACAAAATCACTTCAAAAATGTTCTTACCAATTAATAACCCAAAAATTGCACTTAAAATGACTGTCAAAATTCATTAATCAATCATAACCCACAAGTATACAAATGATGATCCAACCAAAAACCCCAAAATATACAACTTTATCAGACGATCCAATATTCTTAACACACCCAAAATAATGATAAATTCCTACAATAATTAATTAATGATGGTAAACTAAAACACTGATAAAAATCCAATCTTTGGACCATAAACCCAGAAAAAAAAAAAATTTGATACAACATAAATAAATATAATCAAATGTGCATTTTGGTGATTAACAACAAGATATCATAAAAACCCCATTACATACATAAATTAGAACAATCAGAAAAAGAAAAGAGAGAGAGAGAGAGCGAGCGTGATACCAGCACAGTCGAAGTGACGATAACCGAGTTTGATGGAGGTGAGAATAAGATCTTTGATGTCCTTCTTCTCCATCCGCCATACTCCAAGTCCAACCACCGGCATTTTGTATCCATTGTTCAGTGTTATCGACATTTTTTTATTGGGGGAAGATTTGATTATCAATGCTTTATTTTTCAGAGTTGTAGCAAAGATATACTGAGAACTGAGAAGGTACAACACTCAATTGAGTCAGTTCGTCACAATTCACGAATATACCCTTTACGTGACACGAGCCAAAACCTAGGATAATTTACGATGCAACTAGTTTTTGTGCCCGTGAAACTTGTAGGTTTATTATTGAGTGATATATTTGTCGTTTGATTGATTTGTTAGATTTGTTCCGTTGAAAGCATGGTTGACGTTATCTAGTTCATCGTTTACATATTCCGATGACCTTGCTGCTCGTAAATATGTCAACCAAACAAAAACTTAGATTGGCGTTAAAGAGAGATTCGTAACTCCAATATCAAAGGATCGTACCTCAAATTAGAAGATAAGATGACTCCTCAAAGTTGAAAGACACACAGGTGCCTCGTTCAAATTAGGTGAAAAACGGATACGATCTCTAACGTATACATGGGTCAAGACTTGTTATCGAGTTAGAGTTTTAGACGAATCGATACAACAACGTACCCTAAACACGTTTAGTGAATGAGTGAATCACATACTTGTTATCTTTTCGAAAAAGGTACGCCCTCGTAAATCCCTGAACTAGTAGTTAGTATTTGTATCTCATGCACACGAATGGTCAGGTTATAGGGTACATTGTATAGTTATTATATCTTCACATATTACGCACCGTATGTTTGTTTTATACTAGTCTATAGTATATAACAAATTTTCAAATCATCTCGACGAAGGTGATCCATTTAGGATTTACCTATGAGTCTACGACGAGTTTGTGACACAAATTCCATACGCAATTTTAATCAATCATGCCCCCAACAATCCTGAAAGGGCACTATTACGAAGCTTCCCAAGCCAAAACAAAATCAAAAACCAAACACCGCAGTAAAAATTCACAAAACCAAATAGGAGTAGACCAAGGAAACAAATAATTACTCAAAGTTTTAATCAATATTTTATTTACTACTCCTATCAACAATAATTTTAATAATTTAATTAAATTAATGATCAAGGGAGAAAGGGTAAAACAGAGGACAGGTCCACATACAAATACGTAGCAACTCGCAGAGCACTAAGATAAAACTTAATCACAAATTTGTCTTCTTCATCACACCACCTCATATTTCCCCCTCATCTCTCTCTCTCTCTCCTCTCCTTCCTTCACTTCCCAGATCCGATCACGCAATTCGTCGAACACCTTCCGATCATTAAAAAAAATAACCATGTCTTCCGTCTTCAACGGTGATGAAACGGCGCCGTTTTTCGGCTTCCTGGGAGCTGCTGCCGCTCTCGTCTTCTCCTGTAAGTTACCCAATACTCTAAAACTTTGATCGAATTGAATTTCACCATAAAGATTCTTCCTTTTATTCTATATCTATCAGATTTTGACTTTAATTTTAATTTTGATCATAATTTTAATGTAAAGTTTGAATCTTGATCATGAATTTTACAATATAGTTTAAATTTGATCATAATTTTGCGATAAAGTTCCGATCTTTGGCATAAGTTGACCATGAAATTTCGATCTTTAGTTTAAGTTTGAATGATTGTGATTGTATCTGATCTGGGTATGTGTTAAATTTTGATGGGAATGAAACGTGTGGAATAAGGTATGGGAGCAGCGTACGGAACAGCAAAGAGTGGGGTGGGAGTTGCATCGATGGGAGTGATGAGACCAGAGTTGGTTATGAAGTCTATAGTTCCAGTTGTTATGGCTGGAGTTTTGGGTATTTATGGTCTTATTATTGCTGTCATTATTTCTACTGGAATCAACCCAAAGGCCAAGTCTTACTATTTGTTTGATGGATATGCTCACCTTTCCTCTGGTATTGCTTGTGGTCTTTCGGGTTTGGCGGCCGGTATGGCTATCGGTGTCGTTGGTGATGCTGGTGTTAGGTAATTGCTTTCGCTTTTCGTGTTATTGATCTCTCTATTTATTGCTCATTTGACCTGTTTTTTTGAGTTGTATGTGGTTTAGGGTTTGATGATTTGTGTTTGAATTGTGTTTTTTTGGGTCTGATGTGAGTGGTTGATGACTTGTGTTTGAAGATATTTTACATGGTTTTGATCTGTGGTTGAGAAAAATTTAGGATCTAATGTAATGGATCATTGACTTACTCTGCTGCTGGTTAGCTGAATTGTGATCATTGTGGTGATGTGTGATGGAGTTTTATCTGTCTTGTTGTCGGTGTTTCACAGTGAGTTCGTGGTTGACATATTGTAGTGATGATGTTTGAAAAGAAAAAAGTTTGGTTTTGGCATGATGTTTTGTGAGCAGTTAGCGTGTTCATCATGGCAAATTTTTAAAAGCTGTGAATCTGTGATGGTTAATGCTCTGCTATGTAGTGTACTGATTTACTGAATCTTCTGATTGTCGAGTATTAGCTAATTGTTGAATTCTCTGGCATTACATAGTCAGGGATGAGTTTTTGTAAGGGATCCTACCTTTTTAAATCTCAGCTAGTTTTCGATTCTGTAGTGACCTCTGCTGTTTATGGCTGTATGCTGCTTGTTTTTTTTTTTTTTTTTTTTTTTTTTGAAAAGAGGAAATTTTTCTTTCTCCCTTGGGGGAAATGAAACAGGTACAAAACTCCAAAAAAAAGACAAA
>JBBYHQ010000018.1:5102324-5135536 GCA_038382645.1 Spergularia azorica
TATATACTACTTCTGCCTACAAAGCCAGAGAATTTATTCGCCCACCGGGGTGGCGGCCGTCACCCCTCGCCACCACCTGGCTTCGCCCATGATGGCAGTGACAGCAACTGCGGCCGCCGTAACTTTGGCAGCGAGCTCCATCCCCGCCCTTAGTTCATTCATCATTGAGGATTTGAGGTGCTTAAGCACAGGGAGGCGAAACGAGATAGGAAGTCCCGGAAGCGCGAGAGCTAATATTTGATCAGGGGCGAGGGGTAAGAGTCTTGGTAAGGAAAGGGGTGGGGATAGGGTAGTAATAATTTTGATGATGTGTTGCCGGTTTTTTATTGGAGGTGCTTGTAGAGGAATTAACGGGGGAGTGAGGTCGCCTAGGAAAATCGACCGGGGTGAGGGGCCGACTAGCCGACTAAGACAGTTGTTGTGGTGAAGAGAATTGTTGAGTACTAGAGTCGGTGGGTAATTGTGGTTGTAGAGTTTGGGGATAATTAGGTTGATAGGGGGGTCGAGTAATTCAAGTAAGTCAAAGGGGGACGGGGTTTTGGATGGGCACGGGTTCCGACCACGATTTAATTTGGAAACAACACAGGGTCGGGCTGCGTAGTTTTTAAATTTTACATGACACCTACTTTTTTGGATAAAGTAGATAAACTATTCAATTTTGAATTGGCTTTAAAAATGTTTGTTATTTTCAATTATCATATATTGTATAGTATGTTATAATCACAACAAATTTTCTATTTATGTTTCTCATTATTAGGGTATAAAATCATTTAAATAAGTTTTTTCAATATATTCAAAGTAATAACATGTTATTCCATAAATGATATACTCGTAAACATTTTTTTATTATTCTCGTGCATTTGCACGGGCCAAAATACTAGTAAGGGAATATGAACATCTCCAATCTCAAATCCAAATCGGACACGTATGTTATGTCCTTTTCAATTTTCATTGACATTATTCATTTTAGGAAATCATATCCAGCTTGTAATGAAGGATAACATTGCAAGTTGCAAATTACTTAATTGGTGGGAATTGCTTTCACAAGATGGGCGAAACCTGGACAGGGACGAAGAAATGTCTATAAAGTTATGATATTCCATGTCAAAAAGTAGAGCAACATTTGGCTTATAGACTTGGTCTTACATCAAATGACGTCTCTCTTAGCTTGAACAAGACGTTTAAAATTGGAGGAGCTAGCTACAACGAACACTGAAGGGGCCGAGAGGAAACATGGTCGAACCAGTGACGACAATCGTGGCAGCAAGCATGGGCATGCAATTCATCCCCTCCGTTTGCAAATTCGTCTACAATATACTGAAACATAAGAGAAAGCTGAAGCGAGCGAAGAAGGCCTCCCGGGAAGAGAAAGCAAGGGAAGCTCTGCGAGGTGAAGGGCGGGCTCAGCGAGATGCAGAGTGGCTAGCCGCAATGAATAAGCAGCAGGAATCGATGGAGAAAGAAAGACGGGACCGAACTGAAGCCGAAACGAAGAGAGGTATGGAGGCCAATCAGCAGCAGCTAAAACAATTCGTAGAGCTTTGTATTAAGATGTTTTGTCAAATGATGCAACAGCAGCAGCAACAACAACAACAACAAAAAACTGGTGCCGCGCATTGCAGCAGGTATATATATGTATACCCGCTCATTATTTTGTTAAGATTGAATTTGTACGTACAAAGTAAATGAGATTTTCATAACCAATGGACTGATAGTAAAAAAAAACTAAAATTCTCCTCGAAGCGAAGCAGTATGTTTATACTTTGAAGATCTGATTAGCTTAACTAATGATTTAATTTTTGATCTCTGCAATCTGCATATTTAGGTGCCAGTGCCACACATCCCAAAACCAAAGCAAAAACCATTATGCTAAGACCTCTGAATGTTATCGTGATGAACACCAAAGTTATGCGAAAAACTTTGCTCCCTATAAAGTTGAACTGCCTGATGACGAATTCGACATTGACAAAGGACTTCTCAGCCTTTTCAGTTCGTCGTTTCTACAGCTGCAAGGTAATAACTAATAAGCTATGCTAGCTTAATCAAGAAAAAATACAATCAAGCTATGAAATGGGTCGGACTTGACCAATTCCAATTTAAAAATTTCTGTTTTTTTCTTTGGTGAGACAGTATAGCTAGTCATTTTTCGTTTTGTAGTCCTCTCATTTCTTGAACTCTTTTATTAATAAGTTTATTTTGAATTTCTCCCGTATTCAAATCAAATGCAAGTAAATCCATAAGATAGATGGAATGAATACATTTTCTTTTGTAGTGGCCTGGCTAACATACGACTACATGATCAATATTGTCTCTTGCCTCTTGCAGATTCCGAATTTTCAGACAGTGCTGAATGTGTTGAGCACCCGATGAAGGATATTGCATTGCTGGAATTCCTTGATGACCAACATTCCGACGTAGAGAACATGTTACTGCTGGAATGGCCTGATGATGACCAATATTCCGATGAAGAGAACATATTAAGTATGGTCGTCGCGACGATAAATGGTAAAACGCCAAATCTATTCTGGTGGGTTAAATGTAGAAGTGATTATGGGCCGGTCCTTCATCGTTTATATCATTAGGGCCCTAGACCGGCCCATCAGGTCGTCACCTTTTAGTGCCAATTTTGCATTTTTATACTTGGATGGTGTGGAGTATCTTGAATTTTATGTTCACAAAATACGATCGATATGAAAAATTGAAGGAGGTCGTAACGTTAATATTAATGTAGAAGTGATTATGGGCCGGTCCTTCATCGTTTATATCATTAGGGACCCAGACCGGCGCAGTCAGGTCGTCACCTTTTAGTGCCAATTTTGCATTTTTATACTTGGATGGTGTGGAGTATCTTGAATTTTATGTTGACAAAAATACGATCTATATGAAAAATCGAAGGAGGACGTAACGTTAATATTAATCTGAGAGACACAAGTATTGTACTTACCGTGAATGTTGTCCTGCCGCAAAGGCTCAAACAATCCTGCAGGTATAGGTGGAAGTGGAATTGATGAAGCAAAAGAAGAGGGCAACGCCTATTTCAATGATAAAAAGTTCGATGAAGCTATAAAATGTTACACAAAGAGCATTGATCAGTCACCAACTGCAGCAGCTTACGGAAATCGGGCTATGTCGTACCTAAAGCTTCATAAATACATACAAGCTGAGGAGGATTGTACGGAGGCATTGAAGATTGATGGCTCCTTCTTTAAAGCTTACGCTCGCCGAGCAATAGCTAGGACTAAACTTGGACATAATCTCAAAGGAGCCTTGGAGGATGTCGAATTTGCTTTGGAGCGGGAGCCAAATTCCCAAGAGATGATGGACCTACATTCTGAAATCAAGTGCTTGCTTTCCAAGGTAAGGGCTTCTAGCTAGTATGAACCATGTTTATTTGGCTTATATCACAAGCTATTGAAGCTAACCCCTTCTTGGTGCTTTTACTCTGGTGCGTGGCTGGCAGGGTTCCTCTGTAGCACGTGCAAAAGAAGAGGGCAACTCTTATTTCAAGGAAAAGAAGTTCGATGAAGCTATAAAATGCTACTCCGAAGGAATTAAAGTATTACCAACTGCAGAAGCTTATGCAAATCGGGCAATGGCGAACCTCAAAGTCAACAAATTTATCGAAGCAGAGGAGGATTGCACGCAGGCCTTGAAGTTTGATCTCGAACGAGAACTTAAGTTAAAAGTGTACGCACGACGAGCAATAGCTAGAAGGAAACGAGGGCACAAGAGTTTAGGAGCCCTGGCGGATGTGGAACAAGCCTTGAAGTTGAAGCCAGCTGAACCTGAGATGAGCAAGCTACGTGATGAGCTCCTGCTCGATCTTGATTTAGGAGGTTGAGATAATAAAGGCCGTATAGAATTTGGGCGCAAAATGGTCATTCTTTTCCTTGTTGCATGCGTTGGATTAACATGTTCTGTTAATCAATATTTCCTTCATTTCTTAAATAGTACCGTATATCTCTATTCTCGTCGTGCACTTGGTTTCGTGATTGCAAAGTGTTTATAATAAAGGTTACCAAAATGCGTGCAACTAAGATGGTTGGATATAGTTGTTGAAAATATGGAACTACATGTTCGGTAATGTTTGATTTCAAGTAACTCTTATAATTTTATTTCTTGTTTCTTGAATTGTTGTGTTATTTGTATTTGATAGCATGCACCATGTGCTATATATAAAACTTGTATGTCGGTTACAAACTTACAATGCCGCCTTAGCCGACATGTTTTGCACACTTCTAGACTTTTCACCATTCTTCTTACTTCAACATCTTTCTTATACATTTGACATTATTTTAGATTTTTCTAGATTGTTTCTAACAATAGTCATATAACTCCTCATACGGAGTATATTATCATGGATTGAATCAAGTGACCCAAACTCGATCCAAGTCAAAATCAACAATAATAATCCAATATTCATGATAACTCGTAAGGTCTTACTTTATTATGTAACTCTAAATTTGTGAACATTTTTTATTCGACAAATTATTGCGTGATATACCGTGAATATATAGAAACGCCACCTAATTCATATCTTTGTATTCCACTTGCATTACAGAAAATGCCAAGTTGACACGCCACCTAATTCATATGATCATATCTTTGTACTCCACTTGGTACCGTACCATTGCATTCCTATCAACATACGGATATACCCTTCGCAGAAGGTAAGGAAGCAGAAAAAAACGATGTAAGTGGGGACTGACTAAAGTTATAGTGGGCAAACAAAGAAGGTAGTCTAGCTCATCAAAATGCGGTAAAATGTCCATATTACCCTCGTACTAGCTTGATGCGACAAAGCTTCATTCCACGAATTTACCTCAACCGTACCCAAGGACATTATCTAACGCGCGACGGCTGGACTTTTCGTTGGAACTACGAGACAATGCAAGAAGACTTCGGAGTCAATGCCAAAATACAAAACTAGCTACTCAACTCACTTTATATATGATACAATGCAGCGTGCTCATCACTTTACCTGATTACCCAAAAATAACATGGCACTGACAGCAACAGCGGCCGCCGTAAGTTTAGCAGCGGTTTCCATCCCCGCCCTTAGTTCATTCGTCATTGAGGTGCTTAAGCACAGGGAAGCGAAACGAGATAGGAAGTCCCGGGAAGGCCGAGAGCTACTACTGGAGCGGTGTTACGCCAGGAAGCAAGCCCAATTACAACAAGATATAGAATGGGGTGTCGTAATGAAGAAGCAGCAGGAAGAGATGGACAGAGAAAGGAGGGATCGAATCGAAGCTGAAAAATTGCGAGGTAGAGAGGCTGATCAGCTAAGACAGTTAACACAACTCTGTATAACTATGTTCACTCAAATGATGCAACAGCACCAGCAAAAGACCGAGACAGCATACAGGTTTATATTTAATTTCTCGATTTAATTTGCATTGAAAAACTACTCTTGATCGTTCGTAAAATAGAATTATGATAGTAAAATTAATTGTCCGCACTCGAAATAGTAAAAGAATGCCGTAGTAAAATTAAAGTGTCTTACCTTAATTTGAATTTTTTGCATAGTTGTCACGCTTACCAAAACCAATGCAAATGCCATTGTACAAAGACTTACGAATATGAGCCTAAGCACCAAAGCTATAAAGTCGAACTGCCTGAGGAATTCGAGGACGACGAAGAACATCTATCTCTTTAGTATTTTCAGTACGTCTTTTTTACAAATACAAGGTATTTTATTGACCCATTCGTTCTTGTAATCATCACATACTCCGTAAATTCAAATTAATGTAAATGACGTTGTAGTGGATAACATATGTGTGTCACTGCCTCTTGCAGATGGTCGGACCCATTCGTTTGATGCTCCGATGCATAGAAAGGATATCAGGCTATTTGAATTACCCGACCAACATCCCGAGGGTTTTGAAGACAACATCTTAAGTTTGGTCCTCGCAAAATTAAATGGTAATGGGCCAAGCTATTTTCATAGGTTTTGTTGTTAAAGTGGTTATGGGCCTGGCCTTTGGCCTTTGTAGCAGAAAAGACGACCCTAACCTAGCCCGGCCCAGTCAGCCCGTGTGCATATGCGGGGTTTTTTCGCGTTTTTAATTTTGCGTAAATTTGAAATTTGATAACTTTGTAGATACGTCAATGATTAATCTTTCTAAATATATACTTTGTGCAGGAGCTGATCATGATGTAGCAAAAGAAGTGGGTAACGCCTATTTCAAGGAACAAAAATTCGACCAAGCTATAAAATGTTACACCAAAAGTATTGATATAACACCAACTGCAAAAGCTTATGCAAACAGGGCAGAAGCGTACCTCAAGCTTAATAAATGGATTCAAGTTGAGAAGGATTGTACGGAGGCATTGAAGATTGATGGCTCCTACTTCAAAGCTTACGCTCGCCGAGCAATAGCTAGGTCTAAACTTGGACTTAATCACAAAGGAGCCTTGGAAGATGTCGAAATTGCTTTAAAGAGGGAGCCGAATTGCCAAGAGATGAAGAACCTACACGCTGAGCTCAAGTGCACACTTTCGAAGGTAAAGCCTAAAGGATTCTACTTCATCACGAAAATTTGGATAAGACAGTCCTACGACACATTGTCATACTCTAATTAATTGCGTGTTTTGAGCAATTAAACTCGATATCTTTCACTAACCGCAATTTTAATTAACTTACTCTTTTTTTTTTTTTTTTTTACTCTGCCTAGGGCTCCTCTGTTGACCGGAACGCTGAGCATTGGGCAGAAAATGCAACTCAAGCTAAAGACAAGGGGAACGTCTATTACAAGGAACAAAAATTCGACGAAGCTATAAAATGCTACACCAAAAGCATTGATATATCACCAACTGCAAAAGCTTATGCAAATAGAGCAGAAGCGTACGTGAAGCTTAACAGATACGCTGAGGCCGAGGAGGATTGTACTAAGGCCTTGAAACTTGACGATAAATACTTCAAAGTGTACGCACGTCGAGCCATAGCTAGAAAGAGTCTAAGGCGTAATCTTGAAGGTGCATTGGAGGATATAGAGAGCGCATTGCAGCTAGAGCCAACTGATCTAGAAATGAAGAAGCTACGCGCTGAGGTCATGAACTTGATTTAAGATTATTATTATTAATTTCATTTCATTATTCATCTCGTTGATCGAAATCGATCCGAATAAGCATAGTTAACTTGTTACGTCATTATTATAACTTGTAAAAATTCGTGTTCATTGTCTAATTGTCATTGCAGAGGGTTTGTAGTCATTTGTGCACAAATTGACAATTACCTCAGTCTTATTCGCTTTAAATTTTTGTATTGGCCTGAATGTAAACATTCAAAGTTGATTATAGCAATTCCTTCATGGTGTATTAAACAAGAAACGTCTTTCCAAAATCGACTTCATCCATCTTTTCACTATAGTAAAAACGAGTTACAAAGAAAAGTTCGAAGCCCTCAACGAGTCGACGGGACGTAAGTAGCTAGAAAAATAACAAGTGAGTAGTAGTCGACTAGTCGTATATTGTAAGAGCAATACAATGGACCACAGGTTGACGTGGGGTTAGTTAAGTAAAATTAACAAGTGTCCTGATCTTCTAGTACAAGGGACAAGGCTCATGATATCTTGATGATGCACTTTGTATCTGCTTCTTTTTTTACCACTTTTTTCTGTGTATGTACTGCATTGTGAGACACAGAGACACAACTCACAGAAAAGCATCAGTGTTAGCCGAATAGTACTACTGCTGCTGCTGTATCCCAAATATGACCATATCATCAGAACTACCCTGCTTAGCTTCCTATAGGCATGCCCTTTACTTTAACCATAACCACCCACATATTTTGTCACCCTCTTCTTTTTATTCGGTACGTACTTTACCCAAATCAAACGATTATAATTATTTACAGAAACAGTTATTTTCACACCTCACTTGTCTATAAAAGGCGTCACGCTTAGAGTGTTAAAATAGTAGTTCTCGTAAATTTGGTAACATAACGTCTCTATAAAAACCCACCACTCATCATAATTACTACTTCACTACTGTCTCCTTCACTCTAGCACACATACCGTTTCTCAAGAGAAAAGAAGGAAAGGGAAAGAAACTTCCTAGGAAAGCTAAGGAATTAGTGATGGAAGTAATGAATGAGAAGATAATGGTGGGAGGAATGGAAGGGAAAGGGAAAGGGATTGTTGCTGAGAATGGAGGAAATGAAAGGATGAGAATGACATACGACAAGATGAGGAGTGTTGTACAAGGAAGTGCGGTGGTGGTGTTTAGCCTTGGTGGTGATTGTTGCATGTGTCACGTTGCCAAACACCTCCTCTTCAGCCTCGGCGTGGCGCCTACAGTTGTCGAACTCGACACCTCCGTCGACATTCGAGCTGTTCTACACGACCTGACCGGCGACCACAGGGCATTGCCGGCGATATTTGTGGGTGGGAAGCTTCTCGGAGGGATTGAGTCGCTCATGGCGTGTCACATTAATGGCTCACTTGTTCCTCTTCTTAAACAAGCTGGTGCACTCTGGCTTTAACTTCGTCAAAATTAAAATGTTCTAATTTCTTAGCATGGTTTAATTTAGAGAGCCTAACTAATTCTTAGGTTAGAGCAAAATTACTCGAAATCGTCGACATAGGAGATACATACTCCCTTCGTTTTCACAGGAAGTTAACGTTAACGTTTCTATGTATTGGGATGTTTTATAGAGTATTATTATGTTACTAGTATATATGGATCTCTTAATTAATGAAGTCATTACTGATTTCATATAATCATATGTTATGAATGTAGTATTTCAAAAGTTCATCATCAATGAAAGAAAGTAACTTTGATGTTGTTATTGCAACTTATTTCATTGATTTTTGGTGTTTTACTACGTTTCAATCAATCACTACGTATTACCACTTTACCAGGGACGAAGTTAGTAATTTTAATTTTGAGATATGAACTTTAGCAAAACTGTGCCGAAATTTTAAACTTGTCAATTTACCTTAGTTTTACGAATTATTGTTGTTAATTATAGGTTCATGTAAATTGAAATCTAAGGTATGGAATTGCCTTAGAAACACGGCCGAGGTAAGAAAAAGGACGGAAATGGTTCGAAAATGGTTCCGAAATAAAGAATGCTTTGTCGTAGAAGGAATATTTGATGAGAACATAAGAGAGAGAAAAGTGAGAGAAAGGTGATGTTAGGGCTTAGGCATGCCATATACAAGGCTTGGCGAATCGCAGGCCAACAAAGTCTCTGAAAATGTTCTGAGCGTTTTATGTTGCTGTTGTTTGATCCATAAACAAAACCAAACTAAAGCACTCTGTCTTTAATGATCCTCAGAATTGTACAATGTGTACATAATAACATACGTAAGCTAGAAAATGACATAATTTTTTTTTACCGTAAACAAATTTAAAAGGTAGTCCAATTTGTTAAATTTTTACCAAGCTAATTAAGGCATTAGGACATCATGTGATCTGAATTTTACAGCTTTAGTATGTGATGTCTGATGTGGGTTTGTAATTCTGATTTGCTTGGGTGATTTTGTGTTGACCTCCTTGATTTTATGGATATCTCTTTTGACTGCTCATTTTGTTCTCATGATTCTTGAATCATACACTTATGATAACTTGCTTCATTAGTTGAATCTTGCGTCATACGACTTCCTTTGATTTTGAAGAAGAGAAGTGTCATGAATTATTCGAATAAGAAGAAGAAAAAAAAGATATGATCCTCATCTCAATTGATTGTTGACATTTGTTTTTGTATTTAGGCCAAGGATGATAGTAGTATATAGATACCGAAACAAAAGGAAAAACGTGATACATCCACCAAGACAAATAGACAATTAGAATAACAAACTTGTAAGATACTCATGAGCACTTGATTGAGTTGACACGAGACTCAACCAATTTAATTAGAGAATCACGACTACAAGTTTGATACCACTTATAAGAGACAACTTTCCCTACTAACGTAACTTTTACTATCTTACTACGATCTTATCGCAATATCGTCTTATCCAACTCGAATTCAAACGAGACCAATTGACCAAACATATTTGATAATAATTCAAAAAAATTGACGATCATGTCCCTAAATAAAAAGGGGAAAAGAAAGAGGCAGACACAATTTGGGTTGCGACAACATGGGCTTAAATCTTATGGCACAAGATACTATCAGCCCGTTTTCAAAGGCCCAGGCCCAACTAAAGAACAACAACACCAACATGAAATTCAATTCAGAAAAATAAATCGATTCAAAGTCTGAGTTTTTCGATGAACAACAACAAGGGGTTTTAGAGAAACCAAAAAAAAAAAACCCCAGAAAAAAATGGCAATGATGCAGTGGTACGGTTCAATAGCAAGGAGAATGATGTCAACCCAAGTGAAATTACCAATTTCGCCCTCATTCTCAACACTATCATCTTCATCTTCTTCATCAGAGGCAATAGTGTGTGGAAGAGGGGACAAGAGGACAAAAAGAGGGAAGAGATTCAAAGGGTCTTTTGGTAATTCAAGGCCTAAGAAGAAGGAGATGATTCAGAGGATTAAAGACAAGGTTGAGGTTCCCAGGTCCACTCCTTGGCCTCTTCCCTTCAAACTTATTTAAAAAGTTTTATTTTTTGTTGTTGTTTTCAGTTAATTTTTATTTGTAGTTCAGCTGGTTTTATTTTATGGGTTTGGAAACTTTATTGTTATCATAATATGTTACATGATGTAACTTTTTGTTATAAAATTTGAATTTTGGATATTGGGTTGATGATAAAGTTGTGATCTTGGTTTATGATTGGATCAATTGGGTTGATGCAGTAAGTTTCATTTCTGTTGAATTTATGATATTGAGATTGTTAATGTATGTTTGGGTTTTTGTACATTGTGGGTGTTGATTGCGTATTGTGTACGAGTTAAAGTTTTGATCTTGGTTGATGGTCAGTTTATTTCTATTGAGTTGTTGATGTAGCTTATACTGCAAGATTTTAGTTCACAAGTGTGTTTTATATTGGGAGTTTTGGATTGAGGTTTGGTCACTTTTCTGGGAGGAAATGGGAATGGAGTTTGATTAATTAGAAATTTGGAATGATAGGATGTGTTACAGGAGCTAGGGTTTCCGTAATTTGCGATGAGAGTTGATATAATTTGGTCTTGAAGCTGGTGAAAGTGGAAGTATGAAACTAGTTAGCTCTGAACAATGCAACTGAAGTTGTGAAAGTGGGAGAGTCCAACCAAAGATAGTCGGTTAGAAACCAGCAAAAATTTGGGGTTGTGGTTTGAGTTTCTTATATATCGGGGATAAGAATTTGTTTCAGTTGCTAGGATTAAGATGGAAACATTTCGATAGGAATTGCAATGTTGTTCTTCTTCACTGGAGTGTTCGGTGATGATGCTACTATTCAGGTAATTACGTCACAGGGTTTTATGAGCTCAGTGTGCCTGATGCTTCTGTAAATTAGCCCTTTAGCAGTAATTGCACAAAGAAGACATTTTTAGTTTAGGACTTGAAAAATGATATTCATTACTCACAAAAGGAGAAAATATGTTGGATTCCATAGTATGAACTATGAAGTGTAGAGTGTAGACACATATTGAAATTCAATGGTTTCCAATTTCCAACTATCCATTGTATAATTGTTTGAACTTTGAACAGAAGAAGGTTGATATCTTGAGTGCAGAAGTGCATCACTCGTAAGACATGTAACCAATCAAGCTTCTCTAACTTAGTTGCACCTTGATCAAGATGCATCTTGCGACATTGTGAACTAGAATGACTTGTGATTACTTCCACCTATCCTCCACCAACTGTTTAGACCTTTACTAGCAGTTGTCTTGTGATCCTGTGTAGGACTGTACAGCCTGAACGTTATGGGGTACAGGAGAGACTCACAGTTGAAACTCTGATAGAAACCTGTACTATATGTCTTTGTCTGCTTGTATGGATCTGAGTAAAACTCTCCAGTTGATTTCATTGCTTTGGTAGATTTTCAATTACACTTCAAGCTTCACTTCATCCTGCCTATCTAAGAGAGCATCACTTTTGGCAACTACCTGATGTAGTTTACTTGGTAGAACTAGAGCAGACTCTGCTAGTTTGCCTATCCCGATAATGAAATATATGAAGCCAAAGGCCATGGTGATGATTCCTATTAGGAATGCCAATCGGTTGTATATGACAACCTCCTGAGCTCTGGCTGCGGCTGCTAGCATGTATCCATAGTATATTGTCCATGCCAGCATGAACATTGACACTGTGATGGTTATAGTGTGCACCAAGATCTCACATTTTGTTGTCTGTTCCTTTCCTGTACATATGTTACACAGGGTTAGGAATTTCGATGAGTCATAGTATGCATGAGAAAAGTGGAGACAGATTTCATTTGGTATTGCAGTGTGCTTAAGATTGGTGCAGATAATGATTTAAGGTACACTGTAGACGTACCTTCATTTCGCGTTCCCATGTCATCATGCTGCAACCAAGCTAAGATATCCAAAGCTAAGTCTGCTACCATGGTTAGCCCAATGGTGATATAGACTAAACCAAAAATCACCGTGACAACCCCGAATACAAGGGCTATGTAGCCGTCTTCAGAACTGTTCGCCTTTGTATATTTCACTGTTGCTGTTAATTTATATCCATAGCAGGTTATCAATATGAGCATGAGCATTGGAACGATGAACATGACAGTCTGTGTTGTATGCTTCCAAGCTCGTCCTCCCGAGTCAGCCACTTTATCATCCATCTACCCGGATTCTTTGCCGAAACGAGTGCCACAGGTACGAGAGAATGCCAGAAATATCTGATATCTCACAATTTGAAGTGGGTTTTCATGGCTGTAAACTTGGTGTTAAAGGGGAAATAATACCATAAGAGTGATTATAGCTTTTTAATAGGAGTGAAGTTGACTTGTTCTTTCTTGAATAATTTGACTCTGTTGCTTTTTTAACTCCTATTTTTAGGAATTGGTGGTTAAGAGCAACAAATTTACAGAGAAAAGAGGGAAATTAGAGTCTATATAAACTTCATGAGCATAAGTAATGCAGTTGACTTGTTCCTTTAAAACCCAATTGAACTCAAACGTTTGTCGATTTGTTTAAGGTTACTTGAGTGAGTGAGAAGACTTTCCCAGTGTTTTCTTCCCTGCCCATTTTTGGAAAAAAAATCCACCACGAAAGAAATTAAGTTGGTGGATTAGTGGAAACACACACTAACTTAATCTTTCTAAGTTTTGAATTTCGTTGTTCCCTTGTTAAGTTACTGGTCTCGAAAGAATCAATCGATATGGAGTCGTAGCTCATTATTTTGAAAATAATACGGTTTACAACATTTGGACTATCTCGATTTTTCTGCAATCCTTTGTCTTAGCTAAACCAGTAACCAACGTCTAAAGTTTCGAATCGAAAGACCAAATTATTATGTCTAATTTTTAGATTAATTAAAATTTGAGAATAATCCAAGTTAAGATGCTAGAATTGATTAATAGATCGTGTAAGTGCGCGTCAAATCACCATCATTTTCTTCCCATTTGTCCACAACATTTTGGCCTAAAAATTGGCAGGAATTTGGACAAATTAGACGTGCAATGCCCAGACGGCCAGACTTTGACTCAATCGTCGTATTTTCCACTGGTGGGACACTCTAAGCACTTCTCAGGAAAAGAAGCGTCTTGTGTTCGTCTATCTAACCACTTCAATCGACTTCCCGGACGGCCACACCACGGCGCTTACAACAGTGCGCCGTGAAATACTTTTAAACCAACACAATCTCACCCCCAAACAGAAACTAGGACCTCAGGTGGTCAGTGAAACCCGAGACCAACAGGTGATTCCAGCATAACAAGATTAACTTAAGGCCGATATTCACCTAGCACGGATAGCTTATGAACAGGCATCTGAATATGGAAAATTAACATCTTCTCAAGTTACCAGTAAATACAGAATGAGTTACATCGTTCAAGCCAAACCAAGCTGGGCTTTGTAGAATCAACAAATACGAGAAGTGATAAACCTGGTCGGAATTGTGGAAGTAATTTATTACTTCATTTCAGGTGATCAAGAATCCATATGCATACAAGTACTTCCCAGAGAGTTGACATACTTTGTAAAATGAGCCTAAGTGAATTACAAAAAGAAAAAACTTCACAGCTCAAACTGTTTGAAATGCCATTAAACATAACTCAATGACTCTTCATCATCATCTTCCCATCATGGACAGGTTTCGTCTGCATCAATCATACAAACAATAAGACACCCACTTACGAGGCAGTAGAATGATCCCCAGCTGTCTACAAGTTCCCTACATACCAATTCAGATCTTCTAACATGCCCATGCAAACCCAGGGTTACGACAAGTAAAGGGTGCAACTATAGTGTAAAACAATGTAAGTTATGATCCACACCTTTTTATTCACTGCAGCATGGGATGCAGCTACTTCAACTCAGCCTCTTCTTGCCCATAGTCATAAATTATCTCAATCTGCAATATCAACACGTTCAACAAGAAGTATTACATCAGCATGTCCAAGATACATTCATGAGAACAATAGGGCTTAATGAAAGAACAGGAGCACTTAAATGACTCCAGGACAATACTTCGAGACTATATATGTCTATAGCCAAGGTTAATCATAGATATCTTGACTGAAGAGAAATACATCATCTAGATGAAAATTCAGAGACACTCCCTAAGGTTGCCTGTTCTCTCCTAATCTACTCCAATGAAAATGCTATTACGAAGTCTTATTCTACTGAACAAGTGAACCGAAGTACACGGGACAGCAGGACCAGCTCTGCACAGGCCCACAGGGTTCATTGAGGGCCTGGAGACACATTCCCATACAGAGTTATTTTTTCCCAAACAAAGACATACACAAAAGAGAAGCTCCAGTTCAAACAACTGAGAGAACCAGTGCGACGTTTACCATTCAAAAGATTAAAGTATATGTCATAGTTGCCAAAAACCACAGAAGGCGAAGAAGAAGGGGGGGGGGCACAATAATGATGAAGAAGTAAGAGTAAGCCAGTTTTTAACACCAAAACAACAAGAAAGAAAGACGTACCCCTTTAGGTGGCTCTGGATTCCTGCAGAACTTTGAACCGCCAGGAGCCCATGGAACTGCAGAGTGGAGGGGAAATGTAAATGAGATAAAATTATAGATCAACAAATTATGCCTTCAAGAGAGAGAAAAAAAATTATTATAAAACAGTTGGATGATGCAGGTTGACATACTTTTAACTCCCATCACAAAATGATTCAGCATTATATCCATAATATACACCATGCAACCTAACTGGACAAAGAATCCTCAATTCTAATCTACCGTTGTTTCTCTTTAAGAAGACTAGCCATAATCATCTCTTAGGACAGCTATTTCATCGAAACTCGAAAGCCCCCAGATAGCATTTTCATTGCTACCTCGATGACAACTGTGAAAATATTCAGGCAGGTGACGGTAGCACAGGTAAGATTGGAATCAAAGTCTTTCTCTTATCCTCTTCTTTACCGATTCTTATTCAGAAAAAACACAACATATAATCTTATCAGGCTAGACTTCTAACGACAAAAAAAAAGGCCATCTAAGGTGACAACGTGACATGCTTTAGAGAAAAGAAAAAGATCTCTCAGGTGGAAGGTCACAAAGGAGATAACCTATACGCTACAGTGAATCATGCTGAAGAAAATTTTAGAAACCAAAACCTAAAGCAATCCCCTATTATAATATCAAATGACATTCAAACATTTACCAATGTAAGGATCAGGGTGCCTCCACTTGTTGTATTCAGATTCACCATGAGCAATCATTCTGTCAATTGTGTCAAGGTCTTCCTACAATATCATCAAAAACAGTTCTCAGTAAGAGTTGCAAGACTCACAACAACAATAGCAATGAGAGACACAACTATCTACAGGCACACAAAGGACACCGCAAAACCAATTTCAACATGATCATTATCTACCAAAACAAGTTCCAAAGACTTGTCATGATTCAATTTACATGGCTTGATAGTACGTGTAGTCACAAATGCACCATCTGAAAGTCAAAGAAAAAGCCATTGCTAGGCTAAATTCTATTCATCCATCAAATTCAGGAAGCACATTACAAAGATATCATCGGGATCATAAGCAGAAAATCTCAGCTTACACAATACGCTAGAATTCAGCTAGAGAATCATTTCGTTGGTCTATCTATCCAATTCGAGAAAACAAACGTTCCAAAGACTCAACCTTGATATCTAAATTCAATTGCCACGCGACATCTTACGAATAGATTGCCATAACGCCCAAAATCATCCCCAATACAACCATAAAAAATCAGTGGGTACATTCACATCATTTAATTCAACACAATAAGGTGAAAAGGTTGCATTTTGAAGCATCAAATCAAAAACCGCAAACAACCCATCATAATTTTCCCCATTTACAACATCAGCATTGATCACTTGATCCACAAAAAATCAAAATTGAAAAAAAAAATGAATGAATCAAAATCAAAACTTTAGAAAAAAAGGAGATAACATACCACATTTTTCTGGGCATCAAACTTCTTACGGAGCTCATCGGCCTGTCCAAAAAAAAAATCAAAAACAAAAAAAACTTATTAGATCGAAAGAATAAAAAAAAAACCTAGAAATGAGATTGAAATTGAAAATTAAAATGGGGGAAAAATTAGGGTTTACATCTTGGTAAAAGAGATGGCGATGAACAGCCCAGTTGAGAGTGTCGCGAAGAGAACGACGGTAAAGAAGACGGACTTTCTGCTTCTGAGCTGCTCTTCTCGCCAAATACGTCGCCGTTGATAAACTCATTCTCTTTCCTTCTTCTTCACTCTTTCTCTCTCCTCAATTTCCCCTCTTTTCTCTTGTCTTTACACTCTCTTCTCTCTACAACTCCCAGATTTTGGTGCAAAAACTAAGTAGGAACGTCGTCGTTTTGAGGCTCACTAATTCTGTGTTTTTATCGATTTTTTACGTTTTGTTTGGTTATGTTCTCATACGTCAAGTGAATTAGTGAAGTGTTAATGGACCGGTGAAATGAAAAGAGTAAACATGTTGTCACTGACTTATTCATAATGTCTTGTAACGTTTTAACTAAAGGGTAAAGTCGTAAAGATGCACATGAATTTCATTAACAACTGCGATCTTTCAGTTTTGTTCGAGAATTTTAGAAGTTTTCTTAACTTTTAGGGTGTTGGGGTAATGATATTGTTCTTGTTGCTCGAAAATTTGGGAAATGGATAGGGGACAATGGACAACACAGAGTTGTTCACAACTGAACGTTTCATTTCATCGAATCTAGGTAAGAAACAACATCACTGCATCACAGGCTCACAGCACAAAAACGAGTGTACAGATATCTGTCCTACTCTCTTAGCATGTAACTCTGAGAACTAAGAAACCTTCCCATTTTACTTTACAAATCAGAGATCGGTTCGGGGTTGCGAGTACAATGTGGCAAAGAGTAGGTAAATCTTGATCAAAATGAACCCGTTCCTGTGGTTAAAACTATATATAGATTTCTACAGGCTAACATAATCATACAAGAGATGTCCTGGTGTTTATCCACCCATAGGATCTCCTCCTCATGGTTGGAGGTGAGAAGCTAAGCCCAAACATTCCTTTGATTGTACGTCCTTGGTCCCGGAACTTGACCAGCTTAGCAACGATGCCTGCACTCTCCATGATATGGTCCATGTCTTCTGTGTTTGTCCACAGCCGAGAGACCAGCTGAAGTCGCCTGCGCTTGGAGTCTACTTTGATACCCCACTTTTGGTAGAGTCTCTTCCTATCCCCGTCTGAGAACCTTTTGTTCACCAGCTTGCTCAGTGTTTCCCTTTCTTTTCGGATTGCTTTTTCGCTGTTTCACCACCAGTGGAAATTTAATTAGAAAGGGGGTTTTTGGTTCGACTTCATGCAGGACTCTTGAAAAGGATTCAAGGCTAAGGTGAGCAATGAGCATGCACCACTAAGACTGATGCAGAACCATGAAAAATCTATCGCAAACACCTCAAAAGAAAGAAAGAACTGAGAAAAGGGAGAACCTGGAAGCCAATGTTTGAGCGCGCGCACCATCTACTGAACCGCTACCCTGGGAAAACGTATCCTTAAGGAAAGTAAGCCTCCTTAGCTCTACCTCCAAGTAAATGGAATCGTTCGAGTCACCAGTAAATAGAAGGAAGAAATAGGTTCTGTGAACCAAAGGAACATTGCAAGTTTGCCATAGCTCAATTATAGCTTTCTGAAGCCTTTCAAATTTCAGACTCCAATCAAAGGCGGAATCAACCATAGGATCTAATCCCACATCTCTCAGGGTCTTGCTCAACTCATCATGCACCTAAGAAAACATTAGACAAAGGTAAGTATCGGATAGTGAAGCTAGTAATGTATCAAATTCTAATGCTGTAACTTCACGATTTGGATCCTCTACTGACCTGACCATCTCCGAGTTGCTTTTCATACTGAAGCTTAGCATTGTTCAGACCAGCAACAAAAGTATGAACACTAGGAATGTCCATATCTGTGATATTCTTGCCGCTCTGTGATCGTGAATCATCTACAAAATCTGTTCCAGTAGATGACTGAGAACCATTCCGCGACAACGTGGCAGCATCAACACCATAATCCAGTGATGAAAACTTTCTCAATCCTTCAGGCCTGCCTGTGAAGTCTGTCTCAACTTCACCAGGAGGAGTTCTCCCTGTATCCACTTCCTTTCCAGAAAAGCCATTTGTGTGCTCTGGCCTGTAACTTCTAGTGAATCTGTGGCTCCTGGAACTTGATGCATCACCAGCATCATCCCATGAGGACGGATTGTCGGGGTTACTGACAAGCGAATCAATGGACCTCTGGACATCCTGGATTCTTTGCCCCAATGTACCAGAAGAGAAACCATTCTGATAAGCGTTCCTTCCTCCGCTTCCATTTCCAAACACAGTTGGTGATGGAGGTAATGGGAACCTCCGGTCAACGTTAGATCCTTCCATCTCAATACATCGAACGTCTTTACACTGATCATCAGGATGTCCTACAACAGAGACAAATTCCTCATGGTGCTCTGGCCCCCGTAATGATGGATCCTCAGAGGAACTTTCCCCATCTCCGTCTTGGACACCATTCACACTTGACTCTGACATTGAATCTTCATCTTCCCATTTCTCTTGTGCTTTCCAGAGGGGACGATGTTTGATTCGATCCTGATTAAAGCAAGAAGACAAATCAGCAGTTGAAGCAACATCACAATTTCTTTTTGTTTCGGATACTATGTCAGCATTGCTCAACTTTTAGTGAATAAATTTGATCATCACCAAGCTTAAGGTGATTGCTAAATGCTGACATAGTGGAAATTTCCTATCTTAATACCTTTTTCTTAGGTGGTTTATCACTCCCAATAATTTGCAGCAAATCCTCAACCCGTGATTGAGCAAGATCCCGTTGTTTGTTCAGCTGTTTGATTTCCTTCTCCATCTGTACATAAGACATACAATCTCAGCAATTTAGTAATGTAAACTCACGAAGGCAGTGGTATATGGGATTGAAAACCTGTCAAGATGATTGCATAAATTGCAGCTATCTAATCATTTCCAGATGCCTGTGACAAATTCATGGCTAGACTATAACCAGAAGCGAGGAGCTCCATGCCGGCTCGTACTATCACCATGACTAGAAACATTCACATAAAGTTTATAGAGCAAAGCAATACCTTCTCAATTTGCAGATCTTTCTTTCTAATTATCACAGAACAGTTGCAAGATGATGATGTGGGGGCTGGACTTCTTAGTTCGCTCTCCAATCTAGCCAATTCTTTTTGCAAGTGTTTAACCAAGGCTTTGTCAGACATGACAACATTCACCTGTGCATTTGTGGTCACCTCTTTAGCACAACTGGCGAATAGCAGAGTGTTCCTTGACTGCTCTACATGGGTACGTGCAGGACTCAACGTGCATATGATGATCGTTCTAGCATTGCCTCCTAAGCAGGGTTGCAGGATGCGAGTTAGCTTAGAGTCCCTATAATTGATGTGTCCTTGTCTACCTTTGCTGTAACAAGCCAAGACAACATATACATGAGCACTATTGTTTCATCTAGACATAATTTTCACCAAAAGGCATTTCTCGCCTATATGCGGTAAGAACATTTAATCATCTAGACTAGCTGCAAAGCAGCAGCCATGTGAACTACTTCAGTGCAATACTGAAAGCAATATTTCTCACATGAAGTAGATCTCAAAAGCCTTGCTGGAATTCAAGTCAAGCAAATGACAACAGACAGATTCAGAAGCAGACGACAAGTTTCAGGAAGAACCTTAGTTTACGGATAACATTTCCTAGTGTCAGCAAACTTCGATTTATGTGGCAACCTTCCTTCAACCGTGTCCCAGCTGAATTAGCCTGAGATGCACGCTCACTTCCAGCTAGATCAATAAAGAACTGTCGACCAAAATGAAAGTTGAGATTACATCAACCAGGAGAAATTTATACAGATCACCAAAACAGACTGCTGATCCACATTGGCCTAATAGAGTTATGTTTAAAATGAAATCGGAGCCCTTACCACACTAGCTGAAAGGGTGCTTGAGTTGCCCTTGCCTATGAACTCACGGGCGGAACTTTCAATTGTCTGAGGATCATCACAAAGCCATCAAGATGTAAGCTCCCAATTTGAAAACAAAAAAATAAAAGGAATATTCAAGGGACATATAAAAGGTTCCCTGAAGAAAAGTGAGGGCCTATAGGCATACCAATTTAAGGATTTGATGAGATCTTGAACTTTGTTCATTCAAGGACGTCTCCCCTATCTTCCTTTGAGCTGCAATGTTGAGATAGAAACGAAAATTAAAGAACATACACACAAAAAGTTTATGATATTCTCAATGAAAACATTTTATCTTTTACCTTCACAAATAGACAGAAGCTTCCTTAAATGGTTACGGTCATCTAGTTTCTCCTCGGTCAACTTTTCCACAATAGTTCCCCTCTGGTGCAGTAAAGCACATTAGCAACTTTGCAAATCCATTTAGCACCTTCTAAACAATTCACTTTTATCTTCATTTTTTCGTTTTATTGAGTAAGATTTACCTCAGGATCATCCATTAGCCTGAGAGGCGTGTTGTCATTGCTGAGAAGGTCCCTTACGTTTTCATTGTAGATCTCCATGGCAGAGAATTTTAGAGCAAACGCTCTCTCTTCATGCTACAAATCAAACGAGCTTATTCAGGGACTGCAGCTTTCAAATACATATAGATCCAAGACATGAAGCCTTCAAAAGTTTCATTACCCTTTGTATATAGTCATATATATCTCCCACGGTGAAATCAGTTATTGCACTCATTGTGTATGTTTTTCCACTGCTTGTCTGTCCATAAGCAAAAATGCTTGCTGCGAAAAAAGTTTTTTCAGTGAGAAAATATTCTCTGAAGGAGGAGAAAAAAAAGAGTAAATCACTGGTAGAAGCAAAAGTCATGGATATTTTATACTTACAGTTAATCCCAGTTACAACAGAAAGAGCAATTTCTTTAGTTCCCTCTTCATACACCTGCTTCGAGGAGCAGTCGCCTGAGAAAACTCTATCTACATCACAGAAATTAGAGGGGAAAGGATGTAAGAGTTTGCATTCTCAATTTCTCATCAAAGGCTATGGCAGATATATATTACTTGTGAACTAAACAGAAGCCATTCAAGACCAAATATATAGTTCTTAATCCGACTCCAGCTTAAAAGGAGGTTCCTTTCGATAACATATTGTTCTCTGATTCAAACACTAAACGCCTCCTCATGGCGCAGCATAAACGCACCTAATTACATGATATTCAACATTATAAAGAGAAGAATTCATCGTCCGCGAAGAGATGGATCCTCCACCAAGCCAATAGATTCAAGAAATCATCACAGGCAAGATGTACAACCAATCAAAATCCACCAATTTGAAAATGTCACACAATAAGACTTCCGAACCACCCAGATTGTACACAGAAGAAAAGCTCGCAGAAACGAAAAGCATTTATAGTAGAATTCATTTACCATATGAGTAGGCAGTCGGGAGACCAGACCGTTCCTGAAGACTATTCCTGTACAAGATGGTGCTATTATTAATACATTCCCAATCCGCAACTTCACTCTTCGAAATCTCCTTCTCATTCAAAGGCCTCAGCCTCACCAAAACCAATATCTTCTCTGCTCGTCCAGCCATTGGCTCTAGCTTCTTCAACTCGTCGGGAGCAATAGCCCCCATTCACGAGCTAAAGCTGTATATATTCCCCACAGAACAAACACACATTGCAAAATTTATCAATTAAACAACCTCACAAAACCCCAAAAATGAGAAATTACAACAAATTACTCACTGTGATCACCCTAGTATCCAAATCAAAGCAGCCAATTAACGACTCAGCAAAAACACGTTACCCAAAAACTCGATAAAAATAGAAAATCTCCACCCCTCAACAACCCACAAAATAAATCTCTCTTAAGCTAACCAACTAATTAATCTTTGTTGCTTAATCTTCGCTCTCAAGCTTCCCTATAAGAAACCTACAAATAATGATTATTCCCCCCCAAAAAAAATGTGACACCAATTATAAAGCTTTTCACTTTCCTCTACCAGCTTATGCTTAAATATCAAGCAAATAAGTGTAAAGCAACCATCTTTTCCTTTTCTTCTAAAACTTCCATCTTTTTTTTCTCTCTTTTCAAAATTCCTATGATATTTCATCTTTGGTGAGTTAACTCGTGAGTGAACTCGTGGCAAACTCGTGAACTCAGTTATGTTTTCCTTAACGTCATCAATAACATGTACGACAACTTCATTTTCACCTCATTAATTCCTTCGGATTCTACCTTGAATTCTCCATCACGCAACTACTACCCCCTAAAAATAGACAAATTACACTATCTCAATCAATCCAATATGCCCCCCACCCCTCAAAGTAATAAGATGCGTTGATGCAGACGAGTTTCGAACATTGGTGTATTTGTTTTTATTTTTCGTTATCGTTACCAACTGACATTCGCATTTTATCGGAATTCCTCATACATGCATTTCCGGATTCCACATTGTTATATTACCAGCAGAAAAGTCAATAAAACAGGGCCAAAATAATCAAGAATTCACACACAAAATAATAAAAAATACTGAATTCATCTAGAATCAAATAAAGATCGGAAAAATCAATAATCTAACAATTTAGTAACATTAACAACATTAAAATTAACGTTAATAATGTTCAGAAAAAATGAAAAGTTTAATCAGTAAATAGTAATTACCTCCTCAGAAACTCCGAAACTTAACCTTGACTTCTCCGAAAAAGAGATGAAAAATAATCAGCAACAAAAATCAGATCATTCGAAATAAATAATTAAGTTTCCATAAATAATATCTTCATTTTAATTTTTGTTTCTAAAAATAAAATGTGAATGTCTGAAAATCAACACTCACGAAACATTTTTGTTCTACTTTCTCTCTCCTCTCACTTCCCAACTTCGCCAAGCACAAAACCCCGTAAGTTTGAATTTTTCCGGAATTTTTTTTAATTTATCAGGAAAAAAAATTGAATTTTGTACCTTTGCCTTTTTAAAAAGAAATATTTAATATAATATTACTTTTTGGGACGCGTAGTAGGGGTATTTTCGGAAACATGCACCGAAAACCAACCACCGTATAGAAGCATGTCTCCCTGAAGTTCGCTTTCCTCGTAGTTGACGTGGCACGTTCAGTGTGAAATGACGATTTTGCCCCTAGTGTTTTTAGGTTTCATGTACTCAGAGAGTGTCACGTGGCGGATAAAGGTGGGAGGTTTATAGGGTGTGGTGAGGGAGCAGGTGGGTTTGGTGGGGGTTTTCTTGAGATGGGATATGAACCGTTGATCTCGAGGAGAGTATGAGGTGGGATGCGGTTTGTTGTGGAGCGGTGTGTAGAGGATAACTGTGGGAATATTATAATAGAAAATAGTTGAAGTGTGAGAGTGAAGAGACTTTTGTGTTGGAGAATGTAAATGGTGTTTCAATTAATGTTGACTTTACCGTTACACACATTTTTGTCCAAGGTTTCAAGACTCTCAACCGTTCTATCATCCTCTTGTTTATTTTTTTACTCTTTTTCTTGTCTTTTCCTTTCTTGTGCTTGCAATTCGTACATTTTGTCAAAATTTTGGTTTGATCATATGATGTTAGATAATGTTATTTACAATGTCTTTTTTCATATCATTGTTAAGAACTTAAGATGATAATTTATTGTCTACGGCGCAATAGTAAAGATTGGTTGATTTTGTAAACTTGGAACAAATAATAAGAAATGAGTCTCAATTATATATTGTCTTCTTGAAAGATAGAATAATACTATAGTTAACTTACTCAAATCATTTAGACAATGTAACTTCAAACCCATTAATAATCAGGAAGTTTTAGAAAATAAAATGGAAGTAGGAGAGTTGAGGTACCGTCGTACTTTTTATACTATTTATACATATGGAAATAGATTTGGTTGAGTCTAATCTGGTCCAAACTTATAATGTTACATTGTGACGAATGAGCCAATTGAGCTACCCGCCTACCGGTATGTGTCATCATAAAATTGTTCAACAATCATACCTACCGCCTTTGCATGCTTTATATAGCTTCTAATGTTAATTGGTAGAAGCAATGATGAACTTTCCAAAAGGCACCGCGAAGTAATAGTGAAGTGAACTAATGACTACAAAAGAGGTGTTGCTCATAATGCTTAATATGCTCTTGTGTTCCACATTATAATGATTTCAGTCATAGATAAAGTATGCAAATTTTACTTTTAACCGAAGTGAAAAAGCTTACAAAGTCATGAAAGCCTCATGTGTAAGTCGTAGGCTTGAAGATAGGTCTAATTCAAGAGCCTAAATCAACGAGATAAAAAGTGACAGTTTCACCATGGGGTAATTTTTTTTATTATTATTATTATTATTTTTTTATTATTATTATGGCGAGGAACCATGGGGTAATTATTTCAAAGGGAAAAGTAAAGTATTCAAATGGTCAACTTGAGCTAGTCGGAGAATAGTATTGTGCTTGAGAAACAACCCAATGGGTCAAAACAATGTACGTAATCCGCTAGACTGCAAGCCATCTAACTTGGGCCTCCAACCTGTATATAAATGATTTCAGCCCATCTTTCTTAAACCAAAAAACCTGCGTTGCTTTGCCACGAGAGTTTTGGAAGAGGAGATTTTGCATGACACGTATCATTGGTATGCGATCACTTTGCCTCGAAACATTAGGTTGAGATTGACCTAAAAAAAAAATTTGATTGATTTTTTAAAAACTTATTGTATTCAAAAAGGGGTTAAGGGATCACAAATCATTTTGAGAATCAAGTTGTTGTTAGTATTATTGTTGTTGTTGTTGTATTGTTTCAGAAGGGGTTCTTTTCAAATGTACTGGTATGAATTTTAGATTTTTACTTACTCTGAAAGGATTACTTGATAGTCAATACGAGTATACAATAGGCCACAAATTGAAGTTCATAACAATCCAAATTCAAACTTAGTTAGCAAGTTTAAGACTTTTATTTGAAGTCACTCTCAGCTCAATCATAAATCTATGTATATTTTTGCACAATTTGCGTAGCTCATAAATTATCCGAGTAATACATTCTTCTTTTTTAATAATCGATAATTAGCAAGTTTTATCATTAATTATAAGTGAATAAGGATATATTGAGTTTTAGGTGTATCTAGTTTCAGATGTGTCTCTAATACCAAATTATGAAATGAGAAAAAATATCAGAGGAAGGCCCCGCAAAGTCAAGTGTATGATTTTGTTTAAGAAATGAGAAAAAATCAGAGAAGGATCGAGTTTGCTTCCACAAAGTAGACAAATATAGTAAGTGAAGGGGGTTTGTGGTGGAGAAGGAGGTTAGTGGGCCCGACTAGGCCTGTAATTAGCGGCTGAAATTGCTCAATGCAGCTTTCAGATATGGCCCAACAACACCAATCCATTTCCCTTAAACTTGTTTGTGGCCACTATTTTTTTTAGGTGTCCATGTGACGCATACATCATTTAGATTTTAGACCCTTCTCAACTCTTACATGTCATCATGTTCGAACCATCTTTGCAAATTAGTTTGTTCACTTGATATTGTTATTGACTTATTGGAATGTGATATCTTTGCAAAATCTAAGATTTATATGCATAAAACTTTGGCATTTCGTCTATGTAAAACTTATACTCTCTCAATTTCATTCATTTCTTTACGCTGGACTTGGGTTCCTCTCACAAAACCCGGTCCAACGTAAAGAAATGAATGAAATGGAGGGAGTAGTTCTAAACCTTACGATTGTTCTACTCTATGAGCATTGTTAGTTGATGTTGGAGAACTGTAATTCAATCGTTTTTAGTTCAAACTCGTACATTATTGTATTATGCTCTGGTTTTTGTTTTGAAAAATGTCAAATTATGGAGTCCACAAGATTTGATTCTACAAATCAATATAGACACACTAACCCCTCTATCTAATGATACAATCTCATTATCTTAATATCCTCATAGACAAATATAGAGTAAAAAGCAAAAACCAAAACTTTCTAGAAAGGATAACATAAATAAAGCACAAAATCTACAAAGGATAATGGTAGTAGTCTAGTAAGCTTAGATCTTCATGCAATTGTTTAAGAACTAAAGGGAGCGAGACCCGACAAATTAACAAAAATGGACCTGACCCCTCTTCAAAACCAAAAAAATCGAATTCATAAATATACGTAAAATCCGTCATCAATACAGCTCAATAACTCATTACTACAAATCCAGTTAGTGACACGGAACTCAACCTAACTCTAACTCGTATGTATCAAACACGAACCCGATTTGACCAACCCTTTGACAAGCCTAAACATGTCTTGATTTGGCAAAGAACGTCACATATAAATCCATGAAGAGAGGGGGCGTGGAAATTGAAGGGGGAAAAGAGGTCACTATTCCTAAACCTTCCTGATTGAAAAGAAGCCAAAGGAATACACAAGAAGCAGACAAAGACAGGAAAACAAAACACACAAACTTATGAGAAAATAAGGAAAGCAAATCAACATAAACTATTGTATTGTATTGGATGATTCACCAACTTTAGCTCTTTTTATTTCTACTTCCATTTTTCTAAACTTTAGCACTTCATCATCCAAACTTATTTGCCCATCTTTTTTTTAATCCCATTATTTTCTCAATAATTTTGCAACATTTGTGAAAAAGAAAGGGGGGAAAATCCCAACTTTAATGCTTTGGGAATTTGTGTTTTATATCCATGGATTTGTTGTTGTGCAAAACGACGTAGTTGTTGTGAAAAAGAAAGGAAGCGTAAAGAAGGGAGAAAATGAGGACTGTTTGTGATGTGTGTGAGAGTGCTGCTGCCATTTTCTTCTGTGCTGCTGATGAGGCTGCTCTTTGCCGTGCTTGTGATGAAAAGGTACCATCTTTTTCTATTTTTGGATTGTTTTTCGATATATTGGTAGTTTTAATTGGTGTTGTTTTATGCAAGATTTGATCTTGATGAGGGTTGGTAGTGAGATTAATTGTTACCAATTGAGGGTCATGCTAGAATACTCGGGTTCGAAACTCGTCTGCATCAATATGTTATAGATTGTAGGGTTGAATAGACCTCTTGTTGACCCAAAGAAGCAAATCAATGATATGTTGTAGTCGATGGGTCAGCCGTCATCCTAATTGCTGCTAATTTTTGTGGTTCTAGTGTTCAAAGATCAGATTTTGATGACATTTCCGAAGTGGGTTTTTTGTTATGGAGGGTTAGTTTTGGTAGAATTGCATAGATTGATGGTTAGAAGGAATGATGCAATGTTTTGATGAATTTAGGTTGGGCCAAATTAGTGTCTGCATTGTAGCTGAAACAATGAGGGGCAGGTTTGTTGTGAATGTGACATGTTGTTGTATTTGAGTAAGCTTGGATTTATATTGGTTAGGCAGTTATGCTTGAAGTTTGTTGAGTGCGAGTTTCTTTTTTATGGTTATCATAGCAATTTGCCAATAAATTGTCCCGTCTCTTGGGATTTCGGGAAGGGGCAGGCCGCTGGGTCGTGGTGGGGGTAAGACTGTGGCGGGGGTAGTTGTGCCTTCAATGGTTCATGCTATGTGTTGTCTATCTTCTCATGGGAAATCAGCGAGGGTATAGGTGATGACCTGTCTTCTATCGACTTTTGCTTGATTGTCCTTGGAAAACATACAATGAGCTATGCTACATACTCTGCTAAGAGTATACAACATTTAGGTGTGACTTGCCCAAGTGTTAGATTCAATAAGTTTCAAGTTTAGGGATAAGCGGGGTATCAAGTGTCAATACTCCTTGTAAGAGTTTCTGGAGTTCATACTTGAAGTAAAAATGATTTAGAGTAACATAGCTTTAGAGTTTGTACTGAACATGTGCTTATGCAGTTCTTTAAGCCCTCCAATTCTCACAAAAAAAACATTTGTACTGCTTACTAGGACATAACTATGTAATGTAAGGGTTCGGCCTGCTAATGCTGCAACTTTTTATTTTATTTTTTATTTTATTTAAATGATTACCCAATTTTGAAGGCAATGGGTTTAAGGACAATAGGATATTTGTAAGGCAGTGGTGTGACGGTGGAGGTGGATAGAGGTGAAAGGATAGATGGTTGAATCATTGCTCCTTTTTGGGGGTTGTTTGTCACTTTATCATCACCACAGCGAGAGCCGAGAGGGGGGGGGGGATAGCTATTAGCCTATTACCCTCAGTTTGAAGTAAACCATTGTCCTTCCTCCCTCTGCCTATCTCCTGCATGTAGACCAGGAGCCCTTTGTTTGACCTATAACACACCTTAGTCCATTACCCTCAGTATTAACTTGGCTAAAGAACCTAGTTTGGGGTTGTATTTTTTCCATCATGGACTTAGACGACACTTAGTGAGCCAAAACTTGTTTACATGTACTTCGATATATCAACCATGTTGATATATTGTATAAAGCCTTACCCTTACTCGTTATTCCGTCCTGCTTTCGATTTCCATCCTGTGAACCTTTTTGCATTACATACTGTTGACTTTCCAGTTTACCCAATGCCTTAATGGAGTTTCACTTGATCCAGGCTAGTTGTTTGTAGACCGCATTTTGCCGTTCAAATTTAAATATGATTCGAAGTGTTATGGTGTGTTGTGAAGTTGGAACCAACTATTGACAAAATTAGAAAATGTTTTGAAACATTGGATGATAGTAAAAAGAGCCTAACAAGCTTAGCCAGCAACAGAGGGTGCTTAGAGGATTGGACTTCTTAGCAGTGAATGATCAGACCTTTACATGAATAATAATTTTTGAGAATATTAGATTTCTATTATTTGATGATCCATTCTTTCAATTGGGTGTCACAGGTACATTTGTGTAACAAGCTTGCGAGTAGACATGTACGTGTTGGACTAGCCGCCCCTAATGCTGTACCGAAATGTGACATTTGTGAAAATGCACCAGGTGGGTGGTTTTCTGCTACAGAGCCAGGAATGGTCTTTTTCTATTGAGAGTTGATGAATCAAACTTTTATGCAGCTTTCTTTTATTGTGAGATTGATGGGAGTTCGCTTTGCCTACAATGCGATATGGTGGTACATGTTGGTGGTAAAAGAACACACAGACGGTATCTTTTGCTGAGGCAGAGAGCGGAGGTCTGTGACTTAATGCTGCAGGCTGTTGCATCTTTTAATTTTTAGAGGTCCTTGATTCAGCCACTCATAGATATTTGTCTGTAGTTTCCAGGGGATAATTCTGGGCGTGTAGAGGATGTGAATTCTCAGCAGGGCGACCGCACTGAAGTTAGGAGGGAAGCAAACCAATCATCGAGCCCTGTGATGAGGGAGAGAGAGCAAAACCACATAGTATCAGTAGTTCCAACTGTTGATGGTAATAACCACATGGACACCACGATGATTGATCTTAATGCCAGACCCCAAAGAACTGTTGGACAATCCCAAAACAACCAGGTCTGTCAAAGAAACAGTCTACAGAACTTCTGTAAATGTGCAACTTGCCTCCTTTTTATGTCTATTGACCTCAATATAGGCCTCTTAATTCGTATATCACTCTTTTACATGACACAGGGAATGGGTGTTACTCCGAGGACTAATGATGACTCGACAGGCGTTGTCCCACTTGGATTTAAAAGCGAGCCTGAAAAATGAGCAAGGTATTAGATTTGTTACCGGTACTACAATACTAGTGTTTAAAATCTCGGTTGCACATCCATGAAGGAATTAGGATCATTTATGGGTTCAACATTTCCAATTCCTTTTGGTTTGCAGTGCCCTTGTAAAAAAATCTGTATCATGTTGTTATCTGTCATCCGTAAAGTTTGCAGAGCCTTAGACCCTTAGTTCTTAGACCCTTAGTTGCTGTTAAGTTTGGGCTCAATTAACTTTTGTAATAAATTTGATCATGAATTTTCTCCTGTGATTGCAGCATACAAACTCAAGGCAGAATGTACCTGTTTGTTCACCTGATTCAGTGCCGATATCTTTCATGCTTTTGGGTTGAAGTTTATTCTTGCATCTAACTTTCAAAGCTTTTGCTGTAAAATAATATTGAATCCCAATGTCTGCCTGTCCCTGGCCCTTGAGGACTCATCCATCGCACTGGGACTGCTCTCTGTCTGATACAGGCGAGGTTTCTGCAGCCATCGTGACCCTCATAAAAGCAAATAGGCTCAGGTGAGGATGCTTTGCAGTAACGTTGTTACACCTCCAAGAATATACTGATATATTTACTCGTATCTAAGTCAATATTAGGAGTAGCAATGTAGTTCGTAGGGTGGGACGATGTAAAAACAGTTTATTCTCCGGTCAGAATGACCGGCATAAACCAGAAATCAACAATTGTACAGGAATGGGAAACTATTCCCTTGTTCAAAATCTATATGTTAACGAAGTTTTTACATGTCCAAATGGTTTCTAATTTCTTATCCTCAGCCCATGTTTCTCAGATCATCTGCTTGAAATGGGATCATCTTGCTTTTTAAGGTATCATTTCTGGGCTGGGTCATAGTATACATAACAGGCTGATAATTAATAGTCCGCGGATGATTGGGATTATAAGCGCGCTCAAAAGGCATAACGTAGTAGAATGGACTAATGTTCGCACTAGAGGGCATTTTTGGTGTCATTTTCAAAATGAGCATAACTTTAGTAACAGATAATAAAAAGATTGTCTGTGCGAATTTTATTTCTTTCTAAAAAGCAGTGGAAACAAATCGATGAAAAGAACTTGTATTGTCCTTCCATGGAATTTGTTTGGGGTAATCCACACCGTGTAGTTTACGCTTAGTTTTCATGGATTGATGAGGAATAATACAGGATGTCTATAAATTTTCACTGAGTATGCATTTTCATTTACTGCAACCTGCATATCTGAGAGCAGAATTTTACAACAGAACATGAAAAATCCATTCAAAAATTTATTCAAACCCCGGGGAGTTCCTGACTCGTATGGCTATAACCAGCAACACAGTGTTCCAGCATCGCAATCGTTAGTACCGGCTGGGTATCCTACCGACACAGGTGGTGGTTACGGTTACGATAATTACCCACCCGTGCCTGAGCCGCCTACAGCCTATGCTTACGCTCCTCAGCAAGGTAATTATTCTCGTGTTTTATTAGTATACGTCGATCAAATTTTGACTAGTATCGAAAATTGTCACGTCTGATTTTATGGATCAAATATTTTGGTGTAGAACCTGAGAAAGAAGAGGAAGCAGCATGGGAATTTAATGCAGGAAACAACATGAACAGGAAAGGCCAACAAAAAGCAGGGCATGTCAAAGTTGGAAACACTACTAATGGAGGTCCATTGCCAATCAATCTCCCTAAAAACGGCCGATTTGTGTTCAATGCTGGGGGTAATACTAACGAGGGTGATATGCAAGAGGCTGGGAATATCGAGTTTGGGAATGTTCGTGCTTGAGAAGGTAAAAACATGCTAAAGCCATTTTAAGTACTCCCTCCGTCACACCTCAAACACCACATGTCCAAAATACTCCTGCGTTGAGAAGAGTGTACACGCTAATCCGTCAATCAAAGTTTTAAACAAATTACATAGCAAGTTAGATAAGAATCTTAACTAATATGTCATGCAATTTTTTCTAAAACTTTGATTAACCGATTAGTGTGTACGCCCCCCTCAATAACGGTTCGTTTTTCTATATGGGGTATTTGAATTGAGACAGAGAGTATAGTTAAAAAGTGCCTCTTGTTTGATCTTTTATGTGTGTTACGCGCTGCTCTATTGTATTAGGATGTAGCATTACTCAAAAGGCAGACAAATATGTATAATCATTATAGTCGTGAGTCTCGTGACTATATATTGAGTACGTTATGCAGAAATTTGTGGAAGATATATAAGTGCACTTCGTATGTTGTAATTTAAGCTGATACTATATACTCCATGTATTCATGTAGAATAACGTTTTTGTACCTACCTCCCGAATAGTCCCGATGGAGCCATCGACCATCGTAGCAACCAATTGGGCTACAGTTTCTTATTAGCAATCGACATCATTATTCATCATTACGAACATTATTAAAGTTTAGTTTAACTAATTGAAGTCGTCATTACATCGTACTACGGAACATTACATAAATTGTCTCCATCGCAACATTACTATAGCTCAAAATTTACCCAAGAAAATGTAAAGAATTATCAAAGACCAAGACTTTGAGAATGAGCCCATTTAATTTCTCCTATCCGGCGTGTCCCTACCATAACGATCCCGTTCACAAGCCTTTGCCTTTATGCTTTTGGTGATGTAATGAGCGTCTTCACCTGCTACCGCGAACTCTCGACGTTGATTCGTCGTTAGTTTACGGTGTCCCTACCTGGATGTGACGTGTATACGAGTATATGTGTAATAAATAGGGAGCGTATGATTCAAGTCTGGATCAATGCGTATTGGTTCGACGCACCAACATACAGTAGTAGTCCACCATGATGAGTAATTTTGGTAAGAAGAAAGGAAAAAAGACCCCTGACACTAAGGGTCTCATCGACTACCATACCCAACCTACTAATCCTCATCTTTCAGCTCCTACATCTTCATCAGTAGTAGTCCCACTCCCAGTCCCAGCAGCCTCACTTATTAGCCCGCCTATGGGCATTCCCTATGAACCACCTCAACAAGGTACGTAATCCAATCTATCCGTTTTCTATGTACTTAAGTGATGCAAACGCAAGATGCTCAAAGCCATTCCGATTTGAAAGCCAATATTTGAGGAGAAATTTATTGAAGCCCATTTCTGAAAACTCAGGTTTGCTCACTTAA